>OZ005656.1:127707721-128042721 GCA_963930645.1 Salticus scenicus
TTCATTGTTATTATTATTATTTTTTTTTTCCAAATATGTGGTATATTTTTGCTACGTTTCATGGTTTTTTATGAAAGATGCGTTAATTAAGAACAAAATAAAAGTTAAACTGATTATCTATAAATAGATTATAAGACTTCTTCACACACCATAAGATTTAAGCCAGCACAACCGGTTTCGAAAGGACGTAGCCTTTCTTCATCAGGTGCAAAAGAACACGTGCTACTGCCTTGGAGGCAAAAACAAGACTGAAAGCAGGGCAAAATCCAAAGGGGGAGGAGCAATACAAAGAACCAATAGGAAGCAACACGGAGGACCAATCAGAGAGGAACACACACACACACACACATACAAAAAAAAAGAGGGAGGGGAGGAAGGAATAATCAATTATTATTTTTTTTTTGTTTTATTTATTTAATTAATATTATACTAATAAGTAAATTTAATAAAATTCATTTATTTTATTTTATTTTATTTTAATTAGAATTATTTTATTATAACTATTATTATGTTATAAACATAATGAAGGAAATTATTTAATTGAATTAAACAAATTTTTCCAGGCTGTAGACAGCAAAGTGGAATCAGATTTTTCATTGACAATTTTATCACGATTAAGGTAAATAGCTTTATTTTCAAAAAAATCCAGTTCGGAAACGCGTTTGGCCTGAAAGATAATTTTGGCACTCTTAAAATTGAAACTATGATCCAATTCCCAACTGTGCTTCGCAATAGAAGATTTAGAAATTTCTTGATTAACAACATACCGAGAATGTTCACGTAAACGGCATTCAAGATTTTTTTTTAGTTTGACCAATATAAGATAAATCACAATTATTACAAGGGACATTATAGATACCCCACTTATGAAGCTCTATAAGAGCTTCTATATTCTTTGTCTATATGAGCTTCATAAGTGGGGTATCTATAATGTCCCTTGTAATAATTGTGATTTATCTTGAGCTTCATAAGTGGGGTATCTATAATGTCCCTTGTAATAATTGTAATTTATCTTTGAGCTTCTAATTAAAAACAATAATTAATAATTCTAATAAAAAAAAATAATAAATAAATTTTATTAAATTTACTTAAAAAAAAAATAATATTGATTATTCCTTCCCTCCCTCCTTTTGTTTTTATGTGTGTATGTGTGTTCCTCTCTGATTGGACCTGCATGATGCTTCCTATTGGTTGTTTGTGTTGCTCCTCCCCCTCTGGATTTTGACCTGCTTTCAGTCTTGCTTTTGCCTCCAAGGCAGAAGCACTTGTTTTCTTGCACCTGATGAAGAAAGGCTACGCCCTTTCGAAACCGGTTGTGCTGGCTTAAATCTTATGGTGTGTGAAGAAGTCTTATAATCTATTTATCGTTTGTACACCAGTTTTGAATTTAGTTTTGGTGATTATCTATAATTATATGTTTTTATTTTATAACAGTCTGAAACTTATGTGCGTACTCTTAGACCTGTCTACCCTATTTACTTCAGTAATTAGGAATATCAGATCCAAATATATCAGAACAGATTTTAATTAAATCCATCTGTGAGATTTGTGAGACCTCACTAAAGTATTCGTATTGTACCTTGTACTTACTATCGCAGCTAAAAAAATAATAGAGAATGGGTGATACGAGGCGAACATTTTTAAATTCTGAAATTTAAAATAAAACTAAAGGCTAGAAAGAACGTGTTAAGGGGAGTTATATTACTAACAGTTAGTTACACATGTTTATGAAAATGCAAAATGAATGAGAAGAAATAGGGTCAGATATTTAAAATGTTTAAAAAAGGATTTTGCACAGTATGGGAACAGGCTACAGGAGCATAAAACAATAGGAGGGTGGCGCAGGCACAAACAGACAACAGTTTGCTAAGGTTGAAATTATCAGGCATTGTGAGCCAGTTGGTCACTGAACTAGGATAATATAATAAAATACTAATTAAACAGTTGTTGTAGAATGATATATATATATATATATATACACTGATGGAAAAAAAATCCCAACACCAAGAAAAAATTATTGTACAGTAATGAAATTTCAGCAATACATTTGTCTAGGTAACATATTTAATTGATTAAAGTTTCAAGATCACAGGTAGAACCATTGTCGAGAAGAGCCATTTCAAATGTGAAATGTTGGTACATTAGTAACCGGTATAACCGCCAGAATTTTGAATGCAAGCATGCAAACGTGCATGCATTGTGTCGTACAGGTATCGGATATCAGTTTGTGGGATGGAGTTCCATGCCTGTTGCACTTGGACGGTCAATGCTGGGACGGTTAATGCTGGTTGTGGATGAAGCTGGAGTTGTCGTCCAATGATGTCCCATACGTGCTCGATTGGAGAAAGATCTGGTGATCTAGCAGGCCAAGGCAACATATCGACACTCTGTTCAGCATGTTGGGTTACAACAGCGGTATGAGGGCGAGCGTTATCTTGTTGGAAAACACCCCCTTGAACGCTGTTCATGAATGGCAACACAACAGGTTGTATCACAAGACTGACGTACAAAATTGCTGTCAGGGTTTGCGTGGGGTATAACCACGAGAGTGCTCCTACTGTCATACGAAATTGCTCCCCAAACCATAACTCCAGGAGTAGACCCTGTGTGTCTAGGCCGCAGACAGGTCGCTAGCAGGCGTTCACCTGGCCTCCTTCTAACCAACACACGGCTATCACTGCGACCAAGGCAGAATCGGCTTCCATCAGAAAACACAACAGATCTCCACTCCGTCCTCCAATGAGCTCTAGCTTGACACCACTCACGTCGCAAACGGCAGTGGTTTGGAGTCAGTGGAATGCATGCTACAGGGCGTCTGGCTCGGAGCTGTCCTTGAAGTAACCGATTTGTAACAGTTCGTTGTGTCACTGTGGTGCCAACTGCAGCTCGAATTTCAGCTGCAGGCGCAGTACGATTAGCCACAACCATACGCCGAACACGGCGGTCTTCCCTCTCAGTAGTACCCCGTGGCCGTCCGGAACCCGGTCTTCTTGAGGCAGTACCTTCCCTTGACCACTGCTGCCAACACTCATGCGCAGTTGATACATTCCTGCGAAGTCTTTCTGCAATATCGCGGAAAGAAAACCCACCTTCTCGTAGCCCTACTACATGACCTCGTTCAAACTCAGTGAGCTATTCATAATGGCTTCTTCGTCTTCTTAGAGGCATCCTTGACTAACATTAACCCACTACGTCAAATCTCAACTGTAAATAACGATCAAGAATCTTACAGCGCTTATTTAAAGCAAACCTCGTTTGCATGTTCATAGTGTCGCTACTAGCGCCACACTTATGAGCGTAGCTCGAAATTGGAATCGACGTCATCTTTCAGATGTATAAACACGCCTACCAAATTTCGTTTATCTAGCACAGCTCCTTCCTGGTGTTGGGATTTTTTTTTTTCCATCAGTGTGTATATATATATATATATATATATATATATATATATATATATATATATATATAATCCTATAAATCCTATATATATATATAATCCTATAACGTGTTAGTTTTGCTTAATATATTTGTTGAACCTGAGTATATTTAATGCAATTATAATAATAATATTAATAATAATAATAATAAACTAAATCATATTGTTAAATATACTGTTAATCTCGTTCACACCAGGCAATAACTTTTACACTTCTATTTTTTAAATTGGGTATTTATGTTTTACGTGCTTTACAACATTGCATTTTTATTTAGTATTAGGCTTTACCCGCTGCGATGGACAATGAATTCTTCAAATTCCGTAACACTTATCAGTATAAAATCTAAAAAAACTGAACAATTCTGAAACATTTCATTGAAGTCGGTCAAAATCCGATTTTCAATTCTCGCTACCTTCAACAACGTATTCCTCCCAATAACCGTGCTGAATCCATGTCCTCACTATATACGACAGAAATTTAAACTGTTGTTTGTGTTATTAAATTAATTTTTAAATGTTACTGTAATGTACATTTCTGTTTGAAATATCAATTTTATAATAAATCAAATGAATTAATATTTTTATTTTTTTACATAAATGTAATGTTATGAAAAATACATTTTATTTACATAAAATATGTCTTAATTCACAACGAATGCATATGTATATCTTTATATTTTTCAAAATGTGCCTTTTATATTTCGTTGTGTTTTCTTTTCATATATTTCGAAATATATTTCCATGTAGCTTAATCGGTAACCGGTTATGTCGCAACAGTAATTTCCTTAAAAGCATTTTTATTCATGCGGTATAGAAATGATATTGAATATCGATCGAAGTATCCATACATGTTTAATATAACATAAAATATCATAACTACTCTTTATGTCATTTTAAGTAGCAATAAATTTTATCTTTCAATCTGAAAATAACGAAATCATACATGAAATTTGTTATGTAGAAATGTAGTTTCGACTTATAAACGTTATATATTTATAAATAGCATAGTATGTTACAAAACACAGATCAAATAACAGTTTTTAAAGCGTGTAAACCAAACGATCATTCTAACTATATGTGTTTATATATATATTTGTGTGTGTTTATATTTTTCTTTAGACACACATACAAACACACAGTCATATATATATATATATATATGTGTGTGTGTGTGTGTGTATAGTGTTATAATTATTTTAATAATTAAATTGATATAAGGGAAATTCTTAGAAGAAAAAAAAATTGTATTTAACAAAAAGGCAAAATCTAAGAATGTTTTTTTTTACTTTTTTTTTTTTTTTTTTTTTTTTTTTTTTTTATTAAGAATATTATTAATATTCATAAGAAAATATTATTAATAATAGACTCCACTCATTTCTAGAAAACTGAAAACTGGAAAAAAAAAAAAAAAAACGAGATGTTGCTTCTTATTTTGCCGAGATTAATGGATTACAACATCGCTTTAATAAAATAAAGAAAACGGCTGGTATGGAGCGGCTTCGGTTATTTATGAAAGTCATCCAGATTTCTCGTTGAGTACGTCTACTTCAACAAGAGTTGCTCGAGCGATAGGCTTTAATAAACTTCAATACGATCACTACTTTGAAATTATGGCGTAGTTGCTGGATATCTACCTCTCCTGACACAATTTACAATAGAGACAAGTCTGGGATGTTCACGTTGACAAACAACTACAAGAGGTTGTTTGGGCAAAAGGGGAAGAACTGTGTCAATAATATTTCCGTTGCTGAACGTGGTATCAACGTAACGCTTGTAAAAGTGGTCAATATTTCTGGGAATTTTATTCCAACAGCATTCATATTTCCTTGCAAGCGTATCATGGTCGAACTTTTGTACGGAGCTCCACCTGTTTCTATAGGAATGGTGTTAGACCTGAGCTACATTTACAGCGCCTCACGTACCGCTTGCAGATGTAGCCCAACATCCTCTCAAAGTACTCTCAAGGTCCAACTGCAAAAGAAAAACATCAGACATTATGAGTGGGTCTCCATACAAGTTGGCTCTCGAAGAGGATTTGGTTTCTAAACAGGTACCGAAGAAAAAAAAATTGCAAAATCATCTATTAAAGGGGCCAAAAAACGGTTTCAAGTTCCAGAGAAGACAACCAAAAAGAAAATATTAAAACGTCCACCATGTGTTGGTATATGCTCAGACTCCATCAGACGAAGACCTGGTAGGAGGCTCGAAGTGCGAGGACTGGTGGCATAACCTTAAGCAGGCTATGAAGAGGAAGTGAACTTTATTTGTGAATATTGCAAGTAACATTGGTATAAAATTTAAGATAATTTTTCCTGCGTAATCTTATCAACTCGCATGCGTACTCTTATCCAATAGCCCTTCCAAGAGAACACAATTCTTTCATTGTTATTATTATTATTTTTTTTTTCCAAATATGTGGTATATTTTTGCTACGTTTCATGGTTTTTTATGAAAGATGCGTTAATTAAGAACAAAATAAAAGTTAAACTGATTATCTATAAATAGATTATAAGACTTCTTCACACACCATAAGATTTAAGCCAGCACAACCGGTTTCGAAAGGACGTAGCCTTTCTTCATCAGGTGCAAAAGAACACGTGCTACTGCCTTGGAGGCAAAAACAAGACTGAAAGCAGGGCAAAATCCAAAGGGGGAGGAGCAATACAAAGAACCAATAGGAAGCAACACGGAGGACCAATCAGAGAGGAACACACACACACACACACACACACACACACACACACACACATACAAAAAAAAAAGAGGGAGGGGAGGAAGGAATAATCAATTATTATTTTTTTTTTGTTTTATTTATTTAATTAATATTATACTAATAAGTAAATTTAATAAAATTCATTTATTTTATTTTATTTTATTTTAATTAGAATTATTTTATTATAACTATTATTATGTTATAAACATAATGAAGGAAATTATTTAATTGAATTAAACAAATTTTTCCAGGCTGTAGACAGCAAAGTGGAATCAGATTTTTCATTGACAATTTTATCACGATTAAGGTAAATAGCTTTATTTTCAAAAAAATCCAGTTCGGAAACGCGTTTGGCCTGAAAGATAATTTTGGCACTCTTAAAATTGAAACTATGATCCAATTCCCAACTGTGCTTCGCAATAGAAGATTTAGAAATTTCTTGATTAACAACATACCGAGAATGTTCACGTAAACGGCATTCAAGATTTTTTTTTAGTTTGACCAATATAAGATAAATCACAATTATTACAAGGGACATTATAGATACCCCACTTATGAAGCTCTATAAGAGCTTCTATATTCTTTGTCTATATGAGCTTCATAAGTGGGGTATCTATAATGTCCCTTGTAATAATTGTGATTTATCTTGAGCTTCATAAGTGGGGTATCTATAATGTCCCTTGTAATAATTGTAATTTATCTTTGAGCTTCTAATTAAAAACAATAATTAATAATTCTAATAAAAAAAAATAATAAATAAATTTTATTAAATTTACTTAAAAAAAAAATAATATTGATTATTCCGTCCCTCCCTCCTTTTGTTTTTATGTGTGTATGTGTGTTCCTCTCTGATTGGACCTGCATGATGCTTCCTATTGGTTGTTTGTGTTGCTCCTCCCCCTCTGGATTTTGACCTGCTTTCAGTCTTGCTTTTGCCTCCAAGGCAGAAGCACTTGTTTTCTTGCACCTGATGAAGAAAGGCTACGCCCTTTCGAAACCGGTTGTGCTGGCTTAAATCTTATGGTGTGTGAAGAAGTCTTATAATCTATTTATCGTTTGTACACCAGTTTTGAATTTAGTTTTGGTGATTATCTATAATTATATGTTTTTATTTTATAACAGTCTGAAACTTATGTGCGTACTCTTAGACCTGTCTACCCTATTTACTTCAGTAATTAGGAATATCAGATCCAAATATATCAGAACAGATTTTAATTAAATCCATCTGTGAGATTTGTGAGACCTCACTAAAGTATTCGTATTGTACCTTGTACTTACTATCGCAGCTAAAAAAATAATAGAGAATGGGTGATACGAGGCGAACATTTTTAAATTCTGAAATTTAAAATAAAACTAAAGGCTAGAAAGAACGTGTTAAGGGGAGTTATATTACTAACAGTTAGTTACACATGTTTATGAAAATGCAAAATGAATGAGAAGAAATAGGGTCAGATATTTAAAATGTTTAAAAAAGGATTTTGCACAGTATGGGAACAGGCTACAGGAGCATAAAACAATAGGAGGGTGGCGCAGGCACAAACAGACAACAGTTTGCTAAGGTTGAAATTATCAGGCATTGTGAGCCAGTTGGTCACTGAACTAGGATAATATAATAAAATACTAATTAAACAGTTGTTGTAGAATGATATATATATATATATATATACACTGATGGAAAAAAAATCCCAACACCAAGAAAAAATTATTGTACAGTAATGAAATTTCAGCAATACATTTGTCTAGGTAACATATTTAATTGATTAAAGTTTCAAGATCACAGGTAGAACCATTGTCGAGAAGAGCCATTTCAAATGTGAAATGTTGGTACATTAGTAACCGGTATAACCGCCAGAATTTTGAATGCAAGCATGCAAACGTGCATGCATTGTGTCGTACAGGTATCGGATATCAGTTTGTGGGATGGAGTTCCATGCCTGTTGCACTTGGACGGTCAATGCTGGGACGGTTAATGCTGGTTGTGGATGAAGCTGGAGTTGTCGTCCAATGATGTCCCATACGTGCTCGATTGGAGAAAGATCTGGTGATCTAGCAGGCCAAGGCAACATATCGACACTCTGTTCAGCATGTTGGGTTACAACAGCGGTATGAGGGCGAGCGTTATCTTGTTGGAAAACACCCCCTTGAACGCTGTTCATGAATGGCAACACAACAGGTTGTATCACAAGACTGACGTACAAAATTGCTGTCAGGGTTTGCGTGGGGTATAACCACGAGAGTGCTCCTACTGTCATACGAAATTGCTCCCCAAACCATAACTCCAGGAGTAGACCCTGTGTGTCTAGGCCGCAGACAGGTCGCTAGCAGGCGTTCACCTGGCCTCCTTCTAACCAACACACGGCTATCACTGCGACCAAGGCAGAATCGGCTTCCATCAGAAAACACAACAGATCTCCACTCCGTCCTCCAATGAGCTCTAGCTTGACACCACTCACGTCGCAAACGGCAGTGGTTTGGAGTCAGTGGAATGCACGCTACAGGGCGTCTGGCTCGGAGCTGTACTTGAAGTAACCGATTTGTAACAGTTCGTTGTGTCACTGTGGTGCCAACTGCAGCTCGAATTTCAGCTGCAGGCGCAGTACGATTAGCCACAACCATACGCCGAACACGGCGGTCTTCCCTCTCAGTAGTACCCCGTGGCCGTCCGGAACCCGGTCTTCTTGAGGCAGTACCTTCCCTTGACCACTGCTGCCAACACTCATGCACAGTTGATACATTCCTGCGAAGTCTTTCTGCAATAACGCGGAAAGAAAACCCACCTTCTCGTAGCCCTACTACATGACCTCGTTCAAACTCAGTGAGCTTTCATAATGGCTTCTTCGTCTTCTTAGAGGCATCCTTGACTAACATTAACCCACTACGTCAAATCTCAACTGTAAATAACGATCAAGAATCTTACAGCGCTTATTTAAAGCAAACCTCGTTTGCATGTTCATAGTGTCGCTACTAGCGCCACACTTATGAGCGTAGCTCGAAATTGGAATCGACGTCATCTTTCAGATGTATAAACACGCCTACCAAATTTCGTTTATCTAGCACAGCTCCTTCCTGGTGTTGGGATTTTTTTTTTTCCATCAGTGTGTATATATATATATATATATATAATCCTATAAATCCTATATATATATAATCCTATAACGTGTTAGTTTTGCTTAATATATTTGTTGAACCTGAGTATATTTAATGCAATTATAATAATAATATTAATAATAATAATAATAAACTAAATCATATTGTTAAATATACTGTTAATCTCGTTCACACCAGGCAATAACTTTTACACTTCTATTTTTTAAATTGGGTATTTATGTTTTACGTACTTTACAACATTGCATTTTTATTTAGTATTAGGCTTTACCCGCTGCGATGGACAATGAATTCTTCAAATTCCATAACACTTATCAGTATAAAATCTAAAAAAACTGAACAATTCTGAAACATTTCATTGAAGTCGGTCAAAATCCGATTTTCAATTCTCGCTACCTTCAACAACGTATTCCTCCCAATAACCGTGCTGAATCCATGTCCTCACTATATACGACAGAAATTTAAACTGTTGTTTGTGTTATTAAATTAATTTTTAAATGTTACTGTAATGTACATTTCTGTTTGAAATATCAATTTTATAATAAATCAAATGAATTAATATTTTTATTTTTTTACATAAATGTAATGTTATGAAAAATACATTTTATTTACATAAAATATGTCTTAATTCACAACGAATGCATATGTATATCTTTATATTTTTCAAAATGTGCCTTTTATATTTCGTTGTGTTTTCTTTTCATATATTTCGAAATATATTTCCATGTAGCTTAATCGGTAACCGGTTATGTCGCAACAGTAATTTCCTTAAAAGCATTTTTATTCATGCGGTATAGAAATGATATTGAATATCGATCGAAGTATCCATACATGTTTAATATAACATAAAATATCATAACTACTCTTTATGTCATTTTAAGTAGCAATAAATTTTATCTTTCAATCTGAAAATAACGAAATCATACATGAAATTTGTTATGTAGAAATGTAGTTTCGACTTATAAACGTTATATATTTATAAATAGCATAGTATGTTACAAAACACAGATCAAATAACAGTTTTTAAAGCGTGTAAACCAAACGATCATTCTAACTATATGTGTTTATATATATATTTGTGTGTGTTTATATTTTTCTTTAGACACACATACAAACACACAGTCATATATATATATATATATGTGTGTGTGTGTGTGTGTGTGTGTGTGTGTGTGTGTGTGTGTATAGTGTTATAATTATTTTAATAATTAAATTGATATAAGGGAAATTCTTAGAAGAAAAAAAAATTGTATTTAACAAAAAGGCAAAATCTAAGAATGTTTTTTTTTACTTTTTTTTTTTTTTTTTTTTAATTAAGAATATTATTAATATTCATAAGAAAATATTATTAATAATAGACTCCACTCATTTCTAGAAAACTGAAAACTGGAAAAAAAAAAAAAAAAAACTGCTAAATTTGGTTAATTGTATTTCGTTTTATAAATAATTGTCTGCATCATGTTTCTTAATAAAGTTAATGGCTATTATAATAGAGATTAAATTTAATTTATATATATATACAAAAAAATTGCTAACTTTTCATAATTATATCATTTTGAATTATAAGTGTATTGCAGAAATTGTTAATATGATTTAAATAGAAAATATATATATATATATATATATATATATATATATTTTCTATTTAAATCATATTAACAATTTCTGCAATACACTTATAATTCAAAATGATATAATTATGAAAAGTTAGCAATTTTTTTTTTTTTTTTTTTAAGTTTCAATGTAGTAAATAGTAGTTATAAGGATTATGATTATTTGGAGTTAGAAGGATTGATTTTTAAAAAAGACGTGGTGCAAGATATATAAACGCAGAAAAATCTCCATTGTCTTGAACTCTGAAAGGAATAAAGGAAACAACGAGGAGCTGTTTCGGCAACCGTTAACGTACCATCATCAGTATATGAATTAGTTGCACTGATGACGGTACGCTAAATACTAGCAAAACAGATGTCTGGTAATTCATTATTTCATTTGGCGTTCAAGACATATTTTTACTTCCATTACCCTACTACCGTACGTAATGGAAGTATTGTATTCCGTCCAAAAAATTCGATATCGAGTTTTCACCTGATTTACACGTTCTAAGATCCCCTGAGTAAAAAAAAAAAAAATGGGTTTCGGCAATTGGTCAGCGTGTGTGTGTGGCTTTTATATCTCCGAAACTATTAAAGGCAGAACTACAAAACTGCAGAATTGACACAAGTTTGTATACAGATACAGTTTCCAAATTTTGGTGAAATTTGGAAAACCGGAAGTGGCCATCGAAAACCGGGAATG
Organism: Salticus scenicus; assembly: GCA_963930645.1. Lineage (NCBI taxonomy): Eukaryota > Metazoa > Arthropoda > Arachnida > Araneae > Salticidae > Salticus > Salticus scenicus. The sequence continues at coordinate 127,719,271 of OZ005656.1, forward strand.
GGACCGTATTTCCGTGACTCCAGAACGGCTCCATCGATTTTCTTCAAAGTTGCAATATAAACACTCTATTATATACCCTTTCGATTGATATAGTTGGTTAGTTCAGAAAAATTCATAGGCATCGTTTATAAGAAGCTCAATTTCAGGTCTTGCAAGTGCATTCCGTTAAAAACGGCTGCACGGATTTTTTTTCAAACTCGGAATAATAATTCTTTTTTAGATACCCTTTCATATGTAATTGTTGTTTTCCGGTCAACAGTTGAGTTTGTTAAGTTTTGGTGAACTCATGTATCTCAAAAATGTCTCTAACGATTTTCTTCAAAATTGTTACACAAATGAATTTTAGATATCCTTTCTCATGTAATACATGGTGATTACAGGAAAATTAATAGCCATCCTGCTTAGGTAGGCTAACTTTAGTTCTCAGAAATTGGTGGTTCAAAAAATAAATCAACCTTTTTTTTTCTGTTATTTTCTAACTTGCCATGTGAACTCTGTTTTTTATGTTTTTACTCGTGTATTAAATTTCACATACCTGAAAAATTTATTTTTCTATAATTCGTTTGGTAAATTTTATGCCTTCTGATCATATTATCTAAAAGAAAAAAAAAAAAAAAAAAGCATATGATCCGTGTAATCGTGGCTAATAGAAATCGTACGGTTGTTTCACACCAGTCCTGTGATTAATTAAAATTTATATCAAGTGTATGTTTCATTTTGTGTAATATCAGATTTATTTTATTTTAACAAATATTATGTAACAATTAGTTTATTTTTAATTATTTCTTTAAGTTTGAGCATATTTAACTAATATTATGACTATCTGTTTAATTATTTTCACCATGGAATCTCATTTTCTTCGTTTATATATATTAATTTCACTTAAAAGAATAGGAAAAAAAAAAAACATGTGATATTACAAAACTGAGAGGAGGATTTCACATACATATTTAACAGCATCATACTTAAAAAATATAATTAAAGAAAAAATCTTTCAGCTTAACTTTTTTTTTTTTTTTTTTTTTTTTTTTTTTTTAAATCTTAAAATAACATAATGAAAGAAATAATTTGCAAAATGTCTCTGCTTTATTAATTATAAAACATTCAAACGTAATATTCTTACTTTTCTACGAATGTTGAATATAAATCTTTTACTTTAGAAGAAAATCAAAGATTTATTAACTGATTATATTTAAAAAAAAAAGAGAGAGAGAGTGGGAGGGCGAGAGTGAGAGAGGGAAAAATAAAATCATAGTTTTAATTAAATTTGTTTACTTCTAAAATAATGCATATTAAATATTAATTTTATTACGAATTTGCTACTGAGACTTTTAATTCAATGAATTCAGCGATTTAATAATTCAAAGGCAATAAAATTTATCGTAATTTAGCTATAGCAATGGAAAAGTATTTTAAATATTTGACTTTATATGTATTAGTTCATTTAAGAAAACATAATGTTAAATTAAATGCCTCTTGCATAGAAGAACTTGTAATCGAATATCTTAAAAAAAAAAAAAAAAAAATAAATAAATAAATAAAAAAATAAAAAAACATTAAATATAATATCTTCTGGAAAAAAAAAAAGTGAATTAGTTAATTTAATTTTATGAAACTCTTAATGAGAAGAATAATTACTAAAGTTAAGAAAATCAACATAAATTTCCTTTTTAAATCACAAGCATGTTTTAATTTATTAAACGATAAATATTTTTTTCCCTATATTTCAATAATATTAAAATGGATATTAAGTTTAATGCCAGATATTAAAATAAATTGTAATTATATTAATTCCTTTTATATATTTTTATTGAAAAATAAAATTTTGAATTTATGAAAACATCATTAATCATATTTATATGTATAAACATTTAAAAGTACATTTGAATTTAATTTAGTATATTTTAAATATATTAATTGCAATGAAAAGAAAATTCTTCAATGCAATAATATACCTTACTAGGTATATTCAAATCTGTTTTCATTATAATAATTATAATTATATATACATATATATATATATATATAATATTGTTTTCATTAATTTTTATAATTCATTAAAAAAAAAAAAAAATGAATAAGGAAAGTTATGCTGTTAATTTACATCTTAGAATTATTATTATTATTATTTAGTTCTTATTTTTGTTTATAACTTTTAGTTTATGTGTCTATGTGCTTTGGTTTATGTAAGCTTAATTTTTATTCTTTTCATATCTTTTTGTTTATTCATCTATTCATTGGGTGAGTTCAAAAGTTCTACCCGTTTTTATTACCCATAAAGCAGAGCAAATAAACGCAAAATGAACAGTACCTATTATTCTGTATAAACCTCATTGCTATCTATGACCTCTTGCCATCTATCTGTAGGAGATGAATCCCAAGGCGCCGGTGGTAAAATTCCGGCGGTTTCGAGTCAAAAAAGACTTGGATGGTGGATGGTAGTTTTCACAGCATCAAGATCTTCAAAGATTTTCTGACTGAAGGAATTGTTCAACGCACAAAATAGGTGATAGTCAGTTGGTGCCAATTTAGGAGAATAGGGAGGGTGGGGTAAAACATCCCAAGCAATGCGAAGTAAGTTTTGGCGAATGATTAAAGCAGCATGTGGCCTGCGTTATCGTGATGAAGGATAACACCGCGACGATTGATGAGACCTTGCCACTTTCCTGAAATATTTGAATGCAACCCTTCTAACTGTAGACAGTAGAAGGGAGCATTGATGGTTTGTTTGAGTGGCAGGATTACCTAGTGAATTATTCCCTGAACGTCCCACCACACACTCAATAACACCTTCTTGGGATGAAATTTAGCTTTCAAATTCAATGCAGTCGGATGAGAAGGGCGACACACAGTTTTACGACGCTTTACGTTACAGTACATAACCTACTTCTCATATCCTATCACTATTCGTGTCAAGAATGGGTCATTTTTGTACCGGTAAGGAAGAAAACAAAGGTGGCGATACGGTCATCCCGTTGATTAGCTGCCTGGTTATGTGGAACCCAACGATCCAACTTTCTCGTAAAAACCAACTTAACCAGTCGTCTCTCGACCTCGACCGTTGTATTTTCCTGTTATTTAAACTTATTATTATTATTATTATTATTATTATTATTATTATTACTATTATTACTATTATTAAATAAAAAATAAATCTTTATATAAAACATATGATGATAATAAAGAAGAACAAAAAATCATTTAGTACGCATTAATAATACTTTCCAACTATAAGTACGTTGTTAAAAACTGTATGCTAGGTTAAATCATGGTACTACAGTAGAACCATGAGAGAGCGAAACCTTTAACAATGATTTGGTATTTGGTTCTGTCAAAACTTTGCACAAAAGATTTTGTAGCCATAAAATTGGACGATTCTTTACCATGATTGGATTCTTTAAAATAAATAAATAAATCTAATTTGGTAGAAGGTTATATGGTTGCAACTATTGTAGTGCCAAGTTTAGTTCAATCCAGCATAGTGCAGCTACGGTAGTACAACATTTTGGCTCAATCTTGAATTAAAACTTTTAACAATGTACTTGTTGTATCACATAACTTTCAGTGTTCTTTGCCAACGTTTTCTCACAATTGAAAGACAAAAGGACTAAAAGGCACCCAGAAAGACTGATTATTTTAATTCAAATTCATTCTTAAACATTGTAGAAAAGGGTTATAAATGCTTAACGCAAAAGAATATGCGGCCCTTAGATTCTTATTGTAATCCTTCATGTATCTGAATATTTTAGCGTAACCTGTAAATCTGATGGTTAACCATATCTTATTCTATGCAAAATATTATTTAGCATATTAACAAAAAATATCATATTCTATGAATTTTTCAGTAGAAAGTTATTTAATAGTGATTTATAAAAATGTTTGTCATAAATCACAATGCAATGATATTTGTTTGGGTGTCCCTGTACACAAATCAGTTGTACTCGACATATTAATGCCAAACTAATTAGGGAACATTCCATAGTAAATGTAAATAAAATGTATATATTTTTTCAAATTCTGAAAATATATACAGACGTTGGAGGGGGCAGACGGACAGACAGATTCACACGAGTGTTGTGCACGAACTCGCTCATTTGAGCGCGTTCATGAGTTTACCTCAAAAATTTTGAGTTTTGATTTGAATTTCACTTGTTTTTTAAATTGTGAAATTGAGCTGAGTTAAGTTCGTTCTTCTCATGAATTAAAGCGGAAAAAGAAACTCAAACTCAAACTTATATGATTTTTATATCTTTGTGAAAAATGTTTCGTTCATACTGATAAACCACAGAAGGATGATCCCTGGCGTCATCTGCGCATGAGTGAAAAGGGTTGGTCCATTTATAAAATAGGAATGTCTGTAGTACCTAGGGATGTGTTTGTTTATGGTTATGAAAAAATTATAAACTCACTGATTGCATTTCTTTTCCTTCTTTGAACTGATTCTTGAATATCTGGTTATATAAATATTTTACGATTAATTAAAAGAAAGAAAAAATGATAATATAATAAAGGGATAGTTTTAGATTTCAATATAAGTATTACTCAATTAAAAATAAAAATTAAAGCTTTGTCAGTATTTTGAAACTTTTGAAGTGTGTAACACAAATTTAAAAATTATGTCAATTATTATTTACAAACTAGTATACAACCCCGACAAAAATGACGAAATGTGAAATCAATTAAAGTAGTGAATCAACAAATGCTTTGCCAGCTTCGCTAGTCACTATATTTAGAGGGGACTAATGTGCAAGTTGTACCTGACGGGACTAATGCGAAAGTTGTACCTCGCTGGACTAATGTGCAAGTTTAATCGAACGAACAAACTATTTAAAATAGCACTATTTAAAATTGGATGTTGCTTTAAATATTTGACACTTACTTTGATTTTGATATTTATTATCAAAATTCTTGAAGAAATAATTAAAATTCTTCAAACAATAACTTCTCCTTCTAAAGAATCTTTATCGCAAAACGTAATGACATTATGTAGAATTCGCTTAGATTCACTACGGAGAGGTTTAATTCGAGAACTCGTACCATATGTATGATCCATTTGTTCCAATATAAACAAATTGTTATACAGAAAAAAATAAAAGAAAACAAAGCAGTAGTATTAATGATTCCACACATAACAGAAGAAACAATAATAATACAAAAATTTCCCCTCTCTCTTCATTGCTGTGTCTTCCAGAGCGTGAGTGGAATCGTCCTGGCACTTTGCCAACCAGGGATCCATCGTCCGCGACCGTACTTGGAAAAATGGATTTTTTTAATAAAATTTAATACAGCAGAATGTTTGCTTATAATTAGCCAAATACTGTTTGAACATAGATTCATTCATGTAGATCATTTTTTTGCATGTCTAAATTTGTCTCTTTGCCAAAGAACAGTTGAGATCTTACAATAATTATCTTTTGTTTAGTTTCTTGTTTCGCTTTCTATCATGAAGTTATTTTCCTTTTACCTGAACTTGAATATATAAAAGAAGTTTTTCATGGCTTCAGTTTGGAGACTAATTTAAATCCATGATAACTTGAAGGTTGATAAGTATAAGCATTTTGAATTAATATTTAAATATTATCTGCAAATTGTTTTATTTAATGATTATGTAATAAATTTTGAAAAGACTCTCTCCCAGCATTTTTATTTGACTTGTGTGAAAGGCTCATTGACTAGAATTAATACCCAAATACATTTTTATGCAATGTTTAATTTTCTGAAAGATTTCTTCTATAATAAAACCGTATTTTGTGTAATAGAACTTTTATTCGGTTTCTTATATAACACAATTTTAACAATATAGCGAGTCTGAAGCTACGGATCAAAAGTCATCTGCAGATCAAAAGTCAATTTGCAGATCGGGTAGGCTGAAACTCAAGTTTACTCGAACCACGCAGGACTCTAAGCCAGTCCTGCGTGGACTGGCTTAGAGTCCGTGGACTGGCTTCTCTTTCATAAGAAAAAAAATAAATTCCGCTATCACCTGGTACGATCGAAGATATAAATGCCCTACCCAACCGGCTTCCCATTTCCTTCCTACAGTAATTTTTTTTTTCGTATTCCAGTTTTTCACGATAACATATACGAACCTCATTAACGTGAATCTCAAGGGGTATAAACAAAATTGTTCATGTTATTAGTAACTCAGAAATTAATCTTCATTTTGACGGGGATTGTGAAAACGGTTCACGTTAACATGCTTCGATTGCATACTTTTGTCAAATTTGTATTTCAGTTTTCATGCAATCAAATCCATGCTATTTCAGTAACCCAAATTTATGTGAAATACCTTCTATTAAGAAAAATTATGAAAGTTCTAAGAGTGATTTAAGAAAAGTTTTAAGAAAGCTTTACATAAAAAAAAAAAAAAAAAAAAAAAAAAAAGTTATAAAGATTTAAAAGTATAATAATAAATCCCACATAGTATTGCAATAAAATAAGATTTCCTGCCTCAATTTATAATTGCTCGCCATGATTTTATTATTTTTATTTTTATTTATTTATTTATTTATTTATTTTAATATTTCATTTATTTTATTTATTTAGTGATGCAGTGTTAAAAACTCGATTATCTATGAGATGTGCCTGAACCTATGAGAATGCTATCCTATTATTTTATTCATTTATTTTTTCTTTTAATGAAAACTAGACTGCAATCAATAATGAGTCAGAGAAAAATGTAAAAATATGTAAAAATATAGATTAAAATGTACGTCTTCGGTTCGAAACCTCCACCTGCAGTCCTTCGCCTTTATCTAGATAACATCTCGGTTACTGTAGGTATGCTATTGCAAATTCTGTATTGAATGCAAAGAACTATTTGAAAATTTCAGGTTTTAATAGCTGAAAATTCTGTAAACTGTTGATTATATAAAATTTATAAAATTTAAATTAACAATTAATATAAATTTATCCAGTAAATGAAGATATTTGCTAATTTTTATGCTTATATTTACATATATATTTCATAACTATATTCTTATAAAATTCCCAAAATGTCATTTAATAATTTCTTTCAACATAATTCTTTTTTAAAAGAGATTTAAAAAATCATTAAACTTTTTGCTCATTACATTAAAAAAATTAAAGCGATACTTTTTTTTTTTTTTTTTTTTTTTTTTTTTTAATAATACTTTTTATTTAAATAATAAGCATTAGAATAAATAACTTGCAATGTATTATCTAAATTACTCAATATAATTTATATCCAGTTTTGCAATTTATATCATCAAAAAAAAAAAAAAAAAAAAAAAAGGTTATTTTTACATTATTACAAATTCGATGTAAGGGATCATTATTCAAAACCAGTTGAATAAATTATTTTACATCTTGTTATCGTTATGAGTCTTCTATTACACAAAGGAGGTTTTATGTTAAATGTAGAAATGAATTCTTTTTACTTTGTCCATACAAAGACATTAATTCTGATTAATGCATTTCTTTCTTCGACAGCAATAAGAATTTCAGTTGAAAAATAAAAACTTTTATTACATAAACTCATAGAGTTTATTACCCTTAAAGTCAATAACTCTCTTGAATAACAGACTTGATTCATTTTAAATACTTATTGAATGTTTAAAATAATGAAAACTCCTTTTATTAAAATGCATTTCTCAGTTTGAATAGTACGTCTTCAATCATATTCAAAACAATATAATTGGTTATAAAAGAACTTCGGATTATTTTAATGTAATATTTTACAAAATGTTCAAATTATGTGAAATTTTATTGTAAATTTTGTTATTTATAATTGTAATTCATTTCACAGATTTATTTTTTTTTAATTCAAAATTATGCTCTTTGTTATTAAAAAATATACGTGGGTGTTTTAATTTAAAAGGAGTAAGTTTTTATTGTAGTTTAGAATAAGTCAGATTAATTACATAAGAAGTATATATTTTATAATAATATAGTTAGACATACTGTGAGGTATATTAGCGTAATGCTACAATTAAAATTCACACTTTAAGAGTAACACATGAATACGAAGGTTTTAGGATTCAGTCGACCAGTAGAGTTAGTTCTCATCCTACTTGTCATATGCTAATAAGTTTGGGAAGTGAGATGGATAAAAGGCGATGTATTTCATAGTGAAGATATAGTAGTAGGAAGATTGCTTTTGGGGTGTTAGTTGAGAGTTGGTAAGAGTGTTAGTTGGAAGGCGAGTGAGTTGAAGGATGGTAGTTAGAAAGTTAGTGGGAAGGAAAGTATGAGAGTTGAAGGAGTTAGTTGTTAACGACTTAGGGTAGAAGAGAGTAACTCCAGTAGCATTGTGGCGTCAGGGAATCCTCCTACATGCGAAAGATTACTTGGCCTTAGAAGCTAATTTAAATAAAAGTAGTTGAGATCATTTGCGAGTAATTAAGTAAAGTAACGGTGGTTATTTATTGCTGTCAAAGTATCTAAGAGGACTGCCCATTTTAAGTCGTAAGTTACTAAACGCCATTATAGTCCAGCGCCCTCATTCTTATTTAAGCTCAATTAAAGCTCATTAATTTTATATATTTGGACTCAAGTATATATTTGGACTTAAGTATTTCAGTTTACAGCTTCAAGTTAAAGTAAAGTTAAATAAGCAAGATTCAAGTTCCATGCTCATAAATTAATTAAGTTAATCTAAGTTTATATTTAAGATCTAGGAGTTAAGGAAGTTAAATGAGGATGGAGAAGTCTAATTCTCCACACTGGTGCCCAAATAAAGTCGAATCCCCCCCCCCCCGAGCAAATATTTTTTGACGGCACTCATAGTGTGCTGCAATTTTTTGAGCAGCTTGAATATTTTTTTGACCTTTATAACATCGATCGATCCAAAAGATATTCCTGGTTAGCATATTCATTAGAAGGAGAACCAAGACAGTTGCATAGATTAATCGCCTGCCATTCACTTGGGCCAAATCCAACTTATCAGGATCTAAAAAGTAGATTAATCGACCTCTTTGCCACTCGGGATGATAGATTACGGTTAGAGAATGACCGCTCCCTCCCTCCTCACGAACGTCAGTGGGAAGCAATAGTAAACCCAGTGGAAAAACCACAAGAAGTTATTAAGTCACAGGAAGTTTAAACCAACCTAAAACTGACAATGAAAACGTTAATCCTTGTGACAAAAGTCAAACACAAGTTAAACCAAATGAGCAAACTACGCCTTTAACCAGCACTACAGACCAATTTACGTCTGTTTTTCAGCCTGTGGATATGGATGAAAAATCCGATAAAACCTCTAGCGTACAGACGGCGGCTGAAAAGGAAAATACGATTGAACCAAATTCTGTAAATGAATCCCTTGATTTAAGTGAAACGAATGTTCACCTAAATTCTACTGTTCAAGCCTCGCATATCCCTCATTCGTATTTAAATGCTGAACCGGCTCAAGCCGAAATATCAAACGTAACTGAAGCTCGGGTAACAGAAATGGAAATTAATACAACTAAAATAACTGCGGCCGCTGAAAACGTTAAACGGACTGACAGTGACAAATTAATAAATGTTACGGCTAACTTTTCTAGTGATTTAAATTTACCTCCTGATAAATTAAGTTCCAAAACAGTCAAGTCGACGAACTCTTTTATTTTCTCAGAAACTGGGGTAAAAGAAAGTGAAAGTGTAAAATCGGTAAATGATAAGGTTAATCTTCGTAACCCACCTTTAGATAGCAGTCTTAAATCTACCAGCCCTACATTCGACAAAATGGAGCGAAAGCAACCCTCTCCTGAAACTATGGACAGTGACAAGGTGACGGGCTCGAAAACCCCTCAACACAAGGAACAGATTCAGAGTTTAAAACCTCCTCCGAACAGTGAAAAGGCTCTGGGTGTGAAACCCCCTCCTGAGAGTGACCAGGCACAACGTTCGAACCCTCCTCAGGACACCAGCGATCCTGCAACGTCTCACCTAAATCTGCAAGCCACCAACGCTGCAACTCCACAAGATAGTCTGACCCACATCTCTGATTTTGCTGATATCAAGGTGCTATGGTTTTATATTTTTTTCCATGGTAAACTTTAGTTCTATCACAGCATTTATGAAATTTTCGACATGTAGAACTTTCATTTGGACTTTCAGCCATGATCTCAAACAGATGAACTTTTTAAAATATCACAAATCTAAATTTAAACTTTCTGCATGAACTTTCAACTACCGAAATTTCATGTTTTGGATTACATGTCATAAATTTTTTCTGTTATATAATATATTCATGTATGTACGTTAATGTTTTCTGTTCCTTTAGCCATCTCCAGCAGTGACTAGCACGATAAATTTTTTTCTTTTGTATAAACTTTTCCCCCTCTTCAGTTTTCGAATGATCTATATATCTGTACTTAAATGTTTTCTGTTTTAGCCATCACCTGCAGTACTTAGTACGATAAATTTATTCCTTACCTTTGTATATAAATTTTCTCTAGTTTTTGACATGATCTATATGTGCATACTCTAATCTTTTTCTATTTTGTAGCCATCCACGCCAGTTTCAAAAAACAAACTTTTTGAAATATTTTGTATATATTCCTTAACTATATTTCTCTCAATTATATAAAATGAAATTTTATAAGTGTATAAACATTTTCCTCTATAGTTTTGTAAATGATCTATATGAATGTACGTGAATTTTTTATTTCTCAGCGATCAACTGCAGTTTTGAAAATTTTGTATCCTTATCTATGTTTTCTCAATGTCGTACATTGCATAAAATGAATATTTCTTGTTGTAAACTCTTGCATTTTTCACTAAGAGTTTTATGTATATATTAATATGGGGTTAAAAGAATTTTTTTAGCTATTTTGCATGTAAATTCGTGTTTAACAATTAACCTTAATACACTAACAATTTAGTTTTTTCCGGATGCAAATAGCTAGTCGGAATATTGCTTATCTATAAAATTATGTCATTTATCTCTATACAAGTTGTAGTTCACGTCCTTTTTTAATTTATACTGTAAAATGAGTTTTTATATTGTAGAAGTTCTCTGATGATTCAAACTCTCCGTACAGACGTAAATCTTAAAATCCAGGCTGATTTCGTCAAATTGTTTCTTTTCAAATGGAACTAGTATGTTGTGGCCACCACAAGACTTTCTTCTATATTTTCCTATACATATTCAATCAGTAACAATATTTAAAAAAAAAAAAAAAACGATTTTTTTTTCTAATTTTTTTTTTTTGTCAAAAGTAAAAAAAATCGATAACTTTGTTTTAAATTATCACAGATTTATGGTTCAACCATTCGTTTTAAAGGTATTGACGAGATCTTTCGAATGATACCCATCTTCAAAATTTAACCCCCCCGGGGGGGTACTTCCCCCCCAGGGGGGGAACCGATGCCCCCCCATGCACAAATTTTTTTTCCTAGTTAACTACTACTATTATCAATAATTCATATTAATTTTACAATCACAAGTTTAAAATAACTCTCATTATGCCCATTTATACGGAATTTTGTCCTATAAAATGCGATCACAGCGCCACCTGTTGAGCTATTGATCCCCAAATCTAATGGGCACCAGTTCTTGTCAGGGTGCAACTAAATACCAAGTTTGGTTAAATTTCATTCATTGGTTCGTGAGATACAGCGTCCAAAAAAATGATACAGACAGACAGACAGACAGACACACAGACAGACACACGGACAGACATTTTTTAAAAACTATCAATTCGTGTTCAGGACATCCCAAAACGTGTAGATCCGTCAAAAAACGGAGGTCGAAAATTTTCGCGAATCCAATACTTTCTCTATATTACATATCGAAGAAAGTAAAAAAGAGGTATTTTTGGAGTCTTGCCAACGTTTTTCTTTCCTGAAAGTAAAAAGGTGCTTTTTGGAACAGTGCCAACATGCCAACATGAGTGTATTGACCTTTCAAGTTAACTCACAGTGGACAACTGGAATTCTTTTTTTGTCTGATGCCCGTTCAAGTATTTTTCCTAGCTGATGATCTGGGTCAAGACGGACCTGCAGATGGATAAAGATATACCAAGTTTTTTGTCAATAAAGACTTTTTAATGTTACCACGTTTAAATTGAATAACGATCGCATTTATTTTTTTTAAGCGATCCTTTTTCTACTGAATTTTTTTTTAATTGATGAAAATTTTTCCTTTCCATTTGTTTTAAGGAAAGATGAATGTAAGCCCCGCTGTAATTACGCTGGTCTATATATCTTTATTTACCTAATTATGAGTACAAACGGTTTTTTTGGCCCTGTACTCTTAAAAAAAAAAATTTCCCTACTAGATTTTTAAAACAAGTAGTTATTCTTGGGCAGTCTAATTCAAGTTTCCCCCCTCTTTTTTTTTTCTTTTTCTAAAATATTATGTAGTTGAATTTTAAAGAGTAAGTCACTGCAGCAAAATTTTCTTTGCATAGTATTGCAATAATTTAAAATTTGCACGGGTAAAAACCTGTTGGGGATTTTTTCCGCGAAATTTTTTCTTTTGGGGAGAAACTGTGAGGTATTTTAGCGTAATGCTACAATTACAATTCACACTTTAAGAGTAACACATGAATACGAAGGTTTTAGGATTCAGTCGACCAGTAGAGTTAGTTCTCATCCTAAATTAAAATCGTAACTTGTCATATGCTAATAAGTTTGGGAAGTGAGATGGATAAAAGGCGATGTATTTCATACTGAAGATATAGTAGTAGGAAGATTGCTTTTGGGGTGTTAGGTGAGAGTTAGTAAGAGTGTTAGTTGGAAGGCGAGTAAGTTGAAGGATGGTAGTTAGAAAGTTAGTGGGAAGGAAAGTATGAGAGTTGAAGGAGTTAGTTGTTAACGACTTAGGGTAGAAGAGAGTAACTCCAGTAGCATTGTAGCTTCAGGGAATCCTCCTACATGCGAAAGATTACTTGGCCTTAGAAGCTAATTTAAATAAAAGTAGTTGAGATCATTTGCGAGTAATTAAGTAAAGTAACGGTGGTTATTTATTGCTGTCAAAGTATCTAAGAGGACTGCCCATTTCTTCATAAATTAAGTATTTCAGATCACAGCTTCAAGTTAAAGTAAAGTTAAATAAGCAAGATTCGAGTTCCATGCTCATAAATTAATTAAGTTAATCTAAGTTCATATTTAAGATCTAGGAGTTAAGGAAGTTAAATGAGGATGGAGAAGTCTAATTCTCCACAATACTAGTTCATATATATATATATATATATATATATATATATATATATATATATATAATCCATTTGACAATAAAAGAAAAGAATGAGAACGAAGAATAGTCAGTCAAATAAATCACCATAGAAAAATACACAGGCCAAACAAAGTAACTAGTTGTCTTAAATTTATTTAATTTTTAAAATTAATAATATTGCTTGATTTAATTTATTAGACTATAAAGCCTTTTCAAAAATTAAGATAGGACCGTGAATATATATATCTATATATATAAAAGAAGACTTCCTGAGTGAGGGGGTGATCTATCAACGCCCAGACCAAACCCCTGGACCTAGAAGCATGAAATTTTGTGACAATGTTCTTTCCATGACGTAGGCATCCACTAAGAAGCGATTTTACAAAATTCGCCCCCCAAGGGGGGGAGGGGGGGAAAAACGTGATTTCACAAAATCCTTCATATCTCAAACAAAAAAAACAGATATCCGTAAAATTTTTGCTTTAAAATATAGCTAACACAAATATCTAAAAACCAATTTCTGGAATTTTCAAAATTCGGTCCCCAAGGGGGGCGGGGGGGCAAAACGTGATTTCACATGCGTAAAAACGTGATTTGGCATAATCCTATATATCTCAAACAAAAAAATAGATATGCGTGAAATTTTTGCTCTAAAATATAGCTAATGCAAATATCTAAAAACCAATTTCTGGAATTTTAGAAATTCAGCCCCGAGGTGGGGCAGCAGGGGGGGAGAGGGGGGGCAAAAAATAAAAAGAGAGTTAGATCGTTCCAAATTGGTATATAGAGGTTTTCGATACCTGCAAATCGATTTCGGATATTTTCGAATTTATAAAATTATTAGGAGGTGCGGGAAGGGGGGGGGGGCGGCAAGGGGGGGCTATGGGGCAAAAACAAATAGAAATACAGGTAGGCCGTTCAAAATTGGTACAGTTAGGTTTTAGATGCCTGCAAGTCGAATGGGGATATTTTCGAAAGTGTAAAGTTATTAGGAAGGCCGGGAAAGGGGGAGGGGAGAGGGGGGGAGGGGGGCAAAAAAATAAAAATAGAGTTAGATCGTTCAAAACTGGTATATAGATGTTTTCGATACTTACAAATCGATTGCGGATACTTTCGAATTTTTAAAATTATTAGGTGGGGCGGGAAGTGGGGGGCGGTAAGGGGGGGGGCTATGGTCAAAAACAAATAGAAATACAGTTAGGCCGTTCAAAATTGGTACAGTTAGGTTTTAGATGCCTGCAAGTCGAATGGGGATATTTTCGAAAGTGTAAAGTTATTAGGAGGGCCGGGAAAGGGGGAGGGGAGGGGGAGGAGGGGGGCAAAAAAATAAAAATAGAGTTAGATCGCTCAAAATTGGTATATAGATGTTTTCGATACTTACAAATCGATTGCGGATACTTTCGAATTTTTAAAATTATTAGGTGGGGCGGGAAGGGGGGCGGGAAGGGGGGGCTATGGTAAAAAACAAATAGAAATACAGTTAGGCCGTTCAAAATCGGTACAGATAGGTTTTAGAGGCCTGCAAGTCGAATGGGGATTTTTTTGAAAGTATAAAGTTATTAGGAGTGCCGGGAAGGGGGGGCAGAGGGGCAAAAAAAAAGAAAATAGAGTTAGATCATTCAAAATTGGTACATAGAGGTTTCCAATACCTACAATTCGATTGCGGATATTTTCGAATTTTTAAAATTATTGGGGAGGGAGTAGAGCGGTAAAAAAATAAAAATAGAGATATATCGTTCAAAACTGGTGCATAGAGGTTTTTGATACTTACAAATCGATTGCGGATATTTCAAATTTGTAAAATTATTAGGATAGACAGGAGGGGGGGGGGGCGAAGTGGGAAAATAATAGAAATAAGAGTTAGAGCATTTTGGGAATTTTTTCCGAAGGCAGTGAGAACCCGGTGCGACATTTTTCCTACTCAGATTTTGTTTCTCTTTTTTTTCATGTGATAAAAATTAATGCAATTTTGAGAATTCATTATAGTGATTCATTTAAAAATAGGGACCAGCGAAGCGGGCGTTGCCTGCTAGTATATATATATATATATATATATATATATATATATATTTATTGTAATGTTTTAAAAAAAAACAATAATGATGTATAACAAGAATTGGCGTTGAACAAAGATATTAACAACGTTGAAAACGCCAGTGTATAAAATATTAAATGTGGACGGCAGTTTTGAAAGCGTTAAATTTAAAGCCATCAGTGGAGAATGAAGAAGGTGTATTAGTGATCCCTTTCCAACCCGAAACATTTTTAGCTTAAATCATTACATTTTTCTATTTTTGCAAACTGAAAGAAAAAAATCCCTTTTCGGCAAGCTTAAAGACAAAGGTAGATTCCTTTATTTTAATGTTACAAAAGTAAAGAAATATTACATATGCATTAACACATACATAGTCAATGTGGCTTTGTTCCCACACATTGCATTATTTACGCCGCTATACTGTTTTTAAGAAATTTAATTATTAACTAGTACTATTCATTCTAATTAAAACTCTAGTCTAGATTTATTGGTCAGTAAATGATTCAATGTTTTAAAATCCAAGTTCATAATCATTCAACAAAAAGACGCCTTAAAGATGTATAATTTGGTGACAAAATTCGTTATTTTATGAAATATTTGTCGAGCTTGGCGATGTAAAATGACAGCTTTGACGCCATTATACTTTCTTCCCACGGACAAATCTCATATCTCTTCACAGACCAATATCTTGTTTCCACAAGATAAAAAATCCAAGGAAACTGTAACGTATTACTCTCAATTTCAATCGTAAATTTTAAATTCTTGCGTAAACCGGCGTTCTAAACTATTCACCACAAACGATATTTTTTACCAAGACTAACGTATTATTTAATTTTATATTTTTAAATGATTAATTAAAGCTGTTACCATGTTTTTTTTTTTTTTTTTTTTTTTTTTTATATATTTTCAGTGATCGTTTTATTATCGATTGCACGTGACGTAAGCCTCAGTTTATAAATTTAAGCAATTAAAGCTATACAAAAAGTCGGCTTCATCAATCTTTAACTTGAAACTTTTAAGCAATTGAAGTTATGGAAAAAGTTTGAACACAAATGTTTTTCTTTAGGGTAAGGCGGTTAACTCGACGGAGATTTTTACTGTCCTGACAACATATCCCGAGCTGGTGAAATTTTAATAAAAATTACTCCAGTTATCGTGTTCAGAACTTAACATGTGAAAAAGCGTTACACACACACACACACACACACACACACACACACACACACACACATTAAATATATATATATATATATATAACTTTTGAACAGAGGGTGGTTTTGGGTTCGAGGATGTCATGATCGGTGAAGATATGAAGAAATTTTCCAGAAGTCGTGTCATGAGAACCTTTGCAATAGGTACATCTCCTATTAGAAATCTACCTAATATGGACTATAACCGACATTTGTTGATTGAAAATTGTACTTTACACTTTCTGATAATTAGCTCGATCATTCATTTCCTGATTTTATGACATACGACTGTTCCAGATAAAAAAAAATGTAAGTGGATGTCGTGGGTGTCTAACCCGCATGATCGTACGGCCTAGGTCGGAAAGGGTTATAAATAGATAGGAAAGTAAATTTTACAGTCAGAATAGAAAATAATAGCAATTTAAGAAACTGAAAACGTTTGCAAATAGGATATATCGATGTAGAATGCTGTGTAAATGGAGGTTAAAACAAAGATTATGCGGATTTTTTTTTTTTTTTTTTTTTTTTCTTTTTTTTCAGACAATAAGAGAAAAGAGGTTAAACAATTATTATAAATATATATATATATATTTTTTTAATGATATTTATAGAAATGAAAAGATTCCATAAAATCATGTTCATGTAAGTTTTTATGCCGAATGATTTTTTTAGTTGAATTAAAGTTAAAAGTATGATTTTCCACATTCATAAGGGATGCTATATATAATATATACCCAAAAATTCTGCATATCGATAGGGTTTTTAACATAGAATGGGGAATTCAATTGTAGGGAAGAAAATTATTTCAAAGTCATGTTGTTTTAGAAATTTACCGAAAACAAAACTAGATTTGGGCAAAAAAGGAAAAATAACACTGGTATTGGAAGAGGACTTTGTCGTACAAAGAGGTATAATATGGGGATGATGTAATTTAAAAAGATCTTTATCAGTGATTAAAGGGTTGTAACGTGTAGCAGCAACAGTCATTTTTAGAAATTTTATTTTAGAGTTGAAAAACACAGGATCAGGACAAATGTTGAAGGCACAATTAACAAAATTATAGAAAAGGATTTATTTAACAGAATAGTATGAATTGTATTTTTTTTACGTAGGAATTTTTGCTATTGTTCGGACACTTTTGTTACATACTGTACATTTCTAAGTTACTCAGCATTAATTATAACAAGTGTTTCAATCTGTAACTTTACATAAAGTTGTATGTTAGCGTCCCATTATTGCAAATAAATTGCATGGTATTCCTATTCAAACACTTTCCTTTAAATTATTTTATATATTTTAATCTATTCAGACTTTCTATGTGAAAAGAAGGCTTATTGAGGAATTAAAAAAAAAAAAAAAAAAAAAAAAACTCTTTCGTTTTACATACAAAGACAGTAATTCAAATTAATGAATTGCTTTACAGAAATGCATTAAGAGTTTCTGTGGGATAATATATAACTTATATTGCATATATCTGTCAAGTTATTATACTTAAAATCAAGATAACTCTGTTAAATTGCAAACGTGTATTATTTTATATACCTGCTGAATGTTTTAAATAATGACATATAATTATATATATATATGTATATATATATATATAAAGACACTCGAATACAAAGTTTTCAGTAAAATTCAAAGGAATGGAACTTTTTTTTTTTTTTTTTTTTTTAAATAAAAAATATATGCTGTTCTCAATATAATATTTTTTGAAAGTTTCAAATGAAACCAAATTTAATTAATTTTTTTGTTATTTTGTAGAAGGAATTTATTTTACTAATTTAATTTATTTATTTACTTATTTTTAATACAAAGTGAAAGTTTTTGAGATTGAAAAAAAATATAACAGGTATTATAACATACACAAATTGTAAAACCATATTGTTGTTTGAAATAAGAATGAATGATTTTCATAATAAAGCTTAACATAGTATTTTAAAGTATTTTTCGAATTTTTTTTTCTTTCGTTAGACATCATGATCAAATTTCGTTAGACATCGTTCTGAGGTCCCCTGAATATGAAAATCATGTTTTTAGCGAATTGTCTGTGTGTCTGTCTCTCTGTGTGTCTGTCTGTCTGTGTGTGTGTTATCAGGATATTTCAAGAACAAATAGTAGCAGTAATTCCAAACTCGGAATTCTAAATGTGTATCCTATATGGATGCTACACTATGCTTTTCGTTGAGATGAAGCATATGGTTCCTGTACAGGGACACTTAAAAGTAATCAAATACATTAAGTCGATGGGCAAATTGCAGGTAAGTAGAGTTTAACACCTATAAACTGCACAAAAACAAATGAAATGAATATATATTTTTTTTATAATAGAGATAGTCAACTGGGAAAAACAAAATTGTGTACGTGGGAGCCTCGCCTCGCCTCCCCCCTGGGGGTAAGTACCCCCTGGAGGGATGTAAATTTTCATGATTGGTATCTTTCAAAAGAGCTCGTCAGTACCTTTAAAACAAACTGTTGAACCATCGATAATTTAAATCTGCGATAATTTAAAATAAAATTATCGATTTTTTTTCATTTTATACTAATAAAAAAAAAAAAAAAAAAAAAAAAAAAAAAAGTGAGATATTTTTGAGAATTAATTAGACACTTTTTGTTGTTTGAGTGTTAATGAGCCTCTCTAACATGGAGTATGCATTATCATGGAAGATATATATATATATATATATATATATATATTAATAATAATTGTAATGAATTATTTTTACTGGGTGAATTTGTATAGAAAAATATAGAAGAAATTCAAGTGGTGCCCACAATACACTAGTTATTTGTCGTTATTGGATGTGCTTTACTAATAATATTTTACCATTTCCATTAAAGCTGTTCGGGATCTGAAAAAAATTCCTCATCGAGATATGCTAAATAAGGTATGCTTTAAGCTAAATATCCATCGATTGTATTTTTGTATATTTACACGTTTTGGGGCTTCCTGATTAACGTAGTCAAGTTTTCTAACGTTTGATCTTTGTCTGTGTCTCTCAGAGTAACTTAAAAACGAATTATTTTAAGAGATCCAAATGTTGTATTTTGAAGTTATTATAAATTTCTTGCAGGAAAAGTTTGATTAAGATTGATAAGTTTCAATGAATGTTGCGTGTGAAAATGGTCTGTATGATTTTAAGTGAAATTTTAATTTTACTAACAGATTTAAATTCTATATAAATGTAGGTCCATAAAGGAGACGGGGGTAGCCCCAATCACACAGAACTAATTATTATATAAAACTTCCGAAGCCTAATTTGAATTTTTTAAGATAGGTTTACATAACAGTACTTGTTATCTCACCTCTTAATCTCCAACATGTATTTATAGTATTACATTTCAGGGTAAGATAAAGTCGTGTGAGTGACACACCAGATTATTTAAATTCGAATTAGGATACAAAATAGTATGCATTTTTCAACAAAAAATTTTCTCCTATATCATTGTTTATAGTACTGTAACGTACAGATAAACAGAAAGGAAAATTTTATCAACATTACTGCTCATAGCAAAGATGTCACTTTTTCCTAATGTAAACCTGTATATGTTGAGATACAGAAAAAAGGAAGTTGAAGGATATGGATAGCATCATCACCACCTGTTGCCCGATACTTACTCAATTTGAAGTGACACAGATTACATAATTTTATACTTTATAGTCTATACTCTGTATTGTATAGACATCTATACTATATTCTCTATATTCTATATTGTATACAAAGTTTTAGTGTATTATATGTTTATTTCTGTATATTTAATTTTAGAATATTTTCCTTTAGCCCTGTAAATCTGGAAGTTAACAAAATCGTATTCTATAGAAAATAATATTTTAGCATATTAACAATAAATGTCAGTTTCTTTATAATTTTTACAATAGAAAGTCCTATAAATGTTAATTTTTAAAAATGTCTGTCTTAAAATGTGAATACATTGGCATAATTTTGGGTGTCCCTGTGCACAAACCAGCTGCGCATGACCTATTAATGCCATTTATAAGAGAAAATATTCCATAATAAATTCGAATAACAACACACACACACACACACACACACACAGACACACACACATACACACACACACACGCATATATGTATAGTAATTCTGAAAATATTTACGGAGTTTGGGAGCGGGTAGACGGACAGATAGACACATGGACCGTCGGACACATATATACACAAACTTAAAACATATTCACACTTAAAAAAAAAAAAAAAAAAGTTAAAAATGGTTAAATTGCTTAATGTAAACGAGCATGCAATTCCAGCAAATTTCCAATAAAATTCTTCCATCTAACTAAATATTTCTGTGTGCCCTGTAAATCTAATGCTAATGATTCTACATTTCTACATATTTCAAAAAGCTTTTTTTTTTTTTTTTTTTTTTTTTTTTTTTTTTTTTTTGTGCATATTAGTAACATATTTCAATTTCATTAAGATTTGCTCAAAGTAAGGATATTGAAATTTGGTTTATAGAAATACCACTCATAGAACGAATGCTTTGAAAGTTTTTCGGGTATACCTGTACACAAACCAGTGGTGCTATTTACCCCATTTTATATAGTAAACATCCGATTGTAAACTTGAATAGCATATTTATATTTCAATTAAATTTGTGTAAAATAGAGGATTTAAAATATAGTTCATAAAAATACCTCTCAAAGAACACAATGATTTGGAATACTTTTCAGTGTCCCTGTACAATTTCCCCCCATTTTCAATAGGGAACATCCGATAGTAATCTTGAATGTCATATATCAGTTTCAAGAAATTTCATGAGTATTTACGGGAGTTACAGTGTTGATAGACAGACAGAGGGACAAACCGAAGTCATTATAACTTTTCATTCTTCTTGGAAAGTGTTAAAAAACATTTTGAAAGTAATAAAAACGTTTAGAAACATTTATTATAATCGAAAATACAATTCCAGCCAAACTGCAATAATACCCAATGATATAACTGAATATTTTTGTATGATCCTGTAAATCTAATGCTAATCACACAGTTTTATAGGAAAAGCATTCTTTTGTGCATATTAATAACATATTTTAATTTTAATAAAATTTGTGCCAAGTAAAGTTTTTATAATTTGGTTTAGAGAAATACTTCTCATAGAACGCTATGCTTTGGATTATGTTCGGGTGTGTCTGTATACAAACTAGTGATAGTATGTACTCTATTTTCACCGGGATCATTTGATAGTAAACTTGAATAACATATTTCAATTTCATTAAGATTTGTGTAAAGTAACGTTATTAAAATATGGTTTATAGAAGTACCTCTCAAAGAACACAATGTTTTGTAATACTTTCGGGTGTCCCTGAAAACAGTAAAAGTATTCACTCCATTTAAGTAGGATATATCCGATATTAAACATTAATAACATTTAACAGTTTCACGAAATTCCATAAATATTTACGGTAGTTAGAGCATGGACAGACAGACAGATGGATAGCCAAACCGAAATCATTAACACTTTTTAACCTTGTTGATAAGTGTTAATAAGAATTAAATATATAACTTATATTACATAAAGTATCTGGTATGTTTACTTAATATCAATACGTATTTTAATTTTCAGATGCGTTTTATTTTGAATGTGCTATTGAATGTTTAAATTAATTATAAATAGGTTTACTTTAGAAGATTACTTTAGAAGATTACTTTACGCAACAAGAATACTGTGTTTTCAGTAATATTGAAAATATTGAAAATAATTTATTTATTATAATTATTTTTTTTAATAAAGAATTTTGCTGTCTGAATATAATATTTTATAAATGGTTTTGTTTGTGCTAATGGTTTTCAACAATTCTCCATAGTGTGTAAGAGTGATTACAAATTTAATTATTATGTCTTTCTGTCATTCGATTGTGTATAGTGTAATTACGTTTGTAATGTATTGTCAAGTTCAAACAATGCAATGATTTCGAGCAGTTGGAAAGGAATGATAATCTATGTGAAATGAGGGATATTTGTTCTAATTCAGTAAAGAAATGATTAAAAAAAAAAAAAAAAAAAAAAAAAAAAAAAACTATATATAAATTAAATTTATACCTTAATATACGTCGTAGATATAATGGCTTGTAATACATTTGTTAAGTTACTCAGCATTAATTATAACGAGAGTTTCAATATGCAACTTTATATAAAAATATGTGTTCTATTATTACAAATAAATTGCATGGTATTCCTATTAAAGAAATTTCAATAAATTATTTTATATCGTTTAATGTATTCAGACTTTTATTATAAAAAGAATGCTTAATGTGGAATTCAGAAAGAAACTGTTTCTTTCTTTGTCTATACAAAGATAGTAATTCAAATTAATGAATTGCTTTATTAAAAAGCATTAAGAGTTCCAGTTGGGAAATATATAACTTATATTACATATATCTGTGAAGTTTGTTATACTTAAAATCAATACAAGACTTTTAATTCCCAGATGCGTTTTGTTTTGAATGACTATTGAATGTTTAAATTAATGACAAATAGATTTACTTCAAAAGATTCAGCCACTCGAATGCAATGTTTTCAATAAGATTGAAAGGGATGAAGTCTAACTATTTTTTTTTTCCTTTAAATAAATTAACTCTGCTTTTCTCAATATAATATTTTATAAATGGTTCAAATAAAGACAAATTTAATTAAATTTTTTGCTATTTCGCAGAAGTAATTTATGTTACAGATTTATTTATATATTTATTTTTAAATACAAAGTGAAGCCTTTTTTTTTTTTTTTTTTTTTTTTTTTTTCATATAAGAGGTATTTTATACAATATAACAGGTATTTTAGCATACAAAGTAAAATCATATTGTTCTTTGAAATAAGAATGTATAATTTTAATAATAAAGCTTAACATCCTGTTTTAAAGGATTTTTCGAATTTTTTTTCTTTAATTAGACAACGTAATTTATAAGCTTCTTAAGATTTTTAATTAATTTTATTACAAATTTCTAGTCATGAAATATGACTTATTTAAGTAATCTTTCGAAACCACCAGTTGATTTTAGTTTGATATTATCAGTTTTTATTTGTTACTGTTAGTTTTACACTTTTTTCTTTTAAATCGAATTAGAGTATGAATTTAAAGTATATTCAAGTTCAAAAGATGTAACGAATTCGAGCAGTTGAAAAGCGTTAATAATCTATGACAACAGCAAAATATTTGTTCTAATTCAGTAAAGAAATGAGATATTTAAATAAAAATAAAACTTAAAACTAAATGTAAATTAACTAATTGTAAATTAAAACTAATTGCAAATTAACTAATTGTAATTTAAAACTAATTGTAAATTAAATTTTAAAAATTAATATGCGTGTTTATTTATTATTTTTTTATAAGTAAGCATTAGATATAATGACTTGCAATACATTTTTTAAGTTTCTCAGCAGTTATTATAACAAGTGATTCAATCTGTAACTTATATAAAATTATGTGTTAGCGTTCTATTATTACAAATAAATTGCAAGGTATTTCTATTCAAAAACTTTCCTTAAAATTATTTTACATCAAATAATGTATTCAGACATTCATTATAAAAAGAAGGCTTAATTAAAAAAATTGTTTCTTTCTTTGTCCATACAAAGATAGTAATTCATATTAATGAATTGCTTGGTTCAAAAGTATTAAGAGTATCTGTGAGAAAATATTTAACTTGCAGTACATATATCTGTCAAGTTTATTATACTTAAAATCAAAATAATTCTTTTAATTCCCAGATGCGTTTTATTTTGAATGCCTATTGAATGTTTAAATTAATGTTATAGATTTACTTCAAAAGATTATGCCAGTCGAAAACTATGTTTTCAATAAGGCTGAAAGGAGTGAAGTTTATTTATTTACTTTTTTTTAAAAATAAAAATAATCTACTGTTCTCAATATAATACTTTATAAAATAGTCAGATGAAGCCAAATTTAATTAAAATTTTTGTTATTTTGTAGAAATTATTCATTTTACAGATTTATTTATTTATTTATTTATTATAATACAAAGGGAAGCTTTTTTGTTATTAAAAAAATATATATAAGAGTATTTTAACCTATAAAAGTAATAAAACCATATTGCTGTTTGAAATAAGTAATTAATAATTTTAATACTAAAACTTAACATCGTATTTAAAAGGATTTTCAATTTTTTTTTTTTTTTTTTTTTTTTTTTTTTTTTCAGTTAGGCATCGTAATTTATAATCTTCATTCTTATTTATTTATTTTTCTTTTCTTTTCTTTTTTACAAGCTTTTAGTCATGAAACATAACTTATTTAAAGGACTTTTCGGAACCATCAGTTACTTATAGTTTGAAATTATTTTTTGATATTTGCTACTGTTGGTTTTACATTATTATTTTTTTTAATCGAATTAGGAGACAAAATCGTATGCTTTGGTCAATAGAAAGTTTTCTCCTTTATCATTCTGTATAGTACTGCAACATACTGATTAGGATAAAGAGAAATTTAATCAACATTACTACTCATAACAAAGTCATCACCACAGATTTGCTTTATTTAAAACAGTATATGTTGAAATATAGCCATAACAAAATTCCAGAATGTTGATAACGTCAACTCAACCTGCTGCTTAAAAGGTACTTAATTTGGAGCAGCATTAAATTACACAATTTTTATATTGCATATAAAGGTTAATGATATGTATAGCATAGCTTTATTTTACACAGAATCTAAGAAATAGCCTTCTCGTAAACAAAAAATATATTGCAGCTCTACAGCATTAACTTTCATCGGATATTCTCAAAATTGAAATCAGCACGTTTTTCATTCGAATATTTGTATATCATAGAAAATTAGAAGTCAGTTCTCAAACGGAAATAAATTGCAGCATAACAGATTAACCTTATTATGAAAAGTAATCATATTTAATTAGCATAGATTTTGATTTTTATTATTATTATTTTTTTTTATTTATTGTCTTACACACATATCACAATTATTACAGTTATACAGAATAGAACATAAGGTATAGTTATCCCTTGAATGGGATAATTTCAACATAACACTCAGCATAAGTCTCATCCCAAAATGTAAACAGCACTAGTTTACAACAAGATTATTGAAATGTAACGTTCAATTGATTTCAGACCATTTGCACATGTGTTACAGCTTCCACAAAATTTTGGTATGACATTGCTTTTTAAAGAAGAGAAAATAGTGTCCAGAACATGTCAAAACAAGTTAATCCTACGAAAAAGTAGGATCGAAAATAATCATGTATCTAATTCTTTATTTTTACGTATCTAGAAGAAAATTAAATTGAAATTCAACAATATGTTATGAAGCAGCAAATTACACTTTAAAAATAATAGTTGATTCAACCTAAGAAAAATGTGCAAATTAGTAAAAATTAAGTGCAACTAAGATCTTATGACTTATGACTTATTAAGGAGGGCAGCCCTCAGCAGGACACTGGGACCTAGGGCACATCGACCAGAGGTCTATTGTACCCAGATCCAAACGCATCCTTAAGATAAAAAAATAAGATCTTAATAAAGTTGGTGTTGTATGTTTCATCATATTAGTAGTGCTATTTGAATAGAATTTTTCTTAGGTTTCAAATAGCACTACTAACATGATGAAACACAAAGCACCGAATTTCTTAAAAATTTTGGCTTCAACCAAAGTTTTCTTATTTGCCCCTATTTCAGAGTGAAACGTGGAAATATTATTTTTTACAGCGTGTTATTTAATCGGAAAAATGTTTTTGTTAAATATGGTTAAAGTGTTAAAAGGTGTATCTGAGAAAAATTCATTTTTAGAAATATGAAACCTAGAAATGCTTTATCATTTCACCCAATAAATTAATATCGATCGGAAAATATATGGATGAAAATAATAATGAAAAAAAAGGTTATTTCAAACTTTAAACTTTACAAAAAAATGTTATTTGTTACGTAATTTTATTTATGAATAAACATGATAAATTAATACTCCAAATCAAGAATTAATTTTAATATTTCTTATTTTAATATAAACTAAAGATACCGCACACTACATTACTTAGAACTATTTTTTGAACATGATATACTATCATGATTGTAAGTAAATGGGAAAGAAATCAGTCTTTGCACGAACTACATCCTTACTAGTTATATGAATTTGTGTATGTGTAATTCCGCCTAATGATATAGCTGGCAGACTGAATATGGATCTTACATTAATCATATATCTTTGCTTAAATCTATCTTTGTTAAATTCAGCTTTACGAAACCGAATCAAATGTTGATACATTACAAGTTTTAAGAAGTTAAAAAAAAAAAAAAAAAAAAAAAAAAAAAACTGGGCCAACAGAGAGAAATTGTTTCAAAATTTGAAGTTTTACCGTGTTTGTACTTGTGAAGCAAACTCCATACGGTTTGTACCAAAGTTGAAGTTTTTTTTTTCTTTTATCATATAAATCAGTACATAAAATATTATTTAAAAATTTAGAGCTGTTTTTAGGGTCTATCTTATACAAATTAAATTTTGTCATTCATTTGGTATTATATATATGTATAAATATTTTTATTCAATTATTAGTAGATAAATAGTGATAACTGCAGTAATTTCATTACTCGAACCATTTGTCTAAAAGTGTAATGCAATTCTTACAATTATTGATATGATTTTTTTTCAAGCGCACTACACATATTTATTCCTGCTTAGTATATTCATACAATCTTTAGCTAAAATAATTTTGCTTGTTTTATCGTCATGAGAAATAAAAGCAAGTCAATGGGTTATCTTACAGGTAAATAATTCTTAGAGGTTCTAAGGAACATTTTCGTAATCCAGGAAAATAATTGTGTACCGGGTCAAAAAAGAATTCAGATAAATACAGGCTATATTAGTAGAAATGGTTCAATATGCATTTTCAGTTGTGTTATAGTTTTTTTCTTCAACCAAACTTTAGTGCACTGCATGTGCACTAAAGTTGTGCACACCCTGAATATATATATATATATATATATATATATATATTCAGGGCTAAAAAAATGCAGTCGAACAGTCGAATTTATTCTTTCTATTTGACGGAAATGATTTTTAAATTATATTTTCCCGATAGAATTTTTCACTTTGGTCATACATTCTTAAAGCACACGCTTTATTTCTAATGCCTCGATAAAAACGAAAAATAAATTGAGAAATAAGAACCTAAAATTTTGCACAACGCAAAAAATTACAAAAAAAAAAAAAAAAAAATTCCAAACATTGTTAATATTTTTGCGTTGCCCGTTATTAAAATGGTAGACTCTACCTACACCATTTAGTAAACTAATGTTCAATTCAGCTGGAAAATTCATACCATAATTGAAAAATAATCTGGTGTGTCACTCACACGACTTTCTCTTACCCTGAAATTTAATACTATAAATACAGGTTGCAGATTAAGAGGTAAGATAACGAGAACTGTCATGTAAACCTATGCTAATCAATTCAAATTAGGCTTCAGAAGACTTTTATACGATAATTAGTTCTATGTGAGGGGTTATGTTTCAGGGTATGTTTCATTAATGCACCTACATTTATATAGAATTTAATTCGGTTATTAAAAAATAATTCTTTTTTTTTAAATAATTTATTAAAATTATTATTTAAAAAAAATATTTTTTATGATAATGCAGACTATTTCTATATTAGAGAGGTAGTGTAACACTAAATATCCAAAAAAAAAACGATTTTTTTTTTCTAAGTTTTTTTTTTTTTTTTTTCGTTAAAAAAAAAAAAAAAAAAATCTATAACTTTGTTTTAAATTATCACAGATTTATAGTTCAACCATTCGTTTTAAAGGTATTCACAAGCTCTTTTGAATTATACCCATCATGAAAATTTACTCCCCTCGAGGGGGGACTTCCCCCCAGGGGGGGAGGCGAGGCTCCTACATACTCAAAATTTTTTTCCCAGTTAACTATCTCTATTACAAAAAATATATGTTCGTTTCATTTTGTTTAGTGCAGTCTATAGACGTTAAACTCTACTTACCTGCAATTTCCCCCATAGACGTAATGTATTAGAATTCTCTCGATTGTCCCTGTACACGAACCATTTGCTTGATCTTAACGAAAAGCTCACTGTAGCATCCCTATATGATACACATTTAGAATACCAAGTTTGAACTTTCTGCCATAATTTGTTTTTGAGATATGCTGATAACAGACACACACACAGACACACAGACACACACACAGACACACAGACACACACACACACAGACGCACAGACCATTTGCTAAAAACATGATTTTCGTATTCAGGTTACCTCAAAACGTGTAAATATAACAAAATCTCGCGTTCGAAAATTTGACCCAAAGACAATACTTTCTCTACCTTATGGGTAAGAGAAAGTAAAATAATCTGGTGTGTCACTTACAGGACTTTCTCTTACCCTGAAATTTAATACTATAAATATAGGTTGGAGATTAAGAGGCAAGATAACCATGTTATGTAAACCTATGTTAAACAAATCAAATTAGGCTTCGGAAGAGTTTCATATGATAATTAATTCTGTGGGGGGGGGGCTACCGCCCCCCTCAACCCCCCGTTTCATTTCACCTAGATTTATATAAAATTTAATTCGGTTATTAAAAAATAATTCTCTTTTTAAAAAATAATTTATTAAAATTATTATTTGAAAAAATTATGTTTTATGATAATGCAGACGATTTAGAGAGAAGTAGTGTAACATTAAATATCCAAAAAAAAGTCCATTTTATTCTCAATATTAAAAAAAAAAAAAAAAAAGTTTTTTTTTCGTTAAAAGTGAAAAGATTCGATATCTTTGTTTTAAATTATCGCAGATCGATGGTTCAACCATTCGTTTTAAAGGTAATGACGTGCTCTTTTGAAACATACCCATCATGGAAATTTACTCCCCTCGAGGGGGGACATCCCTCCCAGGGGGGGGGGGAGGCGAGGCTCCTACATACACAATTTTTTTCCCCAGTTAACTATCTCTATTACAAAAAATATATATTCGTTTCATTTGGTTTAGTGCAGTCTATAGACGTTAAAATCTACTTACCTGCAACTTCCCCCATAGACGTAATGTATTAGAATTCTCTTGATTGTCCCTGTACACGAACCATTTGTTTGATCTTAACGAAAAGCTTACTGTAGCATCCCTATATGATACACATTTAGAATACCAAGTTTGAACTTTCTGCCATAATTTGTTTTTGAGATATGCTGATAACAGTCAGACACACAGACAGACACACAGACCATTTGCTAAAAACATGATTTTCGTATTCAGTGGACCTCAAAACGTGTAAATATAACAAAATCTCGCTTTCGAAAATTTGACCCAAAAACAATGCTTTCTCTACTTATGGGTAAGAGAAAGTAAAAATCTAACAATTCATCTCCTATAGTGATTAATGCTTTTGGTATATTTTGTGACGGTCGGGAAAGAAACTATTAATGTTACTTATGAGATTTTCTTTACGGAATAGGCTCTTTTTTATCTTCAATACCATGCATTTATTTATTTCCGTTAAAACTGGTGTAGACAATTAAAACCACTCACAAGCTCTAACGCTTTTAGCAACCTTTCTTTACTCCTATAATAGAAGTGCTATGATTACTAACATAAGAAAGTATCAAGATTTTGTTTTTTCTAGTCACGTCTGGACAATAGCGGAAAATTACTATTGCCTATCCCCTTCTCGAGTTTACATGTATATCCACAAGTCTCTTCCCGTATTTGGCATAGTCTCCCGTATCTTACTGGTGAGATTTTACTGGTTGCATAGATTTTACTGGTGAGTTCATCTTAGTCTTTAAACCTCATAAAATGCCTTAAAGATAGATTTGAAGATGGAAAGATGGATCTTGTGGAAAGATGTATCTTGTCTTGAACACTGTGTCTACTTAGTAGCCTTTTTGGCTAGAATATCTGCCTATTGATTACAGTGTGAATTGCAGTGGCCAGGAATCCACCGAAGAACAATATGCTGGACCTCAAGTAATTAAAAATATATTGACATTGGTTAATTTCGTTTGAAAAGAGGTGAGAAATGAACTAATGTATTAAATGACAGCCTGTGAATCACACAATATTACAATATTTTCAAATAGATCAATATATTAGGTTTTATTGAAAATTAAATGATAGAACAATTAAAGAAAATAGAAATATATTTTTTTTCTTTCGCTTTATACTGTATTTCTGTAGTAAACGTAACCATAAGAGTCAAATAAAAAAATCTAAAAATAAAATAAAATAAATCTGAAATTGTTGACGGAATCTACGTACGAAACTAACGAAAACATTATATATATATATATATATATATATATATATATATATATATATATAAGAGCTTCACTTTGTATTGGAAAAAAAAGCAATAAAAAACAACTGTGAAATAAATTACTTCTCCATAATAACATAAATTTTCATTAAATTTGGCATCATTTAAACCTTTTCTAAAATATTATATTGAGAACAGCAGCATTCTTTTATTTAAAAATAAATAAATAACACGAAATAAACTTCATTCCTTTCAATCTTATTGAAAACATTGTGTTTGAGTGGAGTAATCTTTTGAAGCAAATCTATTTGTCATTAATTTAAACATTCAATACGCATTCAAAATAAAACGCATCTGGGAATTAAGAGACTTATTTTAATTTTAAGTGTAATAAACTTGACAAATACATGTAATATAAGTTATATATTTTCCGACAGAAACTTTTAATACTTATGAACAAAGCAATTCATTAATCTGAATTACTGTATTTTTATGGACACAGAACGAAGCAATTTCTTTCTGCATTCCACATTAAACCTGCTTTTTATAATGGAAGTCTGAATGCATTATAAGATATAAATAAATTATTGAATTTTTTTTTAATAGGAATACGATGTAATTTATTTACAATAATAGAACGTTATTGCATATTTTTATATAAATTTACAGATTGAAGATTTTGTTATAATTAACGTTGAGTAACTTAAAATTTTTTTTACAAGTCATTATATCTACTGTTTACTGATAAAACATAATATTATAAATAAAGATGTGTAGTTGTGTTTAAAATTTAGTTTACAATTATCTTCATGTATTTATTTTAAATTTAAATATATTATTTCTTTATTCTATTAGAAAAAAAAAATGATGTTCGCATATGTTATTAACGCTTTTCAACTGCTAGAATTCATTTCATCGTTTGATCTTGAGTATGCATTACCTACTTAATTACAGCATGGACAGACACAATGACAGACATAAAGACTAATTTAATTTCTAATCCCTCTTAAATATTGTTGAAAAGTTTTAACAACCATTACAACAAACATAAACGATATTCCTGATTGTGCAAATTGTAAACTTTAATGTAGCTAAACATACAATATTCAATAGAAAACATAATTTTATTATATGAACTAGCAGACCCGGCCACGCGTTGCTGCGGCTAAGTAATACGTTGATAATTTCATAAGGTATATAGTATTTCCCCACAACTGGATTTGGCGATTTTTTTTTTCTTTTTTTTTTGGCTCCTTTTTGAACGATAACGAAGTCGTTCTGGATTATTTGCAATGAAATATGTTAACCTGCATGCTTTTATTTTAGATTTATGATTTAGCCATAATCGCCAAATCCAGTTGTGGGGAAATACTATAGTTGTTGATCACAACTATAACTTATAATATAACTTCAGTAATTATATTCGGATAATTATAACTTCAATATATCCACACAGCTGAATTTGGCGATTTTTCTTTGGCGCCGTTTTGAACGATAACGATGTCGCTCTGGACTGTTTGTGATATAATATGGCAGCCTATATGTTGTTTATTTTGGATTTATTATTTTATGTTTTTGATTTATGATTTAGATTATCATTTATGATTTATAGATTTATGATTTAGCCATAATCGCCAACAAAAAATCGCCAAATATCGTTGTGGGGATATACTGATTAATATATTACTGAAAAGATTAATATATTTTAACGAAGTGGTGAGAAGATTCTGAGTATGTTAAAATTTTAATAGTAAATTCAAGTTAATCTAGAAGGAAAGCATTGAGGATTAAGATAAGAAAATTGCAAGATTTTACGATCGCATTTTCAGCAATAAATATGAGTCAAAATTTAATGCAAAATACATATATAAATCACAAATTTAATCAGGAACGTTAAATTGGTAAGTTATTAAAGAAAAAGTAAAGAAAAATAAGAGAAATAATTAACTAAAGCTTCGAACATCGATCATATAGATTAACGTTACAAAACAAATAAACAGACTTAAACTCTTCCAGACTTTTAAATAAGTTTTAAATTAACTTTTAAAATTTAATGTTAAATAAAACAGACTTTTAAATAAGTTTTAAAATATTGAAATAATTACTTTTTATTTAGAACATTATGTATAGATCACAAATTTCTTAAAGAAAACGAAGTGATACAGATTAGAATAATGCAACAAAAATTGAAAAAGCAAGGTTATGTCCTAAATAAATTTTTAACACACGTGTCACGTGAAATAAATTGTAGCATATACGTAATGTAACTGACATAAGATATTAACATGTTGCAGCGGAATAAATTTCATATCTATCATCCTTGGCGGAAAAAAAAAATAATATCGCCAAATTATCTGGCGCACACATTTAATTCCTTTCAAAAATCATGGTTATTTTAACAACTTATATTAAGAGAGTAATGAATAATATGAAACAATATTTCGCACAATACATGTTACGAAAATATACATCTAGCTTGTATATTTTCGTGTTACGATTTTGATCGCCAAATACGAAAAACTCCAAGGACGACAGAGCTTTGAAATTTAAAATTAAAATTTTGTCAATTTGACAGCAAAATAACTCAATCTAACGTATGCACATGTTAAATAATACATATCTATACAAAAATATGGGGATTAAAATCCGGAAATAATTTTCCTCGTTTTTTAATAATTTTTTATAAAAATTACAATGGGTGATTAACATAAGAAATCTTTTTCTTGATTTTACAGGCGGTCAGTGACGTCACACTTCGCTTGTGTATAACTACATACTTTATCAATGCGAATAAAATCTTTAATTTGATTATGACGTCAATTTTCGTGAGATGAATAATTTAACTTTTTATAATTTTTTAACGTTCACGTTTGATTAAATGTATTTACTTTTATGTCGAAAGAAAATGAACTCGTATTTTTTCTTTTTGGCAACAATTAAACTTATGGAACTCACAGATATTTTGGAGCAACTTTAACAAAGGTCTATAATTAACAAATAATTGCAATAAAACAATATTGTGACAATAAACTGAGATAAAAACTATCCTATCTCTCAAGTTGGACCAAACTGCACACAGTGTGCAAAATTTCATTAAAATCGGTTCATTAGTTTAGGAGTTTATCGCGGACAAACATCGTGACACGTAATTTTTACATATATACAGATATCTATGATAGAACTACGTTAGCACTTTATCAATGTGTATAAAATCTTTAAATTGATTATGACGTCAATTTTCGTGAGATGCATAATTTAACTTTTTATAATTTTTTAACGTTCACGTTTCATTAAATGTAATTATTTTTATGTCGAAAGAAAATGAACTCGTATTTTTTTTTTTTTTTTTTTTTCTTTGGCAACAATTAAATTAATGGAATTCACAGATATTTTGGAGCAACTTTAATAAAGGTCTATAATTAACAAATAATTGCAATAAAACAATATTATGACAATAAATTGAGATAAAAACTATCCTATCTCTCAAGTTGGACCAAACTGCACACAGTGTGCAAAATTTCATTAAAATCGGTTCCTTAGTTTAGGAGTTTACCCCGGACAAACATCGTGACACGTAATTTATATATATATACAGATATGTCAATTACTCTATGACTTGTATATTAAGAGGTTGAATGAACATAAATTTTCAAAAATGTTTCTCATTTAACGCAGTTCCTATTCAATATATTGAATGCTCCTGTGTAAAAACCGTTTATCTAATTTATAAATTTTAAATTAGGGCACGTGAATGGCACATCTGATTATGAAGTAATTCTGAAATATATATATTGGGTGTTTGAATTAATTCGTAGCGGTTTTTTTTTTTTTTTTCGAAAACTGAGG
This sequence comes from Salticus scenicus, assembly GCA_963930645.1. Lineage (NCBI taxonomy): Eukaryota > Metazoa > Arthropoda > Arachnida > Araneae > Salticidae > Salticus > Salticus scenicus. The sequence continues at coordinate 127,753,708 of OZ005656.1, forward strand.
CTTTATTGTGCAAAAATAATTACAAATAGATTAGTCAAAGTATTGACCATCATTAGCCACTACTTTTTCCCATCTTTCTGGCAGCATACGGATTCCGCGTCGGAAGAACGAATCGTCTTTAGAGGCAATAAAGAATCGACCCATTTTTGACATTCTTCATAAGAAGTGAAGTGTTCCTCCGACAGGCCATGGTCCATCGATCGGATGAAGTGGTAATCAGATGGAGCAATGTCTGGCGAATACGGCGGGTGAGGTAGGACCTCCCATTTGGTCGTGTCGATGTAGGTTTTGATCAGTTTTGTGACGTACGGATGAGCACGTCTCTAGGTTTCAGTTTGTATGGGACCCAATTTCGCTGCTTTTAGATAATTCCCATGGCTTTCAGGTGTTTGCTGACAGTAGTTGAAAAGTGAACTCTTAATGATGCAGCTAAACCTTGAAGCGTTTGGCATGGATCTTCATCGAGCAATGACTTCAATTCTTCATCTTTGAATTTTTTCGGCTGCCCAGGTCGTTCCTTGTCTTCCAGCTCAAAATCACCACTTTTAAATCGAGCAAACCATTTCCGACACGTTTGTTCAACTAGTGCAAGCTCTCCATAAACTTTCACTAAAATTCGATAACTTTCGTCAGCGCTCTACTTCATTTTAAAGTAATGAAGTAGAACTCCCCGCAAAAGCTCTTTATCCGGCACAAAGTTAGACATATTCGATGAAGTAAAAATTATGTTATTTACGCTTCAACCAAATGACATATACTAATAACGATGCTCAATGATAGTAGTTTTACGGGGAATACTAGTCACGCTATCTATTGGAAAATGCCCTTTAACACGCCATCTATTAGAAAACTCTACGAATATAATTTAAACGCCCAATATATTTATATATATATATATATATATATATATATATATATATATATATATATATATATATACACATACCCAGTCTAGCGACAGATAGATGGACACATTGGTGGATAGAGAGAAAGACAGATGGACTGGTTCAAACCATAATCAATTTTAAATATTGAAAGTATTTGTTAGAAATGCCAAATAAAATTAAAATTGCAACTGTAGAATTTTTTAATTATACACTATTAAAAAAAAAAAAAAAAAAAAAAAAATTGCTGTCAGAAATCATTGGTAATTACAGAAAAATACGTGTTGTCAACATAATTTTTCTAAAATTTACATCTTTTCTATAATTCACATCTATTTTATCTTTTTTCTCAAATTACAGAGACTTTCTGGCCGCAACGTTGCATTTTTTTAATAGTATAGCACGCATTTTATCAGAATGTTCTTCCTTAAACCCTGTAAATATTATTGTTAATCTTACCATGCACTATGAAAAACAATTGTGCATATGAATATTAAATGTCGATTCCATTTTGTTTGTGCAATTAAAAATATGCATTAAATGTATACATATATCTCTATATATTAAAAAAAAAGTTACTGTCACTGGCGTCAATTTTTTTTTGCCTCCGACAGCATCTTCTAACGGAGGATGGGGTCTTTTGCGTCATGAGAGGTATCAATATGTTCCGAGTACTCCAAGGCAGACATTTCACCTGCTTAGAAATTTCTATCATTTTAATTGAAGAAGTTATTAACTAAAAACGACAAGTTTATGAAAGTACTCTATTTGCCATTTTGAAGAAATTTTCTCCGAGTAACGTCGTTCTTCTCTCATGAAGTTATTTTACAGGACATAATCAAAATACGATCCATGGTTGTACGTAGGTAGGTATGTTGGTTGGATTTAACGTCGCCCTAATACTGCGCTATGGATAATTGGCGACGGTCTGGGACGCACACCGGAAACATGTCGTCACAATTTTGAACCTTCACGGAGGGGATCCTCCTCCGCTTTGGCTATCCCAGAGGTATAATGGGGATAGAAACATGGAAGACTTTGCAACCACGACATATTTTATGTGCACCAGCCACCAGTAGTGTGCACGACGGCCTTTGGCCGGCTCAAGTATCGGATGGCAGTCTTCCAATTAAGTGCTCAGCGCTTTACCGACTAGGGTACCGCGGCCGGAAAGCATGTATGTAAAAAACAAAGAAAATATATATCAACTTTTTTTGTCTACTTTTAGAAAATTAATCTTCTTACACGGGAAAACTAAAATATTTTCCATGGTTGTAGGTAGGTTGATAATTAGGTAGGTTGTGATTGACGTCGCACCACCACTGCTCTATGGATAATTGGCGACGGTCTGGGAGGCACCCTTTGGATGTTCCGGAGACAGGCCAACCAGAGTTTATGTCCTACACAAAGTGGATAGCTCCCCAGCTTCGGTGTCCCCCAGAGGTATAATTTTGATGGGAACACGGAGGATATTGCGGCCACGAACTATTTTACGTGCGCCAGCTACCATTAGTGTACACGACGGTCTTTAGTCGACTCGAGAACCGAACCAAGGGCTGTGATGCAAATATTATGATTTTCTTTCTATAATATGTATATTATTCCAATTTGACATTGAATATGAGGAATTCCATAATAATTTTCTGCTTTTGTCTTTTAATATGCACTATTAATATTCCTTTTCAGTGAAAGAAAGCAGTGAATAGGCCGGTAGAGTTCTGCATGTGTTAATAAGTAAAGTGAGTCGGGGAGGAGGCGAACCCTCCTTCGGAGGTTAGTTAGCGGAGCGAGCAGGGGCCAGGGCCCCCTAGTGTACTAAAATATAGTTTTTATAAATACATCTTATAGAACGTTTTGCTTTGAATTCTTCCGGATGTTGATTTATACAAACCAGTAATGGTATTTTCTCCATTTGGAATGGGGAACATCCCATAGTAAACTTCAACAATATATGTATCAGTTTCTAAAACATCCATGATTATTTACGGAAGTTAGAGACCCGTCAAATAAGCAAATGGGCAGTAATCTTAAACACTTTCTAATTCTGTTGGAAAATGTTAAAAATAGTTACATTTAAAGAAATTATTATATCAGGTTTATATACATTTACAAGAGTGTGTTCAAAGTACACATACGTAGACCTATGTGTAAAAATTTAAGAAATGTCTTCATTCACCGCATACACACTGTTAAAAATTTTATATTAGATGTAACCAAAAAATCATACTATAGTAGCTGCAATGGTGAAACTTTTTACAATGGTGAAACTTTGATGATGGTGAAACTTTTTTTAATGATTTGGTACTTGGTTTTACACTGCAAATAAAGCAGTCTTAAAGTAAGACAAAAAAAAAAAAAAAAAAAAAAAAAAGAAAAACTTTTAGTAATATGAGATTTTTCTGATAATCATATTATCCGAAAATCGAGGGCTGTAAGTTTTACATTTTTATAACATTTAGAAATTGAATTATATCAGGTTTATTCAATAAAATCTACATTAAGGCAAAGTTTCTGTTTATATATATATATATATATATATATATATAGCTGCTCGACGCTGATCAACTTGGAAAGTCTGGATTATGATATTGGAACATCGGACAAGACAGCGCCAGTATTGAGCCACAACATGTGATTCTGCTTCTTTTGCTTTATAGACCTATTTCTACAATGCAGTAAGTTCAATATATATTAGTTCATTACAATATATTTTTGCCTTTCAGGTCTGGGTGGGAACATGTCGATCTACCATTTCCTTTTATTAAATTATTCTTATCACGAATATTGACTTTGTATTTTTTGAACTATTAAATTAATTTAGTTATGTTGCTTTTATGAAGCAATGATATTGTTATATCTAATAAATTTTCAAAGTCCAATTAACGCTAATATTCAATCACAGAGCGCTTTTCTACTGCGCAACTCACATGGTATAAAACCAGTAACAGTTGTGAAAAGTTTCACTTTTTTCATTGTCCTAGGGACCAAACGAAGTGACTCCCTGGAGATACAATAAATAATGTATTTAAGAAGTTGTCGAAAACCTTATAGCAAAGTGAACGACTACAAATGTGGCCAAATAATCGGAATGCGATGAAACTGGATAGACAAACGAGAAATCCTCCAATCACCTGCATCGTATAAACACGTGCTGGCAACAAATGTTCCTGCAAGGAACTTATCGGAAAAATGAAAGCTCTGGAAAAAACATATTGCGTGTCGGGTCCGAACTGGACTAAGTCATCATTGCCAGCTTATCAACGTTCTACTGCATCTTCATATTATCCTTGAAATCTTCCAATATCTAAAGAAGCTTGCTTTATTTGAGGTTACGCTCATATCAGTTTTTAAGACAGCTGTTTTCTCCACAACATCAGAGGAGTCATGTGCAGTGGTGTCAAAGTCAATCATCATGGCTGCCAGCTGATTGGTAGCGTAAAGTTTTTAGCGATGAATATCGTTTTTCTCTTGTAGCTGACGACCATTGCAATCGAGTAATGATAACCTAGGGCCAGCGGTCTTATTCACCTGGCATATGGTCGAATTAGCCTTTTTTTACAAATGCATACAGTCATTACCTCTGATGTGGTTGTGTGCTGTGCTATCTCCTACGAGAGTAGATCTCCTCTTTCATCCTGCATTCAAATGTAATAGTGCAACAATGTGTTGATTACAGCCTTCGAGTAGTAACATTGCCCTTCTTGGAATGTCATCCTGGGAACAAAATAATGCCATGTTCCATGCAGTATCTAAAAGCGGTTGTCGTTGTTGTTAGAGGTTACAACCCTTCAATCATTGATAAAGTTCATTTTAAGTTACAACATTCCCATACTTCTTTCTTTCTACGTCGATGTTATGTTACAGTTTTGCCTTTTTTCCCCACTAAATCTAATTTTGCCATAACTAAAGTTCTCAAATATTGTTACTTTAAAATTATTTTCTTACCTACAAACAAATTAGCCCTTTCTATGTTAATAGGCCCTATTGATATACGCAACTCTTGAGGTATTTGCGATATTCCTCGTCAATGTGGACAATCCTATATTGCTCAAACAAAACGCAAACTCCAGTTTCGTCTTAAATCACATGTGTGTTATGTTCAATAACAAGAAATAAACCAATGGGCCAATGGTAGGCTTTGTTGGGAGAATAATCATAATTTTAACTTTACTTCAGTTAAAATAAACTGTTGCCATAAATATTTACATAAACTTGATTTTCGAGAAACATTTCATATCTATAAGTATCATAAAAATGTCATTAATTGCAATTTTGCTGTATACTGTCTGATTATTGGAAATATTGCATAAAATTCATATAACTTTCGAATTTAATCTCCATTTACATAGTTTTTTATACCCTAATTCCCTGTTTCCAAACACCTCTAGTTTCTTAAATTCCTTTTTTGGCTATTCCGATTCTAAAATTCTGTTCCCTATGTGTAAGAACACTAACCCACCTTTGTCATTCTGCTGTGATGAGGAAATTCGCCATTGCTAAGTATTGTTGGGAGAATAATCATACTTCTAACTTTAATTCAGTTAAAATAAATTATTGCCATAAACATTTACATAAACGTGATTGTCTAGAAGCTTCCCATATCTGTAAAAATTATAAAATTGTCATTAATTGCGATTTTGCTGTAACCCCTCTCTCTGATTCTTATAAATATTACATAAAATCCACATAATCTTTATTTCCACCTCCATTTACATAGAATTATATGTCCCAATTCCCAACTGGACAAAACCTCCACATATTTCAATTCCCATTGGTTGATATTCCGACTGAGATGTTTGTTTTCCTATGTACGTATAACAGCACTAGTCTACTTTTTGTCATTTTGTACAGATCACGGTACGCTTGACGCTACCTAAACGGCAGTCAGCTATCAATATTTTTACATTAGCCCTATAGATGTTGTGTAGCGTCTATTTAAAGTCAAATCTGGTTATACATCATTAATATATATATATATATTTATATTACAAAAAATAAAACAAAGATTATGTCTAGATTTATTTATTATAAAATATAGATTTCTAATAAAATTTATCATACTTATCCTAAAAACTTACTTCTGAAAAGTTACAGTAAAAACTTACTTCTTTTTAAATTAAAACACCCACTTATAATTTTTAACAAGAAACAGCTTCACTTTGAATTAAAAAATAAAAATAAATTTGTGAAATGAATTACAGTTATAAATAACAAAAGTTTCAATGAAATTTCATATAATTTGAGCGTTTTGTAAAATAATTCGTTTAAATAAGCCAACGTTCTTTTATAGAAAATTACATTGTTTTGAATCTGATTGAAGACATACTATTCAAACGGCTAAATCCTTTTAAATAAAAGTATTTTTCAGTATTTTGAACATTCAATAAGTATTTAAAATGAAACAAGTCTGGTATTCAAAAGAGTTATTTATTATAAGGGTGATAAACTTTATAAATGTGTGTAATACAAGTTTTTATTGTTCAATTGAAATTCTTATTGCTTTGAAATAAAGAAATTCATTAATCTGAATTTATATATTTCTATGAACAAAGAAAAAACAATTTATTTCTACATTCAACATAAAACCTCCTTTATTTAACAGAAGACGGAATAAGTTAACAAGATGTAAAATAATTTATTCAACTGTTTTTGAATAGGGAGCCGTTACGGTTTATTTACGTTACTGCAACAGTAAGACTTATTCTTATTTGATGACACAAACTGTAACTCTTGTTATAAATTATATTTAGTAAATTAGAAAATGTATTGCAATTGATTATTTTTAATTCTTATTGTTTAAATAATAATAATAATAATAATAATAATAATAATAATAGTAATAATGAAATTATATATTGCTATTATTATTATTATTTTTATTTTATGTACAAAGTTTTATTTATTTATTTATTTTTAATTTCTTTCTAAAAAGATAATATTAATATAGTATATATAAATATAGTAATATAGTATATATAAAAGATTAAAATAGTAATTTAAACTTAATAATAATAATAATAATAATAATAAAGTAATAATACCTCTACTGATTAGCGCCAACCTATGAGACATTTACCATACATGCATTTTGTCAAAGCAGGAGGGATCTGTTAAACATTAAAGTTCCGCTAAAATATATTTCGAATATTTTTTATAAACTGCGAAATAAATACTAGACATGAAAGCTTGGTCCGATATTTCCAGTAAACAAGGTTATAAAAAGTGTGAGATACTTCTTAGAGTTTTAAACCACAATACAATCTTGGCAAACGCTTTGAGACAGCATGTGAAACACCCTTTAATAAAAAAATACTTTAATGTAGTAAAATAAATGCATGATAATTATAACATAATAAATCATTGTATTTCTTGTTACGGGTTTTATTAATTAACATATGTAATTATTAGTAATATTCGAATTGCTTTTTAATAATATAAAGGCGTGGAAAAATCTTTTAGACCAAAATATTACATGACCACTTACGTTGTTATAATATGATATTTAGTAATCAGTGTGCTTTTTATTCATACGAATTACTTCTAAAAGACATTTAGGAAAGGTTTACTCAACCTTCTATGTTATTAATTTAATACATCTAAGCTCTGAAATAAAATTTTATTGTCTTCCAATCCTATAAAATATGCATACAATGATACAATATACGTTTTCTCTATGAACTTTTAGTCGGAAACTGCCTAGAATGTATTTTATTAGGAGATAAGCTGAGATATTGTTGAAGCTGATTTGTGTATTGGCGCATTATCTTAAAGCAAAATTAATCATTGATGTACCAATTGGTCTCTTAATGGAAAGAAATTGTTACTCAGAATGTCTTGTTATTAGAAATATTTCATATTGCCTTTACGAAATGCAATATTAATTTTACCTCAAGCATTGAATCCTGCCTAAATTACAACTGATAAAAAAACCTTACATTTGGTTTGAAAAACACACAGATTATTATTATTATTTTTAATCATGCTAACAATTTTTAAACTTTTAGGTACATCCAGGTTAAGATTTATTTTCATCTGTCATAAATATTTTTTCCACAAGTTGCTTTTTAAAACATTGGGTAATGTGAATTTCAGTCTTAAATTAGTATGTCGTTTTTAAAGATTAAGTTAGTTTTGGAATAGCGAATATATATATATTATATAGTGCCTAACATTTTAACAGATATACACTGTAAAAATTTCAGTTCGAATTGAACAACTATGTGGAGTAAAGTTATCAGCAATACCGTAATAGGGTTCATCCTCACTTTTACGTTTTCTATTTCTTACGATTGAATTTAGGTTGCACCAAATCTTAGAGCTGCCATACATACACTCACAAGGAATGTATGAATCAGTAAAACTGCTATTGAAACCAAATCAAGCTTAAATTAAAGAACGTGTTTGAAAACATTGGGGAAAATGCAAATTCTGTGCAACAACTCATCCACAGGTTAAGATGAAACACTGGAAAAGTGTGCCCATTTATTAAAATTAACGAAGGAAAATTTGCGGGTAAGAGAGTGTGGCATAGTGTCAGTGTGTTAAAGGGGAGACAGGGAAATCTTCAGTTCAATCCCCGAGTCTTTCTCGAAATTTGACCTTTTTTTTTTTTTTTTTTTTTTAGTTTAAAATATAATACCAATATTTCGTTGAACACAAAATTACCAAATCATGTTAAAATATTAAACCATCGGTTAGATGTAGATATTTCATACCAAGTTTTGGTTCAAACTAACACCAAATTTTTAACAGTGCTGTTAAAAATGGTTTCTTAAGAATGAGATAAAGTGTCTCAAAATACCTCCAATCAATATGTTCTTAAATTTGCAAACCCCTGTACTCATTTTTCAGTGTACTGACATGCTCAAAAACGGGGTTGAAAATAAAAATCCCAATATTCCCATGTTTGACTTGTCGATATACTTAAAATTGAGTACTCGGGTTTTCAAATTTAAGTACATATTGTTTCGGAGCTAATTTGTGACAATTTAGCTCATTTTTAAGAAACCATATTTAACAGTGTGTAGCTTCAATACTAAAAACAAATTTTATTTGTGTAGGAAGCGCATGGCATTTAATAACCATCCTTATAAAGTTTATTTTGATTCTGGTTGATAAGTTAAAAATCGTTCACCTCTATTATTTCAACTATTTTTGTCTGAATTTGAGAAATTTGTGAACGGCAGTATCTAAAATTTTAACTTTTTCAGAAAATTGTATTTCTTTCATTCCGTTTTGAAAACATGATAAGAATTTCCGCTTTAAAATATAAGCCAATTCATTTCCATTTTTCATCCTCCCAGTTATTTTAGTAGTGAACTAATACCTAGTTAATATTTCTACACTTCGTCAGAACTGTGCCGCAGAAAACTTTTAAATGTGGCGCCATTACATTACGCAAACAATCTCTTTTAAATCTAGTCTCAAATATCTATTTATTTATTTATTTTCTTATTGCATTCTGCATTTAGATTTTATTTTATACATTTCTCATAAAAAAAGATATTTAAAAGTACAAATCAATTTTTCAACACTTTCCAACAAGATTGAAAAGTACGGTCTCCAGTTTGTTTGTATGTACGTCATTCTGTCTGTCCGTCTGCCGGAGTTTTAACATCCGTAAATATTCGCTGAATTTCATGAAACTTATATATATTATTCAAGTGCACCACCGGATGTTTTTTATAAAATATCGAGTGATTGTTTCAATTGCTTTGTGCACATGGAAATCGAAATAATTCCAAAACATTGTATTCTATGAAAGGTATTTTTATAAAACCTAATTTCATTCATTATTTAACATAAATCGTAATGAAATTAAAATATTTTATTCTATTTCACTATCGGATGTTTTCTATTTCAAATAAAGGAAATATCACCTCTGGTGTGTGTACAAGGAAACCAGAAAGTATTCTAAAGCATTGCGCTTAAAAGAGGTACTTTTATAAACCCTATTTTAATAATTCTACTTTGCACAAATTTTAATGAAATTGATATATGTTATACATATGCACAAAATAATGTTCTTAATAGAATACAGTACGATTAGCCTTAAGAATTATAGGGCCGCAGAAAAATATTCAGTTACATTAAGGGATATTATTAAAAATTAACTGGAATTGCTATTTTGTTTACGTTATGCGTTTTTAACACTTTTCTAAAAATTTTTAAACGTGAGTATTATTTGAATTTGTGTGAATCTGTCTGTCCATCTATTCACCAGCTTGTCTGTCCTTCTACCAGCCTCTAACTTCAATGTATAGTTTCAGAATAAATAAAAAAAAATGTTTTATTTACGTTTACCATGGAATGTTCCCTATTTGAAATCGCATTAATAGATCCTGTACAAACAAATGACAATGCACTGCGTTTTAGGACAGACAAATTTATAAATCGATTAATGCAAATTAGAACATTAATGCAAAATATTTAATATAAATAGATGAATAGATTAAAGTATATGAAAAGAATAAAAATTAAGCTTATATAAAACAATAATAATAATGACTAATACAAAAACGAAAAGCTGTAAACAAACCAAAAAAAAAAAAAAAAAAAAAAAAAAAAGGCAAACAATAATGATAATAATAATAATAATAATAATAATTCTGCGATAAAAATTAACAGCATGACTTTTCTGAAAATATTTAATGAATTAAAAAATTAAACAATACGGTGTATATATATACACTGTTAAAATAAGCATTTCAAAAATGAGCAAAATTGTCTCAAAATAGCTCAGAAACCCTATATACTTAAATTTGGAAACCCATGTACTCATTTTTGAATATACATGCTCCAAAATGTGGATATTGGGATTTTTCAAAAATGAGCACATGGGATTTTCAAATATAAATATATATTCTTTCGGAGATATTTAAAAAAACTTTGCTCATTTTTGAGAAATCATTTTTAACAGAGTATATATTTTTTATATACTTCTGAATTAAAAATCTGATTTGAATATACTTAGTAAGATATATATCAATGCAGTGAAGAATTTTCATTTTAATGCAACTGTTATTTCCGAAATAATGTAAATTAAATTCCAATGTACTTTTAAATGATTATACATATAAATATGATTTTTTTTTTTTTTTCCTAAATTCAAAGATTTTTTTTTTTTTTTCAATAAAGAATCTTTTAAAAATTAATATACTTACAGTTTAATTTGACATCCATTCATAAAAGCTTATATTAAAATATAGAATTAAACTTATTCATTTTCATATTAACGTTATAAAAACAAAGCACATAATTCTATTCATTGTTTAGTAAATTAAAACATTCTTATGATTTGATAAAGAGATTTTTATTGATTTCTTACCTTTAGTAATTATTTTTCCCATTAAGAGTTTCATAAAATTAAATTAACTAATTAACTTTTCCATTTTTTTTAGACGTTTATATACTCAAGTTCTTTTAAAAAATATTTTCTGTTACAAGTTTTTCATTTCAAGAGACATTTAATTTAATGTTATGTTTTCGTAAACGAAGTATAAACATTTAAAGTCAATATAATTAGAGTATTTCTGCATTTACGTATTTTACTTCCTTTGAAATATTAAATCTTTAAATTCACTAAATTAAAAGTCTCAGTAGATAATTCATAATAAATTTATTTAATAAGCTTTATTTTAGAAGTAAACATACAAAATTAAATTGAAACTATGATTATTATTATTATTATTATTTTCATACACCTGAAGTTATTAAAGTTTCTCTGTCCCTCTTCTATTTTATTTTTTTATTTAATCAGTTAATGAGTTATAATTTACTTCTAAAGTAAAAGACTTCAGTTCAACATTCCCAGAAAAATAATAAAATTACGATTTGATTGTTTTATAATTAATATAAGAGATATATTTTGCGAGTTATTTGTTTCATAATGTTATTTTAAGATTTTAAAAAAAATCTTTAATTATATATATTTTTTTCAATATGATGTTATTAAATATGTATATTAAATGCTGCTCTCAATGTTACATAGTCTATTACATAATATTTCCTATACTTTTAAGGGTAAATATTACATGTAAACACTTAAAATGAGATGTCATGGTAAAAACAATTAAATAGATACTCAGAACATTAATTATATATTCCTAAACTTGAAGAAATATTTAAATATAAACAAAATGTTACATACCAAATCTAAAATAAAAAAATGGCGTACAATCAATAGAAAGATATTAAAACTTCTTCACACACCATAAATTCTAAGTCAGCACAACCGGTTTCGAAAGGACGTAGCCTTTCTCCATCAGGTGCAAAAAAAAAAAAAAAACGCGTGCTGCTGCCTTGTCTTGCTTTTGTCTCCAAGGCAGTAGCACATGTTTTTTTTTTTTTTTTTTTTTTTTTTTTTTTTCTTTGCACCTGATAAAGAAAGGCTACGCCCGTTGGAAACCGGTTGTGCTGACTTAAAATTGTTACATAATCTTTGTTAAAATAAAATAAAATGTATATTACACAAATTAAAATCTAATTTTGATATAAATTGTAATTAATCACAGGAATAAAAAACAATGCCTTGAAAGTCAAATGAAATAACGAATTACCCGCCAGCTATTTTGGTAGTATTTAGTGAACGGTCATCAGAGAAATTGATATGTGTATTAATGATGGTGCGCTAAGTGCTACCGAAAGAGATTTCTGCTGTTTCTTTATTCCCTTTGGCGTTCAAGACAATGGAGATTTTTATTTATTTATACGTATAGCGACATGCGCTTTTAATATCAATTGTAAGTATATATATATATATATATATATATAGATAGATAGAGATAGATAGATAGATAGATAGATAGATATAGACGCAGTCAGAATTATCGTCTGATTTATAACCTTTTAAAAATAATTCTTCGGTCTTTATTTTGCAACGTATTATGATGCTATTCCTAAATGCATAACTTTAATAAGTCGGAAATATATTTCTGCATTACAAATTTTTAGATTGAAAGATAGAATTTATTGCTACTTAAAATGATATAAAGAGTAGTTATGACATGTTATGTTATATTAAACATGCATGGATATTTCGATCGATACTTAATATCATTTCTATACAGCATGAATAAAAATGCTTTTATGGAAATTACTGTTGCGACATAACCGGTTACCAATTAATCTAAAAGGGAATATACGAAAAACGGCATATTTTGAAAAATATAAATGTTTACCTACGCATTCAATGGGAACTAAGATCTATTTTATGTAAATAAAAAGTATTTTTCATAACAGTACAGTTATAAAAAAAGTTATTTTCATTTGATAAAAATGAATTTTCAAATCTATTTAGCATATGGAATTTAGTGCCCTTATATACTGTAGGATATGAGATATGAGGAGAGCCATTTCTTAATATATATATATATATATATATATATATATATATATATATATATATATATATATATATAGGAAATAGCTACCCAAAATCATTTAACACCACTTAGAAAATACACTTAAATATGCTTTAGAGCAAAGTGCGAACAAAGTAAATTGTACAAAGTGTATGGGAAATGACTATCCAAAATTAGCTACCGAACTGTACCCAATATTGGGAAACAACAGACATATATAATATTTATTTCATAACGAAAAAAAACTTTCATAAAAATTAAGTATACATACATTCTTTTATTTGAATACCCATTACTTAAAATTTTAGAATAAAAATTTTAGCATTGCAGCTAGATGTAATTTTCTACCCAACCACAACCGTATGTGGGCATTACTGTTTTGCAAAATAACTTTTAGCATAATGTTGTGTCAACTATCATCTTTTAACACATACTCTAATGAAAATATAAGATAATCTTTAAATGTATGGCATTGCAGAAAATTCAATTTAGTAATTACATTTTCTCTAAGCTGCACCTGAATGAGTTCATACACAATAATTCCACAAAACTGTGTTGGAAACCTCACCTGTAGTCAGAATTAATAGAACGTACTGACCAAGTTTCTGAAACACAAACAAGTTTCGCATTCCACAATCTCATAGAAAATATTGAAACTTATTCTCTCAGCTTTCTAACCTATAGATGCCCTCCGTGGAGGATCAAAATTTTGATGGAATGTTTCTGGATCATCTTTAGGATTCCATCTCAGACCGTTGCGATTTGTCCTTTGCGTAATGCAAATGCGACATTAAACTCAACCAACCAACTAACTAACCAATCTTTCCTATTGAAATAAAACATGCAGTTTAGATAAAACGCTAAAAGCTTCGCAAAGTACAAGAAACACTACGAATACTTTAGTGAGGTCTCTTAAATCCTGTACAGTCGGCAGCAAAAGTATACGAGCTCTAGCCAATAATTCCGGTATCAAAATGAACACTTAATACTGTTTTGTTAAATAAATCCTTTTCGAATAATATTATTAGAATGACTAAGAACATGAATCGACAAAGATTTATTTAACAAACAGTATTGAATGTACTTTTTTTAGACAGGGATTATTTCTAACCCTCGGATACTTTTGCTGCCGACTGTTGATGGTTATAATTAAAATTTGTTCTGATTTATTTATTTCTGATTACTGACCTAAATAATTACATATACCTTATTTTCCTGTGCATTATCCACAGATCTGCTGAATCAGTTTCACACCAGATAAAGTTATTTTTATGGAATCATTTGTCTCCATCGAATATAAAGGCGACAGCAAAGTATCCGAACACTAGCAACAATCCCTGTCAAAAAAAAAAAAAAAAAAAAAAAAAAAAAAATAATACTGCTTTGTTAAATACATCCTTGTAGAGTCATGTTCTTAGTCAGTCTAAGACCATCATTCGAGCAGGATGTATTTAACAAAAGAGTATTAAGTGTTATTTTTTATCATCGGGATTATTGGCTAGTGCTCGGATAATTTTGCTGCCGACTGAACAATTTCCTGTAAATTCAAACTTCTGGTGTGAATGTGATTGATCTACTGTGTGGATTATACGCAGGAAAATACAGTAAAACATATCTAGGATTACTTAGAAAGTAATATATGCAAAAATATAGAGATAGAGTGTTGCATTAGTGCGATGTTAAACCGGTTCAATCTCAACCCTAACCTCAACCGCATAAAAAAAAAAAAAAAAAAAAAAATATTTACAATAAGTAGTTAAGTAGATCAAAAATAGATAGTTTTCTACAAAAGAATAAATATATTTTTCGAGTTTTGTGTTATGTATTTAATTCAAAATTTAAAAGTAACCTTTCAAATATGGTAATATTACACTCGAATTAGCTGTTAAAAAAAAAAAAAAAAATCACTTTGTTAGCGTTTTCCTTTATAAATATCTCCCAGAATATATTTCAACTTTAAAGTTAAGTAATAAACTATTTTGTTACATGTAAACGGAAAGAAAATACACGATCATAAAATCTTTAGAAAGCGGTCTTTGGTAAAAAATTGCCGGTACAACAGAATTAAGTCGGAAATGAGGGCGCGATACATCAGTTTATTCGAAAGACTTAATGAAATGGATTCTCTAATGAAATGTAACACTTTTATCAAAGTACATTTCGGAGGAAATGAGGATCTCACGGAAGTTATTTAATCTTCTAGTCCTAAGATGCATGGATAAATTGACATATGACAGTTAACTGAAGTAGTGAGGCATGCAGTTCTTTAAAAATTTTCTTCACAGTTCTTGTATTCGGTTCGTTTGTGTATTTTGTTTTCTTATTTTTATTTTATTTTACACCAACCATATTATGTAAGGAAATTAAAGAAGGCGATATTTTATGATGTATAAAATAAATAAATATTTAAAAATTAACTCTACTAATAATCATATATAGCATATAAATAATATACAAGATAACGAGATGTAGCTTTTTTTTTTTTTCCTTTTGTAAATGTATTTAATACTTTGTTTTTTCTTTATTAGAAATAAATGACACATTGAAATTATATGTAACTAAATAAATAAATAAAAAAAGACAATTTAATTTGTTTATTTTGTGCTCGATAATTATTATTCAAAGGGTTTACATTTTTTTTTTTTTTTTTTTTTTTTTTTTTTATGATTCATTAGAAGATTTCAATTAAACGATACAAAATATTTATATTTATACAGTATTCTCTGCATATATTATCGGATTGGTGCTATTACAAAACTCTTTAATAAAGTTATTAAATTTTACGATATGAATGCCAACGGAATGAATATATATATAAAGAGAAGTGTCTGTGTGTCTGTGTGTGTGTCTGTGTGTGTATCTGCGCTCTGGTGCTCACACTACTAATCGCAGAGCCTCCAAATTTAGCATATAGGTACCTGGGACCCTGCAGGTGTGCACCTCATCGAGATTTTTTCGAATTTCGAATTTGAATTTTTTAAATTAATGTTTTTTCGAATTTAAATATTGGCTTCAATGTTTCATTTTTCAGAAATTTGTTTCGTTTCAAAAGTCTGCGTATCTTAGCAACGGCTATTAAACTATTTATTTATTTGAATTCATTTGAGGAAGAAATATTTTTTATTATATTTATTGAAATCAAATAGTTATACACATACAGTAGAAAAAATTAAACATATTAAATTTATAGATTTTGGCATATAGGTACCTGGGTCCCTGCAAGTGTGCACCTAATCGAGATTTTTTCGAATTTCGAATTTGAATTTATTGAAATAATGTTTTTGCGATTTTAAATATTGGCTTCTTTGTTTCATTTTACATAAATTTAATATTTTGCTTCATTTGTCTGCGTATCTTAGCAACGGCTATTACGCAACTTATTTTTATTTAATACATTCATTTAAAGGCGATTTTTTTTTTTTTTTTTTTTTTTTTGAAACAAAATTGTAATGCAGTAGAAAAAATTAAGTATTAATATATATAATGAATCTCATCTGTCATTTACGATTCCGGTTTACACCGCTTCAAAACAGAGACTATTGGCAGCCATTTTTTTTTCCCGTTTGTTCAATTTAACTTACGAAAACATACATATCATTTTCATACATGTTTTGTATCGCACATATTGTTATTTATTCCCTCTAAAACCTTGAAAAACTATTCAATTGTAATGTTTAAATGTTTAATTAAATATAACGGATCAATGGCTATTATAAACATGAACCTATAAATAGAATTATGTAACTTCATGATTATAAACAACGCAATGTCAAATAAAAACAAACATAAACTGTTGCCATTCAGAAAATACAAATTCAAAATGGACAACTCTTTAATTGCGAATGAACGACTCTTTGACTGTTTCATTAAAAAAAAACGCTTAAAATATTTCTAAAACATATGGACAATATTCCTGTGACGTCACAGTAGGTAAAATCGCCGAACACGTGGCCGATATTTTGTAAAGAAACTAGATTCTAGATGCTATTTTATTGTTACGAATAACATTTTCCTAAATATTTCTCCAGTGAAACTTAATAATCAGATATCTGTTCAAACAAGAACAAAAGAGAAATGTAAACAACTGAATCGAATGATAAAGTTAAGACTATTCCATAATGTAAAATTGCAGAACATTTTATGTACACACACACACACACACACACACACACACACATATATATATATATATATATATATATATATATATATATATATATATAATGGATAAACGATTAATAAGAACATTTTATACAGACACGCATATATATATATAGACATCAAAGCTTAAATAATTAGAATTTCAATCACTTTAATAAAGTAATTTATTAAATGGAACATCCATTTAAATTTGTTAACATCGCCACAGTTCACATGGCAGCATTTAATATTACATATGTTGATTAATATTAAAGTATATTACTAAAACTGGATTAAAAACAAAACAAAGGTATCACTATATCACTCTTACTTCAATTTCATATAATCTGTAACTCTTATAAATAATATTGCAAGATAAAAATTTTCAAGCCACAATGCTTTTCTATGGTAGAGTTGAGGATTGTTTGCCTAACCAGCTGATATTCTTGTAGCCTCGAACCCAAAGTGGGAATATGGTCCATTAAAGCCTTAAAAATCTTAAAATATTTGTAAAAACATATTAAAGTCTTTAAATATTTTTATCAAGCTTCATTATTTGTTTACATTGTAAGGTATGATTGGCGTCGAGCTCAGTACGTAAATGTCGCCAGTTGATTTTAGTTTTGAAATTAATCTAAAGTTATAGTTGGGATAGAATGTTTGGTTGGGCAAGTAAAGGTCACCATTTGAAATGAGTACTGAAAGTAGGGTAGTCTAAGGTGATAATGTCGAGACAAGATAAAATGTTCGGTTGAGAATCCCTAGCTGTATCCTGGATATTTTGGCGATGTTGTGTGTGAGATAGCTGGTTGGGAGTATAGAGTAGAGGTGAATTTGGGTTAGAATGGAGTGTCTGTAATTATTAGATAGTTAGTTAGAAAATACGCAAGCAAAGTGATGACGTCACGGGGCGTCAGTGGATGCAAGAAAAGGATTTCCTATGTTAATCGCCCATTGGATTTTTTGTAAAAAATTATTAAAAATTGAGGAAAATTATTTCCCGATTTTCATTCCCATATTTCGGTATAGATATGTATTAGTTATCGTGTGCATGCGTTAGATTAAGTTGTTTTTGCTGTAAAATTGATAAAATTTAAATTTTAAATTTCAAAACTTTAGAAAAATAAAATAGCAAACTTCCATATTCGATTGAAAACATAAGCATTTCATTTCAAAGGATGATATTTACACAATAAATATCCAACTAATATATTAATTAAAAGGAAAATGATAAATATTCTATCATAATTTGAAGTAAAATTTGTTTTCAAATGTCTAAATAAAGTGTCTGATATAAGATACTCATATGTTGCAGCGGAATAGATTTAATATATCTGTCATCCTTGGCGGAAAAAAATATATCGCCAAATTATTTGGCGAACATATTTTATTCCTTTCAAAAATCATGGTTATTTTAACAACTTATATTAAGAGAGCGATGAATTATATGAAACAATATTTCGTACAATACATATTACGAAAATAAACATCTGGCATGTATATTTTCGTAGTATGTTTTTAATCGCCAAATACAAAAAACGCCAAAGATGACACAATTTTGAAATTTAAAATTTTGTCAATTTGACAGCAAAATAACTCAATCTAACACAGGGATACGATAGCATATCTATACCCAAATACGGGTATTAAAATCGGGAAATAATTTTCCTCGATTTTTAATTATTTTTTACAAAAAATACAATGGACGATTAATATAGGGAATTTTTTTGCATCCACTGACGGTCAGTGACGTCACACTTCGCTTACGTATTTGGAAACAGCATCTTCGATAGTCTCAAAAAAAAGTATTTTGGTAAAATGAAGTGAATTGTTATTTACTTCCTTTTACCCATAGGGTCGAGAAAGTATTGTTTTAGGGTCAAATTTTCGAACGTGAGTTTTTGTTATACTTACATGTTCTGAGGTCCCCTGAATACGAAAATCATGTTTTTAGCGAATGGTCTCTGTGTCTGTCAGTTTGTCTGTTATCAGCATATCTCAAGAACAAATAGTAGCAGAAATTCCAAACTCGGTATTCTAAATGTGTATCATATAGGGATGCTACAGTAAGCTTTTCGTTAAGATGAAGCAAATGGTTCGTGTACAGGGACATTCAAATACATTACGTCTATGGGGGAAATTGCAGGTAAGTAGAATTTAACATCTATAGACTGCACTAAACCAAATAAAACGAATACATATTTTTTGTAATAGAGATAGTCAACTGGGAAATTTTTTGTGTGTATGTAGGAGCCTCGCCTCCCCCCCTGGTGTAGATGTCCTCCCTCGAGTGGAGTAAATTTTCATGATGGGTATCTTTCAAAAGAGCTCGCCAATACCTTTAAAACGAATGGTTGAACCATCGATCTACGATAATTTAAAATAAAGTTATTGATTTCTTTCATTTTTAACATTTTTTTTTTTTTTTTTACTTTGATATTAAGAATAAATTCAACTTTTTTTTGGATATTTAGTGTTATACTATTTCTCTAATATGGAAATCGTCTGTATTATCATACAAGGTAACTTTTTTAAATAATAATTTTAATAAATTATTTTTTTTTAAACTGAATTATTTTTTAATAACCGAATTAAATTCTATATAAATGTAGGTGCATTAATGAAATGGGTGGTTGAGGGGGGGCAGAACTAATTATCATATAAAACTCTTCCGAAGCCTAATTTGAATTGTTTAACATAGGTTTACAAAACAGTACTCTTTATCTTACCTCTTAATCTCCAACCTGTACTTATAGCATTAAATTTCAGGGTAAGAGAAAGTCGTGTGAGTGACACACTAGATTATTCTTATTATGAGGACTTTAAATAGAGCACTTAACAGAACACTGGGATGTGTTGTTGCTGTTGTGTTTTCGGGCCTATATTTTTTGTCAACCAGCAGTTTTTTTATTGTCATTTATATTTATTGATCGGGTAGAATTTTTTTTCATTTCAGAACGAAAATTATAAAATATCGAAACACATTTAATTTATAAACAAAAACTGAAAATACATTTAAATGATCACGTGGTAATCTTCATGATCTAAACATTGTTTTCAAGATTTATCGTTCACATTCCGTCATTTTTGACGGGGTTATATACTAGTAATTAATAGTTTTAATTTTAAAAACGTTTTTATAGCAGTTACGTTTAAGTTTTTATAGTAGACCAACTTCTTATTTTTCATTTTTTAATTAATTCTTTTAAAATAAAAAACTTTTTTTTTTTTTAATTATTATTTGCAGTATTTATCGGGAAAAATGGAAGTACATACATAGCAAAAAGGATTAAATTGATTAAAATTTATTTGTTTATATATATATATATATATATTAATCTACTTTTTATTTTTATTTATTTTATTACATTGGTCGAAATCAAATCGTAATATAGTGTAAATAGCATGGACTATAAAATACATGGTTCAAAACTAAAATATTTAATAGATGCTGAGATACAGTCATCTTTACAATCGTAGTTCTTAAATAGTAGCAGATCTTTCCTGTCGTCGATAAATATCCAGATTAAAGTGCCTGGGAAAGATCTTTCTGCAGGCATGGGAAACCTAGACCTGATGCAGTGCGGGAGAGAAAAGAGCTGCCGTAGACAGCGAGTACCCGAAGCGAGGTTTGAAGCAATTTTAGTTACTTTTTATTAAGTTTTTGTGTATAATGTGGTGTAAAAAAATAAATATTGATAATTCTTTCTAAAATTCATTTAAATATAGTGACCAGAGAAGCGGGCGTAGCCTGCTAGTATATATATAAATATATATATAAATATAAATATATATATATATATATATATAAGCAACATGAGAAAAAAGTCATCAGTGATATTATCAAGTTCTTTTTTTTTTTTTTTTTTTCTGAAGAGCGAAGTTTAAAAATTTATTTTATTTTATTTTATTGTATTTATTTTATTTTCTTTCTTTCATTTTTGACACTTTACAACAAGGTTGAAAAGAGTTAATGACTTCGGTTTGTCTGTCTGTCTGTTTGTCAGCGGGCTAACTCTCGTAAATATTTGTGGAATTTCCTGAAACTGATATATATTATTCATGTTCACTATCGGATGTTCTCTATTGAAAATGGAGTGCGTACCTCTACTGGTTTATGTACAGGGACACCCGAAAGTATTCCAAAGCATTGTGTTATCTAGGAGGTATCTCTATAAAGCATCTTTTAATACCTTTACTGTACACTAATCTTAATGAAATTGAAATATGTTATTCAAGTTCACTATCGGATGTTTATTATATAAAATGGAGTAAATACCAGCACTGGTTTGTGGACAGTGACACCTGAAAGTATTCCAAAGCATTGTGTTCTATAAAACAAATTTTAGTAACTTTACATTACACAAAGCTTAATGAAATTGAAATATGTTATTCATATGAAGAAAAGAATATTTTTTATAGAATATAGTATGATTAGCATTGCATTTACAGGACAACATAAAAATATGCAATTGCTTTAAGAAATATTAATAAAAGTTTACTGGAATTGCACATTTGTTTATATCAAGTATTTGTAACACTTTCTGAAAAATTTTAAGCGTGAATATGATTTCAATTTGCGTATGTGTCTGTCTGTTCGTCTGACCGCCCATCTGTCTACCTACCCACGGCCTAACGCCCTTAAATGCTTATGGAATTTTTGAAACTGATATATGCTATTCAAGATCACAACCGGGTGTCCCCTATTAAAAATGGAGTGGATATCACTGCCGGTTTCTGTACACTGACACCCGAAAGTTTTCTAGAACATTGTATTCTGAGAAATGTTGTTCTATAATCCATATTTTTATACCTTTACTGTAGACAAACCTTACTGAAACTGAAATATGTTATATCAGTTCACTATCAAATGTTTCTTATGTAAAACGTTGTAAATGCCAGTACAGGTTTGTGTACAAGGGCACTCGAAGGTATTCCAAAGAATTGAGTTCTATGAGAACTATTTAAACCAAATTTTAATAACTTTACATTTCACAAAGCTTAATGAAATCGAAATATGTTATTCATATGCAGAACAGAATGCTTGCTATAGAATATTGCATGATGAGCATTAGATTTAGAGGGATACACAAAAACATTTATTTTCTTTCAGAGATATTAATAAAAATTTGCGTGAATTACACATTCGTTTAGATTAAGCGTTTTAGCAATTTCAAAAAAATTTTAAGTGTGAAAATGATTTTTATTTGTGTAATTGTCTGCCCGATTGTTTTTTTTTTTTCTATCTGTCTGTCTCATGCCCCAACGTCCGTGAATATTTTTAGAATGTTTTTTTAAATGTTACATATTAGTCAACTTTACTATGGAATGTTTCCTCATTAAAATGGCATTAATATGTCCTGTACAAACCTATTTTATGTAGAGGGACAATCAAAAAAAATAAAAAAAAATGCCAAAACATTACGTTTTAAGAGGTACATTTAAAAAAAAAAACACATTTAAATAACTTTGTACTGTAAAAAATCATAAATATTTTTTTATGTATGGTTAATATTGTAACATAATATATAGTATTGAATATAATATGATTAGCCTTCGTATTTACAAGGCTACACCAAAATATTGAGATAAATTAAGGGCTGCAATTATAACCTAACGGCTGCATTTCCTTTGGGGTTAAGCCTTTTTAACACTTTGCAACAATGTCTAAGAGTAATTTTAAATTCAATTAGTCTATCTGTATACTTTTCAGTGCTTCTGTATGGCTGTTGCGTAATAACGTAGGCAAATAATACTGAAAGTTTTATGATACAACAAATACGTGTAGTTGGAATGTGTTAATAATGAATGAGCACGGCATGAGTTTTCGTTCTTGTTTTTTTTTCGAAGTAGAAAGATGACTTGGAAATGTATATGAAAATTATAACCAAGAAAACAAACTTTTATAAAAAATTTATAAAGCTATGCACAGTTCCTTGTTATTAGTATTTGTACACACACACAATAGTTAACTAGAACATGTATTTTTTATTTTTTATTTCTTTGAAAAATGATCAATATCACTTACTAAATAGAAATTCCATTAGAACACAAAACACTTTTAAAACATAAAAAGAAGGATCCTTTAATTGATTGTAGTAAAAAAATTTAGAAATCTAGCTTATTGTAAATAATCTGGTGTGTCACTCACACGACTTTCTCTTACACTGAAATTTAATACTATAAATACAGGTTGGAGATTAAGAGGTGAGATAACGAGTACTGTTATGCAAACCTATGTTAAACAATTCAAATTAGGCTTCGGAAGCGTTTTATATGATAATTAGTTTTGTGTGATGGGGCTACCGCCCCCCTCAACACCCTCGTTTCATTAATGCACCTACATTTATATAGACTTTAATTCGGTTATTAAAAAATAATTCTGTTTTTAAAAAATAATTTATTAAAATTATTATTTAAACAAATTATCTTTTATGATAATACAGACGATTTCCATATTAAAGAAGTAACATAACACTAAATATCCAAAAAAAAAGTTGAAATTATACTCAATAGTACATGAAAAAAAAAAATAATAATCGTTAAAAATGAAAAAAATCGATAACATAACTTTATTTTAAATTATCGCATATCGATGGTTCAACCTTTCGTTTTAAAGTTATTGGCAAGCTCTTTTCAAAGATCCCCATCATGAAAATTTACTCCCCTTGAGGGGGGGGACATTCCCCCCAGGGGGAGGAGAGGCTCCTAAATACACATTTTTTTTCCCCAGTTGACTATCTCTATTACAAAAACATATATTTTCGTTTCATTTGGTTTAGTGCAGTCTATAGATGTACTTACCTGCAATTTCCCCCATAGACGTAATGTATTTGAATTCTCTGGATTGTCCCTGTACACAAACCATTTGCTTGATCTTAGCGAAAAGTTTAGTGTAGCATCCTTATATGATACACATTTAGAATACCAAATTTAACTTTGTGCCATAATTTGTTTTTGAGATATGCTGATAAAAGCCAGACACACACACAGACACACACACAGACATACACACAGACCAACCGCTAAATACATGATTATCGTATTCAAGAGACATCAAAACGTGTTAAAAAAAAAAAAAAAAAAACCTCACTTTCGAAAATTTGGCCCAAACACAATACTTTCTCTACCTTATGGATAAGAGAAAGTAAAAATGAAGAGCTAAATATATGGACACAAATAATTGAATGAATAATAAATCAAATGGGTCAGAATGCTGAGGCAATTCTTCATTGAGCGAATATATGCAAGGTAACTTTTTTTTTGTCAAGCGATATTACGCAAAATACTAGAAGGTAACCATATACATATTTATATGTGTTACGGTAAATTCGATTAATCGGTAATTATTAAAAATAACGAAAAAAGCCGGTCGAAGTTATTAATTTATGAGTATTTATCACATTGACCGGTTATTATTAATAATGACAAAGAAGTTTGGTTAAAATAATTATTATTTTTTCAATTTATCACATTGGCTGCTTATTATTATTATATTTCAAAGAATTTTATTCAATGCAATGATTTTGAACGTGTTTAGCTACAAAAGCTTTTTAACGGGTTTTTAAGGAAATTTTGCTTTTTTAACGTGCTGAAATTTAACATTTAATAGCCTGAGTAAATCTCTTTTAATGAAATTGCATAAAAATGAATACTATTATTTAGAAATGCATAGCAATGCTTTTTCTACTATATATATATAGGTAAAAAAAATCGGTAGACCCGTGTTTTGAACCACCAGATTTAAATTGGCCTACAAAAAATTACTACAAAAGTTAATTTTCTTGCCATAACTATGAAATACATGCGGAAAATATCTTAAAAGGGTTTATGTAGCATATACAAAGAAAACCGTTAGAGCCTCTCCCACTGTCAATTTTCAACAAAATTTGGCGATTTCATCTCATTACCGGAAGTGAACTATTACAAAGGAAAAAGTATCTAAAAGGGAGTTTATATAACGAGTTTGGATAATATCCGTAGACCCCTTTAAAAGAAATGCATTTGCGAGACCTGAAATTGACCTTCATTAAAATACGCTTATAAATTTCCCGAAATAACCAGCTAATGCATAAGAAATTACTTTTAAAAGGGTTATATGGTAACTCTGAAGGCGTTAGAGTCGTGTTTATGGTACAGTTTACAGCTCTACGTCTAATTTCAATTTTCACCAAAAATTGATAAAATCACCTCTCTTAATTCTGAAGGAACGTTGTTCTATTTTTAATCATTTTGGATGTAAGATAGCCATTAGGTTCTCTATTCTCATACATACACGCGTTCACACTGTCCACACTGTCCAAACACTTTTTAGGACTCAGGAGACCTTAAAGCCTGTAAATCAACTGAAAACTCGATATCGAAATTTTTAACCAAATACAATACTTAAATCACCTAGAAAGTCGTTAATGGAAGTATTTAATCGGTCGAAGCATTTAATCCATGCGTTTTTACTCTACTAATATCTATGACGACAAATTAAGTATCACAATACATACATAAAAATTGAGTTAGAGTCGAAGTTTCAATCAGTTAGGACTAATAGATCGCATTCTTTCTTTGTAATTATTACGAATAGCCGGTTAATGTGATCAATGTCCATTGTTTAATCACTTTAACCAGATTTTCTTGATAGCGATTAATAATGACCTTTCAATATGATTAACGTCCATTAATTAATCACATTCACCAAAATAGGTGACCATAATTAATAATCACTGGCTACTGTTAGTAATAACCGGATTTATTTCTTTAACCGTAACATATACATATATAAATATTCCAATTCATCAAAATATAAAGAAAATAAATCTCATACTAAAGATTAATAAAGATGAAGTAAGTAAATAAAATGTTTGTTTAATTCTGAAATAGTTCATGTAATTACATATCTATAAACTTATTTCTTTATACCTTTTATATCATTTCTACATTCATTTTTGTATGTGTACTCATTTTGTCGTACAAAAATAAAGTTTAGGATTTTACACTTATTTCTATCCGTCAATAAATATACCAATTTAGTTTAACAAATTGGTTGTTAATAGTTTTAGAAATCTGGTGCTAATTTAAACGAATTTATTAGGTCTTGCTATCAAAATTGCACTTCTAAAATAGTAAAAACAGTCACAAATTAAAAAAAAAAGTTTCAACAGATAAATTATAAAACTTATGTTACTTAATTGACCTAATTAACATAGATATTTTAGTGAAATGCTTACACTACAGTATCTGGTAAAACCATTTTAGAAATAATATCTTCAATATTATTGTTTAAAAATGATATATTTTTTTATTTATACGTAAATTTCAATACGATTTTTTTCAATTATATAAATAAATAAATAAATAAGCAAATCCATGTTTTCAAAATCGTTAAATTTTAGCTAAATTTTCTATTATTTTATGAAAAAAATGGAAATTTACTTAACTATTTATAAAATTATTTTACATCTTTTCTTATAACTCTAATTAGGAGTTTAGAGTAATTTAATAAAATAATTATATTTACTTTTGATAATAAAATTTAAAATAAATGCATTTAGTCTTTAAAATGTGATAAAAAATTTCCATCGCAACATGTTAATTAGATCATTATGACTTAAGAATACAAGCGAAAATTAAATTATAGATAGATTTTATACAAACAAATTGTTTTAATATATATATATATATATAAATAAAAAAAAAAAAAAAAAAAAAAAAGTGTGTTTGATTAGAATAAAGTAATACATTGTTTTCTGAATTAACAATTTACTTCAACATAAATGAATTTTTTAATTTCTTCATTGATTAATGTATTTTTTCTTTCACCTTTAAATCGAATTTAAATTGTTCAGATGTATTTAAACGTTTTCTAATTGCCGTAAATGAATTCATTTTGATTACCTTACAACTTATTTATTAGTTAGTTTTTAACTGTGTGTGGATACTTAAGCATTAAATGGGGTAAGTGTTTGTTTACAAGTTTTCAGGAAAGCACGCTCCTTGTGACGTAAAATTATTTATTTATACTTATTTATTTATTAGTAACTTATTTATTTCATTTATGTTAAATGAATACAACATGAATGATAAAACTAAAATAATACAAGTTATATATCTTAACTATGCATTTACTGATATTTGAAATTCAAAATAATTAAATTTGATTTATTAGTTTTTGGAAATGATATATACTTAACTAATTAAAATTTAAAACTCCTAAAAGTTTAAAATTCTTATTGAATTCACATGTTAATATAGTAATAAATATATATAAAAAGACCACTTTAAAACACGTATTAAAATTTATTAATATTTTTTCACAAAGCTCTTCGCTACAATTTTGTAGCATCTTCAGGTGTTTTTTTTACATAAGAAAAAAGTAACAGCATCATATATAACAAAGTAATTTGATACGGTTAAGGTAGCGTGTACACAATATGATGAGTCCATTAGTTGTATAAATTGAGGAAACAAAATAGAGTTCAAATAGGGTCACACCAAGGATACATGTCCAAATTTTACAGAAGATGTATACAGTTGGAAAAGAATATTGGAGTTTTCCGATAATACTTTACAGCGTAGTTAGATGAATTTAGAGAATAAGGCATGCCTATATCGAATAATACCTTATTCTCTAAATTCATGTAACTACGCTGCAAAATATTATCGGAAAACTCCAGTCTTCTTTTTCAACTTTATACATCTTCTGTAATATTTGGACATGTACCCTTGGTATGACCCTGTTGGACTCTGTTTTGTTTCCTCTATTTATACAACTAACGGACTCATCATATTGTGTACACGCTACCTATAACCGTATCAAATTACTTTGTTATATATAATGCTGTCTGCTCTTTTCTTGTGTAAAAAAATCACCTGAAGACGGTACAAATTTGTAGCGGAAATCTTTGTGAACAAATTTTAATAAATTTTAATACGTGTTTTAAAGTGTTCATTTTATATATATTTATTAATATATTTAACTTTTAACAAATTTGGGATAACTTTTTAATTATATATTTTTCTTCGTCGAAATAAAATCATCCTATTAATAATTTGCTCTTAATATTTTGTAATTTTACTTACTCTCTTTCTTTTTTAGTAAATTGGAATAGTTTTAAAAATTTAGAAACCATTGTCTTCAGACTATTTTATTATTGAAGCATAAAGTATCAGGAAAACTTTTAAAATGTTAACCTTCATTAAAGGAAACCTATTTCTAGACCAGTTTTTCTCGGTCTCTCTAATGAAACTTAAGGTTAACTTAACTTCATTAAAACCCATGTAAAATTCCGTACTTTTCATATAGGGGAGAACCGTGTATTATGGACCATCGTGTAATACGGACCATGAAAAAATTTGTATGTTCAACACAAGATGCTGAAACCATCTCACTGCGTTTAGTGAATATTATTGTTATCTTGACTTGTACGTGCGTACCTGTATTTGGACGATTATGGAATTGAGTTTTCGGTTTATATGTTTACCGATGTACCAAGCATGTTAAAATAAAAGTATTACATTCTACTGTTAGGTAATTGTAATGTAATTTTCTCGTTAATAGTAGCAAATGTACTTATTTTATGAACAATTTAGATATACATTTCATGGGCATCAATTTGCACAGCGATTTTTGACTGGAAACCACGTTGCTCTCTTTACGCGTGTAATATGAAGCATGCTGTGTTGTGTAATATGGACCAGTGTTTCATAACAAAAACAGAGAAAATTTCTTAATGCTCGGTGTAAATATGTCGCATACTCAATATCTTGAGGCTATAGAATAGGCCAGGGAAACAGAGGTAATCAAATTATCACTTCTTTCCCACACTACTCATTGGATATAACCTTTAAAACTCCCCTTTTTTCGTAAATTAACTATTTTTTTTCGTCCATTTCTACTATTCCCAAGAGATGTACAAGTGTGTGTGGGAACATGCTGGACATTTCGTTTCACAATTCCAAGTGTGCCAACTGTTGGGGAACGGGAAGGACCACTATGGAACACTTGGTCCATATTAAACATACGCTCGTTTAATATGGACCACCGATACATAAATAAAATAAATATTTTCTAAAATTATTAATAGTTCCCAGAGTACTTTACCAAGTTTAAACTATGTAACTATGCAGTTGTAATGAGCAGCCACCAAATAAAATATTTTTATTTTAATAATTTAAGTTTTGTGAGCATTCTTGCTTAGGGGGTTCATAATACACGGTTCTCCCCTATGCCATATTTTGTTAAAGATAACAATTTTATTTCTCTAAATTTGAAGTGACTACTATACAAAATATACACTATCTACCAATAAGTATTCAGAAACTTTCAAATTTTAACGTTATGACAAATATCTAGAGAATTCCTTTAGGAATCATCTCGAAATTTAGGTAGTGTAAAAAACATGTTATGCCTCATATACTTCAGTAAAAGTTGCATCCTAAAGAGGAAAAAGCGATCAGTAAAAAGTAAACAAAAAACAAAATACTTTGGATCACCCTGTAAAAAGTAATTCTTTAAATATATTTTGGCTGTAGCATGTAATTTTGAAAACTTTTTTTAATTATCTGTATATATAATTGTTATGAATCTACCACATATATTCATGGATGTTTTTAAAGATTTTAAAGACAACGGAAAAAAAAAAAAAAAAAAAAAAAAAAAAAGATAACAAAAGAAATGCACTGTTTTAATTATAACACGTAGGATATTAGACCCAGTATGAAAAGTTCTTTAGAAGATTTGGCATACTACATTAGACACAGCATTCTGCAACCAGCATGCAAAAATGTAAAAATTTTCAAACTCTTACGAAATATGAGCATTTTCATTTCATATTTTTTTAACTACACATGCGCTAGCTTTAAAAAAATTTAATAGCCAAAAGTATTGACCAGCTTAAATGAAAAACCCTAAACAAATATCAAGTAAATAATAAAAAAAAAAAAAGTCATGAAAGATAAAATGAACAGAATTTCATTTCAGTTCACTCAAAAGCTAAACTATAAATAGTTTAGCTAATAACGCATATTTTAATTTTTATTTAATCAATGTCCAGTTTTGATAGAGTGTTTGCTTATGGATTCTTATTTTATATATACACACACACACACACACACACACACACACATATATATATATATATATATATATATATATATATATATATATATATATATATATATATATTTATTTATTTATCTATTTATTTATTTATTTATTTATTTATTTATTATACATTTATTTATTTTCTTTTCTGTTCATTCTGTTCACATATATATACTATATTAATATCGTAAGTGAAAACATGAAAGTGGAATGTATAAACAAATAAAACAAGTAATTTAACAGGGTAAATAAACAAGAAACTAGTATGTTGTGGCCACCACGAGACTTTCTTCTATATTTTCCTATACAAATACACTCAGTAACAATAATAAAAAATAAATAAAAAAAAGTGGGACTTTGACAAAATTTTGGGTAAAATGTGAAAATTATTCTAAGTTTGTCAAAACACGGAAACCGTGGGAGTTTGATAGAATTAAGGGGAGAGATAAAAAAAAAAAAAAAAAAAAAAAAAAAAAAAAAAAAAAAGTGGGACTTTGACAAAATTTTAGGTAAAATGTGAAAATTAGTTAAAGTTTGTCAAAACACGTAAACCGTGGGACTGACAAAATTAGGGGAAAAATGCAAAAATATGTTAAAGTTTCTCAAGACACGGAAACCGTAGGACTTTGACAAAATTGGGGGAAAAAATCAAAAATTAGTTTAAGTTTGTCAGAACACGGAAACCGTGGGACTGACAAAATTAGGGGAAAAATGCAAAAATATGTTAAAGTTTCTCAAGACACGGAAACCGTAGGACTTTGACAAAATTGGGGGAAAAAATCAAAAATTAGTTTAAGTTTGTCAGAACACGGAAACCGTGGGAGTTTGATAAAATTAAGTGGAGAGAAAAAAAAAAAAAAAAAAAAAAATTCTAAGTTTTTTTCGTAAAAAGTAAAAAAAAAAATCGATAACTTTGTTTTAAATTATCACAGATTTATAGTTCAACCATTCGTTTTAAAGGTACTGACGAGACCTTTCGAGAGATACCCATCTTGAAAATTTTTGCCCTATATCACCCTGTTAAAAATTTAGAAAAAGCGGGATGGCAACGCAACCTGTAAGACGATTTTTACCAAAAGTTGATAGGCACTAATTTATGTCAAGGTGCAACTACATACCAATTTGTATGAAATTCTGTGCAGTAGTTCCAGAGATACAGTTGCCACAAAATTTTGTCACACACACAGACAGACAGACAGACAGACATTTTCTAAAAATGGTAAAATCGTGTTCTACAGCTCTCAAAACGTGTAAATCCATCAAAAACCCGAAATCGAAAATTTTTACGAATCCAATAGATTCTTCTATTGAAGATAGAAGAAAGTAAAAAGGTTAATTTCAATTTTGTACTAGCCAAAATATCAATAATGCTGTGTTTTCATCATCAGCTGGTCAGGACACAGCCATTAAAAAACTATGTAATACTTACAGGTTTCTGAAGATATGCCAAGCTAGCACACTCCATATTGTATTTCAAACCGAATAATATAGCAAATTTGAATTTATAAAAACTGAAATATGATTTGTTTGAAAATTTATTTTTAAATTTAATTCCATTAATTGATAAAAAAGGAGATTTAATATTGAGAGTTTATAATAAACGTTAAGAAATTGCGCATATGAATATATAAAATGAAAATGTTAGCAAGGACGTACACCAATCCGAACATACTAGAAGTATTTTAAAAAATCCCCATCTGCTGAACTCAATGTTGGCAAAAAATGTAGTTCTGGCCTAGAAACTTTATAAATCTCGAAATTTTCTTCCGTGTCCATACATATCCAATTCATTTCCAGGTCTGATATTACATTATATTACCAAACATCCGTCATCAGCCTTCCTAAAAAATAGACTTTGAGACGACAACATCAAACTGCACATCTACAAGGACCACCAATCAAATCAGGGCCAGAAACTGCGTAGCTGTCACTAAAAATTTTTGCATTACTAATATAATAAGAAACAAACCTTAGAGGATATATTTTTTTATAAAATAATAAAGCCTGCAAATTATATATTTGTTTATCGAAACTAAATTTAGAATTACATGATTTTTTTTATTCTTAAAAGCTGATTAATTATTACGTTTATGTAAATTATATATATATATATATATATATATATATATATATGAGAGATATTTTAACCTACAAAAATAGTAAAATCATATTGTTATTTGAAATTAAAATGAATAATTTTAATAATAAAGTTTAACATGACATCGATTTTTACTTTCTTCTATATGTAATATAGAGAAAGTATTGGATTCGCGAAAATTTTCGAAGTCCACTTTTTGATGGATTTACATGTTTTGGGATATGGAGAACACGAATTAATAGTTTTTAAAAAATGTCTGTCTGTCTGTCTGTCTGTCTGTCTGTCTGTCTGTATCATTTTTTTGTGGACGCTGTATCTCACGAACCAATGAATGAAACTTAACCAAACTTGGTATTTAGTTGCACCCTGACATAAACTGGTGCTGATTAGATTTTGGGATCACTCGCTCAATAGGTGGCGTTGTAATCGCATTTTATGCAAATTTTTAACATGGCAGCATAGGACAAAAATTCGTATAAATGTGCATAATTAGAGTTGTTTTAAACTTGTGATTGTAAAATTAATATGAATTATTGATAATAGTAGTATGTAACTAGGAAAAAAATTTTCTGCATGGGGGGCATCGCTTCCCCCCCCTAGGGGAAAAATACCCCCCCAGGGGGGGTAAATTTTCACATTGGGTATCTTTCGAAAGATCAGGTTGATAATAGTAGTAGTTAACTAGGAAAAAATTTTTGTGCATGTGGGGGCATCGGTTGCCCCCCCACCGGGGGGGGAAGTTCCCACCCGGGGGGGCAAAATTTCAAGATGGGTATCTTTCGAAAGATCTCGTCAATACCTTTAAAACGAATGGTTGAACGATAAATCTGTGATAATTTAAAACAAAGTTATCGATTTTTTTTACTTTTAACAAAAAAAAACTTAGAAAAATATCGCAATTTTTTTTTTTTTTTTTTTTTTTTTAACGAAATTTAACCAAACTTGGCATTTAGTTGGTCCGCGACATAAACTGGTGCTGATTATGTTTGGGGATCAATAGCTCAACAGGTGGCGCTGTGATAGCATTTTATCTAAATTTTTAACATGGCAGCATAGGACAAAAATTCGTATAAATGTGCATAATTAGAGTTGTTTTAAACTTGTGATTGTAAAATTAATATGAATTATTGATAATAGTAGTATGTAACTAGGAAAAAAAATTTCTGCATGGGGGGCATCGCTTCCCCCCCTGGGGGGGAAGTACCCCCCCCGGGGGGGGATAAATTTTCAAGATGGGTATCTTTCGAAAGGTCTCGTCAATACCTTTAAAACGAATGGTTGAACTATAAATCTGTGATAATTTAAAACAAAGTTATCGATTTTTTTCACTTTTAACAAAAAAAAAAAAAAAAAAAAAAAAAACAGAAAAAAAAATCGTACTTTTTTTTTTTTTTTTTTTTTTTTTTTTAATATTGTTACTGATTGAATATGTATAGGTAAATATAGAAGAAAGTCTTGTGGTGGCCACAACATACTAGTTTTTTCTAGTCATGAAATATAACTTATTTAATTAACCTATTAAAATTTTGAAAACATAAGTGAATTTTAGTTCGATAATATCCTTTAATATTTATTACTGTTAGTTTTACATTATTTTTTCTAAATCGAATTAGGAAACAAGATAATATGCTTTGGTCAACAAAAAGCTTTCTCTGATATCATTCTTTTTAATACCGTAACCTACTGATTAGCATAAAGAAAAATTTAATCAATGTCTTGCTCACAAAAAAAATGTCACTGCAGGTTTTCTTAATTTAAACCAGTATTTGTTGAGGTACGCTAGAAACAGGCTAACCCTCCTGTCTCATAGTCCGACATTCCGTCTAATCCGACGCATGCAGAATCGGTCATATTCATTTTCTGATTTTTTTTTTCCTTTTAGTCCCGCGTAGAGTCTTCGTTAGATCCACACCTCCGCCGTGAAATGTGTTTTTCCCCTATTTCGTGTTTCACGCTTCGTTTATCGCTTAGTCTGTACATTTTACAGTACTGCAATAAATTTTGTCATGTTCATTTTGTATTTATTGTGTCATTCAATATGGCGTCTAAACGTAAACTCGTTACACTAACCATAATCCTAAATAAAAAAACTTGAGCTAACAAAAAAGTTCGAGAAAGGTCATTAGAAAACAACATTGTGAAATGAGTATGGAGTTGCCCGATCGATAATTTTTGACAATTGTCAAAAATAAAGATAAAATACATGAGATTGCTAGCCAGCTGGATAGTTAAAATGGCTCTAAATCGCGGAAAATCGCAGAAAAACCTGATCATGATAAAGTATACAAGACGGTGTACATTTGGTTTGTGCAATGTAGAGATTTAGGTCTTCCATGGACCAATTCTGAAGGAAAAGCTTTGAACAGAATTATGGGTGGTGCAAATCTTACTGTCAGCAACGGTTGGCTGAGTCGTTGGGGAAAAAGGCATCAAGTTCGTCAGTTGACAGTAACAGAAGAAAGCAAAACAACAGATGAAAAATAGGTAGAGAAATTTCAAAAGGGCTTTGAGAAACTGACTAAATAAAATAACCAGGTGGACGCTTAGGTCTATAATGCAGATGAAACGGAACTCTTCTACAAAATATTGCCACCGTAAACTTTAGCGGTGGAAAGTGAATCAGCAGCGCATGGTTACCAGCAACAAAATATACGGGTCACAATTCTGGCGCGAACGCCGATGGTAGCTCTAAACTGCCTCTTTTGGTGATTGGGAAATATGAACGTCTTGTTTGCTTTAAAAACATTGAAAATGGTTCTTTAAGAATACAGTACATCAATCAGTAAAAATCGTTAATGTATTTTTTAACGTTTCAGTATTTGTTTCATCTTCTATTCGTTCCTGATAGTAAAAAAGAGCTACAGGCAAAGAAATTACCATTAAAGGCTCTACTGATTAAGATCTAATTAATGGTGACATCCAAGCTATTTTTTTTTTTTTTTTTTTTTTTTTTTTTTCTAGGAGATGTTACATCAGTCATTTACCCATTGGATCATGGTGTTCTATGCGCATCAAAAAGGGGTTACCAGCGAGTTTTTCTGTTAACGTGAATTCATTCGATGGACAGCGAGATGACTACTGAAAATTTAATAAAGACTTGGAAAGGTGTAAACCTCCATCCTGTAGTTTTTAATTTAGCAGAAGAATGGGATGTCATTTCCGCCAAAAAAAATAAAGAAATGCTTAAATTTCTTTGGCCCAGCGTTGTCAACAACGATACCGAAACTAATATTCTCATCATTAATATGGATTTCAGAGAAATGTTCAACAAACTGCGTGGGTGTAAAGACGTTGCCGAGTCAGACATCGTGAACTGGCTTTTACGCCAGTCAAATACAATATTTTTAATAACATTGAAAATAATGAAATTTATTTATTATTTTTCAATAAAAGACTTTTACTGGTTTCAATATAATGTTTTATAAAAGGTTCTGCTTGTAATAATGGTTTAACAACTTCTTAACAATGCTTAAGACTAATTATAAATTTAATTTGTCTGTCTCTCTGCCAGTTTAAAGTGCGGCTACGTAGGTAATATATATTCATGTTCAATAGATGCAACGCATTCCAGAAGTTGGAAAGCGTTAAAAAACTATGCGAACCGCAGAATATTTCTTCAAATTCAGTAAAAAAATTATATATTTAAATAAAAAAAAACTTGAAACTAATTGTAAATTAAATTTTAAATATTACTATACGTCTTAATTATTTTTATAAGTAACCATTAGATAAAATGACTTGCAATACATTTGTTAAGTTACTCAGCATTAATTATAACAAGCGTTTGAATCTGTAACTTTACATAAAATATGTGTTATCGCTCTATTATTGCTAATAAATTGAATAGTATTCCTATTCAAAAAATTTCAAAAAATTATTTTATATTTTTTATTGTATTCAGATTTTCATTATGAGAAAAAGGCATAATGTGGAAAGCAGAAATAAATTGTCTTTTTTTTTTTTTCTTTGTCCATACAAAGACAGATTTTCAGGATAAAGCATTGCTTTATTCAAAAGCATCAAGAGTTTCTGTGAGAAAATGTATAATTTATATTATGCATATCTGTCAAGTTTATTACGCTTAAAATCAATAGCAGTCTTTTAATTCCTAGTCGCATTCTATTTTGAATGCCTATTGAATGTTTGAATTAATGGTAAATATATTTATTTCAAAAGATTACGGCACTCGAATACAATGTTTTCAGTAAGATTAAAAGGAATGAAGTTTTTTGTTGTATTCTTTATATATATATATATATATATATATATATATATATATATATATATATATATATAAGAGTTCTGCTGTTCTCAATATAATATTTTATAAAAGGTTAAAAAAAAATCATATTTATTTTAAATTTTTGTTATTTTGAAGAAGTAATTTATTTCATCGGTTTATTTTTTATTTATTTATTTTTTTCTTTTTTTTTATTTCATTTATATATGTATATATATATATATGCAATAGCTTTGGTTATTAAAAAAAAAATATATATATATATATATAAGGCATATTTAAACTTAAAAAATAGCAAATTCATATTGTTGTGATATGAATGAATAATTTTAATACTAAAAATTAACATCCTAATTAATATATATATAGATATATCCATTTTTTTTCATCTGGACTTTGTAATTTACATGCATTTTCTCTCTTTTTTTTGTATTTTTGTATTTTTTTTTAAATTTCTAGTAGTTAAATACAGCATGTTCAAGTGACCTTTGAAAAACATCAATAAATTTTAGTTTAATATTATCATTTGATATTTGCTACTGTTAGTTTCAAGTTATTTTGCTTAATCAAATTAGGATACAAAGTAGCATGTTTTCGTCAACAGTTAGTTTTTTCCTTTATCATTCTTTATAATAACGCAACCTACTGATTAGCATAAAGAAACAATACTGCTCTCAACAAAGATATCACTGCAACTTCGCTTAATTTAAACCTATGTATATATATATATATATATATATATTACAAAATTACAGAATGTGGATAACGTCAACGACACTTGCTGCCCGATACATTCTTGATTTGAAGCAAAATAGAATTACATATATATATATCTTTTTATCCCATACATATTTTAATTATATATTTCAAGAATTTATATTGAATTCAAGATAAGATATATGTTAGACAATTATATATGTAACACAAAAAGTAAACATATAACCTAAATTACATACTTCTGTCAAGTTTATTATACTTTAAATCAAAATAAGTCTTTTAATTTCCAGATGCATTTTATTTTGAATGCCTGTTGAATTTTTTAAATTAATGATAAAATCTTTTTGTAAAAAAAAATAGAACAGACTCCAAAAAGCAACTTCTATTCAAACAACTTAAAAAAAAAAAAAAAAGTAAATAAATAAAAATGTTACGAAATGAAACTGTAAATTGCGTTTAAAAGTATAAAATAATTTCCTTCGCCAAACAGCCTATAACAATACAATTAATCATAACTTTTGAAGTCGGCGCAAAATTAAATAAAATTTAATTACTTTCTAAAGGTTTATTTTTAGATCTGTAGCAAAAAAGGCTGTTGTCTCGAATGATCCATTTCTCACGTTTCCTTTAATATTTTATTACTGTATACAATTGGTCCATTAGTAGCATCTACATAGAACAGTGAACATTCTTCACAATGCGGTATTTATGTTTCTACGAAGTTAGAGTTTCCTTTGCAAATTTGGTATAACTTTCATAACTATCATGTAAGATGTGTATTTTGAAAAGGATTTTATTTTTGTATTGAATAAAGTTATCAATTTTTATTTAATTTTGCGCCGACTTCAAAAGTTATGATTAAGTGTAGTGCTATAGGTTGTTTGGCGAAGGAAATTATTTTATACTTTGTAGGCGCAATTTACAGTTTCATTTCGTAACATTTTTATTTATTTACTTTTTTTTTTTAGTTGTTTGAATAGTAGTTGCTTTTTGGAGTCTGTTCTATTTCTTTTACAAAAAAGATTTTATTTTTCTCTTTTCAGTGAAAACTTATTCATATAGCAGAACATTAGAAGACGTTCGACGGCAGTTTCACAAATCACAACTTTCAAGAAAAGTGACATAACTCAAAAAATAGTTTATATCACTGGAAATTACATGAAATGAACACAGTGTAAACAAAAAAGTTACATCTCCATCTACAAAGTTATCCACTCGAGAGACAGTTATGCCAGTCTTATTCTACTCAAGTTATTTTTAAGTTGATTTTTCTCAAATGCTGCGTTTTTCAGTTGTGTCACTTTTCTTGTCTTTATCGGATATGAGCAAAAAACTATCTATTGAATGAACATTAGTTAAATTAAAAAGTCTTTAGCAATGTAAAGAACGGATACGCTGCATTCGAAACCAAAAATTCTGTTAGGCATATACATTGAACTTTACCGTGAATACGTGTCACCCGCTGCGCTGGAAATTGCGAAGTGTATAGTTCAAACAAAGAGCAAATTTTTATTGCAGCTGACTGACAGATGTTTCAACATCGATACTTATATACTGCTTTTATCAGTGTAGCTGCAAGCGTTCAGCAGTTAGAGTGAGAGCAGACTTTTGTGAGTATCCTGTAATTTGTTTATAGCTTAATGAAATCATAATGAAACCTATTTCAGGCCAAGATCTTTACGACAACAAAAAAAGTATTTAAATTAAATCATCTCTTATGAAGTTATAAGCTAACAAATTTAAACAACAATAACAACAATGAGAAACATGGTTTGTATTGAGAACCTCTTCCTTTATGAAGTCGGTTTAAAACGTCTACGCGATTATCGATGTGTCGGCTTACAATAACCATATTTTGAATTTTACATAGCATAAATGTCACCCGCTACGTTACAACATATGCAATGTCGTTCAAGTGTGCACAAAATAGGAAATTGTGAACAAACGAATGCATGTTTTAAGCGTTCTGTTTTTAGCATTAATATCTAAACTATCTTTTTGTACTAAACCAATGATGCTCTGCAATTTATAATTCACTTTTTTTTCCCCTGTCTTGAACAGTTTCCGAGATAGGAACGCTAACTCCACCGTTTTCCACCAGGCGGCGCTGTAGGCGGTTGAATCGCGTTGCACATATCCACATTACCTTACCTACATACCATTTTTATGAATATAGCTGCAGCTGTTCAGCAGTTAAATGAGTTAGGACTGACTTTTTTGGGCACCCTGTATTTTATTGTCGTAAAGATATTACAATGGGACCTATTTCAGACCAATGTCTTTACAATAAAACAAAAAGTATCAAAATCGGATCATCCGTTCAGAAGTTATGAGCTAACAAACAAAAACAAAAACAAAGAAAAATATGCTTTGTATTGAGAACCTCCTCGTTTTTGAAGTCGGTTAATTAGAGCATCTCTTACGAAGTTATAAGCTTACAAACACCAACAATAACACATAGCTCGAATTAAGAACACCCTCCTTTCTTAAGCTGGTTGAAAATGACTTTGCGCTATCCTATGTGACCGCTTACATTAACAGTACTTTGGACCGCAGAGTATACGTGTCATTCGCTACTCTGCAAAGTGTGCAACGTAGTTCAAGTGTGCACAGTGTAGGAAATTGCGAACAAACAACTGCACGTTTTAAGCGGTCTAGTTTTAGCAATAATGTCTAAAAACTCTCTTTTCGTAGTAAATCGATGATGCTCTATAACTTCGTAATTAACTTTTCTCCCATCTTGAAACGTTTTTGAGATAGGAGCGCTTATTCCACTGTTTTTTCACCAGATGGCGCTTTATTTTCTTTAGATTGTAAACATATTACAATGGGACCTACTTCAGACCAAAATCTTTACAACAAAATAAAAAGTATCAAGTAACCGTATTTTGAACATAGTTCAAAAATAGCGTATGTCTCACCAGCTATGCTACAACGTGTGCAATGTAGCTCAAGTGTGCATAGTGTAAGAAATTGCGAACAAACAAATGCGCGTTTTTAGCCATGTATTTTTAGCATCAATGTCTAAACTATTTTTTCGTACTAAGTCGATGACTCTCTGCAATTTTATAATTCACTTTTTCCCCCTGCCTTGAACCGTTTCCGAGATAGGAACGCTAGCATATGAATGCCTAAACAATATTTTTTTGTACTGAGTCGATGATACTCTTCAACTTTGTAATTCACTTTTTTCTCTAGAACCTTTTTCGAGATAGGAACACTAACTCCTCTATTTTCCACCAGGTGGCACTGCAAGCGGTTTAACCTTGTACTGCATGGCCACTTTGCTATACTAACATACCATTTTTATGACTATTGTTGCAGCCGTTTAGCAGTTAAAAGTATTGGGACTGATTTTTTTGGCACCCTGTATTTTCTTTAGATCGTAAAGATATTACAATGGGACCTATTTCAGACCAAGACCTTCTCAACAAAACAAAAATATCAAAATCGGAGCATCCGTTCAGAAGTTATGAGCTAAGAAACATGAAAAAAAAAAAAAAAAAAAAAAAACGGTTTGAATTGAGAACCTTCCTTCTTTTCTGAAGTCGGTTAAAAAGAAACATATTTAGCTACAGCTGATATTAAACTGAAGTCGGTTAAAAAATAGATTTACTTCAAAAGATTACGCCACTCGAATACAATATTTTCAATAAAATTAAAGGGAATGATTTTTTTTTTCTTTTTTTTCCCAACTAAAAATGTTCTAGTAAGAGAAAGTTGATACACGTTTGCGGTAAACGCATGAAAACGTAAAGACATACAATAGAGTTTACATAGCAAAGAAAAAAAAAGTAGTTTTTTTTTTTTTCACGATTTTCTTAAATCTAAAACTGATCTAACTGATCAGGATGGTAATTAATTTCCTGTAATAACCATGTAAATCACGAGAAAGGATATCTAAAATGGTTTTAAATAACAGCTTTCAAGAAAATCGTTAGAACCATTTTTGAGACACTGATTTTTACCAAAACTTGGGATATTCAGTTGTTGACTAAAAACAACAATTGCATACGAAAGGATATCTAAAAGAGGGTGAATATTGCAAGTTTGGAAAAAAACCCATACAGTCGTTTTGAAAGGAATCCACTCGTAGTACCTGGAATTCAGCTATCTATTTTCCTATCGATTTTCCTGAACTAACCAACTATATTATTCGAAAGGACACCTAACAGAGTGCTTTTATAGCAACTCTGAAGATAATCGTTAGAGCCGTTTTTGAGATATGAACTTACAGTTTACTTCCTGTTTAACGATTTTCACAAAAAATTGGAAAATTCATCTGTTTACCAGTTCTCTCTTAATTCTGAAATTCCGTAGCTATATCTTTATTAGTTTCGGAGATATGATAGACAGAAAATTCCCCACAAACATACATACATACATAAAGACGGCGCGAAAATTCGTGTAAAATCGTTGATATCTCTGAAATGAGAACTCGTATTAAAACCAAAGTTGAAGGTATATTTAGACATCATAACAGTCACACATATAATTTGAAACATTCTGAAGTCACTCATTTTCGAGCTATGTGAAGTACAATATCCATTTGGCCAATCGGAATGACTATACTTCCTTATACATTGTATAAGAAAGTAAAACATCCAGAAATTTTAAACGAATATATATACATTGCTTATACATTTTATTTTATATAATTTTCTTGAATGGAGAAAAAAAAAAAAAAAAAAAACACTTCTTTTACCTTTTTTTTTTTTTTTTTTTTTTTTTACGATATAGTTAAGGGTTTAATTGCTGGCTCTCATTTGTTGATCACTTTTATAAACAGAGTAAACAATTCTAATCCGACTAAAACTGCTCTGTAACTCACGCTTTGTGAATTTCAAACGCAAACTCCTTGCAGCCTCTAGGGTAAAATAATTTTAACATCCAAAACACCTTTTTTCCATTAAACTTTATAACCATCTAACAATAAATTTTTTCCCGCATCTGTATAAGATAGAGATTTTTCCTTTTTTCTAGATGTTTATCTCAACTGATTTTAAAATTTTTAGATATGCATTGATGAGAAAAATCAATTTTTTTTAATGTGTTGTGGTTCTGACTAATGTCGTATTTATGCTCAAAAAAACATCTTTAGTTTTTTTTTTTTTTTTTTATTAATCTTAATAGCAGCTTTTCGATTACTTCCTGGTTTTCTTTCTATTATTCCGGGTTTAATTATCGCAAAAAAAAGTTAGTTTTGAAACACCTTGAGTAACATTCGTGGTTTTTTTTAGATAAAATTAAACAGATACAGAGTAATATACTGTACAATCACAAGGTAAAATTTAACAATGAATTTGAGGTGATTAATGGTTACGGTCACCAATTTATTATCGTAACAATAAATTATGGTAAAATTTAACCCTTTCAGCGTTAGCTGTTTTTCGGTATATCTGTTTAATAGGGTGCATTGATAAACGCGTTTTTTCTGCAATTCAATTCTAATAGTGCGGAAAACTTCCGCATAGGCGTCATTATAAATAAAAAAAAATTAAAAAAATTTTTTTTTCAAAATTTCAAATCGCGCAGAAGGCCTAAACTTACCAAAAAAACCAAAAAACCGGTAAATTTAAAAAAAAAATGCAAAAATTACAAAAAAAATATAGAGTCCCGTAAAAACGCCGTTTTCCATATCTGATGAGTCTTTATTTAACACATTAAGGTTTGTAATAAGACAAACAAGTGATTTAAAAAATTGTATTAGCCAAACATATCATATTGCAGCTCTGAGCTCATTTCAACATTTAGTCTGTGCTGAAATGACCCAGGACTCACGGCGAGGACGTGGCTGCAAGGCGAGTCCCTCCTCCACCCTATCCAACCAACCAACCAGGGTGAATTTTATTTGCAATATTTACAGTAACTATTTACTTTGTACAATGCATATATGTTCGTTGTAGGCAAAAGGTTATTTACATAGTAGCCCCTTTGAATTCTGACTTTGAATTAAATGTGGGCATCAGCCAACTTAATTTTAAAGTAGCTCTAATATAACCATCTCGATTTTCATGCCCGCACACTTTTTCTGCTGCTTCTGTAACCAGTTTTACACACATCTCAACTGAGTGGGTGTGGCATGGAAATTTGAGGTAGTTAAACTCTGGTAGCGCTTTGTCTTTCAATAAAGAAGCAATGTATTCAGTTGGCATCTTGGACGGTAGTGGCGGCGGTGTTAACTTGCAGATTGACCAATCAATTAGTTCGGTATAGTCGTTTGCACTAAAACTTATCGAAGGTATTTTGGAGTCTCTTACATAACCTTCAGCTGATGGCTCATTTCTGGATTTAAGGATCCTCCTGTAGTCATATGCACCTGTTTGGTTTGATATAAAGAAAAACCACACGGTGAAAGATGGATCGAAGCATATTTTGAAGGTAGTTAAAACAACCAGGCATCTACCGGACAATAGCAAGCAAATCATTGATCCAGTAATTCAAAGGAATGCATTCTTCTGCCGACCTGAAAATATGATGTTGGCTATGATAATGGATGAGAGACCACACATTAGAGAACTTGGCTACAGGAGGATCCTTAAATCCAGAAAAGAGCCATCAGCTGAAGGTTATGTAAGAGACTTCAAAATACCTTCAATAAATTTTAGTGCAAACGACTATACCGAACTAATTGATTGGTCAATCTGCAAGTTAACACCGCCGCCACTACTGTCCAAGATGCCAACAGGATACATTGCTTCTTTATTGAAAGACAAAGCGCTACCAGAGTTTAACTACCTCAAATTCCCATGTCACACCCAGTCAGTTGTGAGGTGTGTAAAACTGGTTACAGAAGCTGCAGAAAAAGTGTGCGGGCATGAAAATCGAGATGGTTATATTAGAGCTACTTTAAAATCAAGACAGCTGATGCCCACATTTAATTCAAAGTCAGAATTCAAAGGGGCTTCTATGTAAATAACCTTTTGCCTACAACGAACATATATGCATTGTACAAAGTAAATAGTTACTGTAAATATTGCAAATAAAATTCACCCTGGTTGGTTAGTTGGGTAGGGTGGAGGTGGGACTCGCCTTGCAGCCACGTCCTCGCCGTGGGTCCTGGGTCATTTCAGCAAAGATTAAATGTTGAAATGAGCTGAGCGCTGCAATATGATATGTTTGGCTAATACGTTT
This sequence comes from Salticus scenicus, assembly GCA_963930645.1. Classification (NCBI taxonomy): domain Eukaryota; kingdom Metazoa; phylum Arthropoda; class Arachnida; order Araneae; family Salticidae; genus Salticus; species Salticus scenicus. The sequence goes on from OZ005656.1 coordinate 127,798,379, forward strand.
TTTGTAAATCGCTTGTTAGAGTCTTATTACAAACCTTAATGTGTTAAATAAACACTCATCAGATATGGAAAACGGCATTTTTCCGAAACTCTATAACTTAACTTATACTATAATTTAGACCTTTTGCGCGAATACATTTAAGGAATAACAGGTCTGAAAGTATTATTTCTGGATTGGGAAAACTATTTTGAATGGTTTTTACACTATTACAAATTAAAAATAAAACTTTTATGGGTTTTGGCACATGTTTAAAAATCGTCGAAAATCATGAGATATCGTTTTCTTACGATACAACCCGCAACTTTAGGCTTTTTGCGCGAATTTAGTAAAACAACAATGGGTCTAACTATATTTTGTATGCATTAAGGACACTCTTAAAAACATTTTTTTCACTATTAGAACAAAAAATGTATTTTTTTTGTAATTTTTGCATTTTTTTTTTTTTTTTTTATTATTTACCGATGTTTTGGCTTTTTTGTAACTTTAGGCCTTCTGCGCGATTTCAAATTTTGAAAAAAAAAATAATAATAATAATAATATTTTTTCATTTATAATGACGCCTATGCGCAAGTTTTAAGCGCTATTAGAATTGAATTGCAGAAAAAACGCGTTTTTCGGTGCACCCTACTGTTTAATGATTCAAAAAATCAAAACTATGCGCAGTATAAATATGGGAATTTAATACTGTATACTACACATGTTCACCAATCTTATTTTCTTGAAAAAAGCAACATATATTTCAAAATTTAGCTACACCAGCCTTTTATTTTAACTATCCATGCCGGAAAAAGACGGGCTTAACACTTATAGAGTTTTAACAATTTGTTGATTTTGTTGACATTTTTTTAACAGTTGTTTTTTATTTAAAGAAAGAAAAAGCTATTACGTAATAGATAAATATTATAATATTAATATATCAAAAAATAGGGAGGAATGTGACTGTAGATTTTATATTTTTAAACCCCCAAAATTTCTCCAGATTTTTAATTGTAAACCGCTAATTTAATAATATATTATTAAAAACATTATTGAGAAATCTACAGAAAAAAAATCTTATGATTAAAAATTAACATTATTCATAAAGTCTTTACAAACGAAGATATATTTAATTGGAAAACCATTACGTACATATAATATTTCATTTAAAAATTTCTAAAAAAATTCACTTAAAAAAAAATAATAATAAAATAAAATAAAAGTTGTTTTGATGTACAATGTTATGCATTTTTGCTTCAGGCACGTTACTCAGTGTTTTTAAATAAGGATTACAAAAGTAATGTTTTTATTAGAATACGTATCTCTCATACTACACATATAAATATTCGTTAGTAAATAAAATAAATTCAATCATTTTACTATGAGATTCTCTGCATCATTTCATAAGTATTTCTATTCAACCAAGAAAATCCATCATTTTCTTCAACGCATCCTTGGGGCATGTTTTACATTTCTATGAAAAGTTCTTTAAAGAAAACATAAGCATATGTATTGAATAGAACATGCTATTATGCATAAGGTGACAAAAACAACAACATACACATACATTTTTGTGCGTTCTTTTTTTTTTTCATCTTCCAAATTTTAATGTAAAAATTTAGTATTTACTTTAAAAAAAAATGGTCACAATTTTTTTAGTGTTAGAAAAAGTAATTTCCGTTTTTTGTAAATGATTTAGTGCACAATTTTCATATTTTGTAACCATTGTACCTCACACATATTTCGAGATTTAAACAATATATCTATATATATATATATACATAGATGCCAAGTTTTTTAATGTATTCCGGAATGCTGTTAGCCCCGCCCTTTTTTCACACCGTAAACTTTGTAGAAAAATTTCCTTCAATATTTAATTACGTTTAAATATGAAGAAAATTACTCAAAAAGATTACGGTGTGAAAAAGGGGCGGGACTAACAGCATTCCGGGATAAATTAAAAAACTTGGCAGCTATGTATATATATATATATATAAATATATGTGTGTGTGTGTGTGTGTGTGTGTGTGTGTGTGTGTGTGTGTGTGTGTGTGTGTGTGTGTGTGTGTGTTTGTTTGCGTGTGTGTGTGTGTGTGATCTAAGTATCATTACAACTAAGTCAACATTGGCATAAATCTATAAAAATAATGCAGTTCTTTGGTTCGACTTTACACGTTTTTTCCAGAACTGTCAGATGTAATTAGCATTAATAATTAAATGACCACACATAAATATTCAGAAACTTTAAAGATTATAATGAAAAATATAATGGGAATGAATTTTTGTATGTTTTTATTTTTTTCATTTCTTAAGATTGATTATAATTTCAATTAATCGATGTTAGTATATTTAAAATGTGTCGTGTACAAAATAAATAAAGAAAGAAAGAAAGAAAGAAAGAAAATAAAATAAAATAAAATATAAATATAAATAAATAAATAAATAAATCTTACTATAAATGACAAATATGTGTTACATATATATACATAAACGAATAAAACATGGGAATTACGAAAAAAAATGTTTAATGGGAATATCTTGATTTTGACTGTCATATTTCAAATAATAAATAAAACCGATGTATTTCTGCTAATTCCCTTTCTCTTCTTTTTCTTCTCTTTTTTCTCATGTTTGGTATATACATTTAAAATACCACACTGTATTCTGACATTTGTAAGGATACTTTTGACAGGTATTCTAGGGTCACGCAATATCGTCTTACTTCATTAACAAAAGCGGCGGAGTGGGAAATAAATTTTACAAGGAAATCACGCAGTATTGCAAGAAAGAATAATTAAACAAAGTAACAAATTTATTGATTAGAATACTACTATTTATAATAAATTCTTTTCCTTTCGTAAAAAAAAAAACTATTTAGGCTTTTCTTTAATAATTATATTAATTCGATATGCGCAAAAGATTTTCTTTAATCGGTATATTATATATATATATAAAGAGAGAGGGAGAGAAATGTAATAAATATATTTAAAATTCAAAACTACGAAAAATGTTCTGTGGTATTTACTCTAAATATCACAAGGTTCAACCTTATTCAAATTTTAATTTAAATAACCTTTAAATACAGTTTCTTAGCTAGATTTACACTGCATAAGGGTGGCACAGTAAATTGACGATTATCTTCTGTATGTATTCATCTTATTCTTAACATTTAAAGAAAAACTTCCCCATTGGAAACAATGAACAAAAATATCAATAGAAAATTTAGTTATCAAAATATTGACTTGGAAAAAAAAAAAAAAAAAAGCACATGCAATTTAAACATGTCTTGAATTGTTAAAAATAAACCCAATTCATTGTCATAAAAAAGTAAACATGCAGAAATATCTTAAACATTTTATTTCATTTTCCCTCTATGTTTCATAAATTTCACATAAAAGGAAAAACAAACGAATGTTTCTAAAATTCGGTTTCCTCACTCAAAATATTACACACAGAGACACACAGAACAACTGCTAAACTCGTGATTTTTAAATTCATCGTAAAACTTGAAAATATAGCAAAAATTTTCATTTTAAAAATTGTATCTCAAAACAATACATTTTCTACTTTATATATGAGCAAGATAATCTTAAGATATCTACAAATATACACACACACATATATATATATATATAGAGAGAGAGAGATTTTTGTTTTCAGAAATAAGTGTTTATAAAGTCGGAATCAATAATATTGAAGAGTTAGCATTATTATCTATTTATCAGATAAAAACCTAATACTGTTTTGTTAAGTAAATATTTGTCGAGTCATGATCTTAGTCTTGTGCTGTTTATAAAAAGTAAGTTGATGATAAAAATTAGCGACCAAACTAAAAGATATATATATATCTTAATATATATAAATCTCGTGTCACAATGTTTGTCCTCAATGGACTCCTAAACCACTTAACCGATTATAATAAAATTCGCACACCATGTGCAGTTCGATCCAACTTGAGAGATAGGATAGTTTAAATCTCAAATTATAGTCGCAATTTTAATTTATTGCTAATTATTTGTCTGTTATTATTTGACAGTCACAATTATCTGTTAACTCCAAATGATTCTAACAGATGTCGATACCTTTCGACTGGGTTGAAATGAAAGCTGAAATATATTTGGTGCTGCCATCTACACAAAGAATCTTCAACTTTTTAACCTATTAATAAATTTCGTATAATTCAATTATTTCCACTTTTTAAATTTTTGGTGTTAGCATAGCCGGCCACGTGTTACTTAGACTGAAGTGTAAATTGAATTCATATTATAATGAAGATAATACAGTGAAATTAATCCTGTTTTTTACTTATTTGTGCTTCATTGATCAAAACTTTATAATTTAATCTGTATATATATATAAATTACGTGTCACGATGTTTGTCCGGGGTAAACTCCTAAACTAAGGAACTGATTTTGATGAAATTTTGCACACTGTGTGCAGTTTGATCCAACTTGAGAAATAGGATAGTTTTTATCTCAATTTATTGTCACAATATTGTTTTATTGCAATTATTTGTTAATTATAGACCTTTATTAAAGTTGCTCCAAAATATCTGTGAGTTCATTAATTTAATTGTTGCCAAAAAAAAAAAAAAAAAAAAAAAAAAAAAAAATTCGAGTTCATTTTCTTTCGACATAAAAATAAATACATTTAATCAAACGTGAACGTTAAAAAATTATAAAAAGTTAAATTATGCATCTCACGAAAATTGACGTCATAATCAATTTAAAGATTTTATACACATTGATAAAGTGCTAATGTAGTTCTATCATAGATATAGTAATATATATAGATCTCTCATCCCCATGTTATCGTAGAAAGATTTTTGATGCCGAAAAAAGATAAAAAATAAAAGCTTTGGAAACAGCCATTAAGTGGTATTGAAAAAAAAAAAAAGAAAAAGAAAAAAAAAAAAGAAAAGAAAGAAAGAAATATGAATTTGAAACTGTATCTGGAGTCTTCCATTCCCCTTTAGCAAATAAATTATTCATAAATTTTATTTGCTAAAATATTAGTATGTATTCCCGTGTGTATTCACTCGGGGAAAGACGGCCATATTTTGGTAAAAACGTCGTCTTTTCCCAAATGAAAAGGAATAACTTTTTTCTCCCCAATGATCACTCTATTCTATATATGCTATACTATATCTATGAGTTCTATACGCAAGCGAAGTGTGACTCACTGACCGTCTGTGCAGCCAAGAAAAAGATTTCCTATGTTAATTGCCCACTGGATTTTTTGTAAGAAATTATTAAAAATCGAGGAAATTTATTTCCCGATTTTAATCCTTATATTTGGGTATAGATATGTATTAGTTATCGCGGGTGTTAGATTGAATTATTTTGCTGTCAAATTGACAAAATTTTAATTTTAAATTTTTAAACTCTGTCGCCCTTGGCTTTTTTTATTATTATTATTATTATTTGGCGATCAAAAGCGTAACACGAAAATATACATGCCAGATGTATGCATTGTACGAAATGTAATATGTATTATTCATTGTACGTATGTATGACATGTAATATGTATTGTACGAAATATTGTTTCATATTATTCATTACTCTTTTAATATAAGTTGTTAAAATAACCATGATTTTTGAAAGGAATTAAATATTTTCGCCAGATAATTTGGCGATATTCTTTTTTTTTCGCCAAGGATGACAGAAATGAAATCTATTCCGCTGCAAAATATTAGTATCTTACATCAGATATTTTATTTAGACATTTGAAAACAAATTTGACTTCAAACTATGATAGAATATTTATCATTTTCCTTTTAATTTGTATATTATTAGTATATTAAAATTTAAAAGCATGGTATATAAAAAGTTTTTTTTTTTTTTTTTTTTAAATCTTATAATTATTCTTATCTTAATCCTCAATGTTTCCCATCTTTATTGACTTGAATTTACTATTAAAATTTTAACATACTCAAAAACTTCTCATCACTTCGTTAAAATACACTAAACTTTTCCAAAATCTTTTTGTATTTAAAATGATACATGTATTTACTTTAAATGTCCAATATTTCATAAGATTTCCAATTTTAAAGTTTTAAAATATTTATCAAATTTACTTATTTTTCTGGTTTAGCCTTATTGTTTTCCGTTTTATAACTACAGCTGTTGCCCTCTTTAAAATATTTAAAATGATGAGGTCATTTAATAGTAAAATTATCCATTATAGCTTATATTATATTTCACTCCTCCATAAAAATTGATTTTAAAATCGTCTGTTTCTTTTATACTTTTATTTTAATAGAATTTTAATAGAATTTAATTTATATATTAGTCATTTTAGCAATTTTATCCAAAGTAGCATTAGAAATAATATATATCACTTCTCCATTAAAATTTATAGGACCCTACAATAAAATTAATTTGTGCTTAATATCAACACTACGAAAATTTTTATCAATCGCTTCCAAATTTTGACCTAAGTTTCAAATCTCAACCCTGTGGGTTTTTACATCGGCTACAACGTTTTCGTCTTTGTTCGTAAATAATAATTTAACTGTACTAAATAGTTTACAGCCGTATAATTCAACGTATAACTTAGTCACAGCAACGCGTGGCCGGGTCTGCTAGTATATATATATATATATATATATATATGAAAAATGTCGATGCTTGCTTCGATTATTTCGTTACCGACTGTATATATTCAAAATTTAAATTTTAAATATAATTTATTAATTTTGATATCAACAGATATTGCTGGCCTACAACACACTCTCAAGAAAGAAAAATAAAACTTTCCATTATTTTCTAAAGTTCGTAAATGGTTGTTTAATTTTACTAAATTATTGTCAAAATACTAAGCCAAGCATTCTCAAAAAGTAGTCCTACAATGTAAACAAAATCTGTAACACCCACACACATACGTATATATATAAATCCTGCATTCAAAGTTGTGAGAATACATTCTTAAGTTATTAGAAAAACACGTTGATAAAAATGCACTGCAACAGAACAATTCAGGGAAAATTCATATACAGCAGATTTTTTTCATAGTTTAAAAATTATCCCATTGAATACAATTCTCCAGTTCTACCAGCTCGGAATGAATCAGGGAATATTCAATGCTTACTGTACTATAAAAGAATAGTATACATATGTTTTTACAATAGCAATACGATTATCTATATATTAATTTGAAACATGTTTTTGTCTGTCTCCACTATATTGAGAGAACTACTTGGTGTAAAAATTTGGTTGAGGTGTCTAAAAAAAGGTCTTGGTCTGTAGATGTGCTATGAGAATAGAAAAATAAAAAAAAGTCGAACGGTCCCCCCCCCCCGGTTTAAAAACACGTTTACGGGCTTAACTAAGCTTCAAATTACTTCACGGTGAAGAAATTGTACATATGGGGACTAGAGTCGAATACTAAAAAATCACTTTCTGCGAATATGGAATTTTCGATTTTAAAGGGGGGAAAAGGGGGAAAGTAGATTTGGAGGGGGGGAGGGGGGAAATTAGTTTGAGTGGGAAATCCGTTCTAGACCCACGCATGTAGCACCTCATTTTCAAGGTCTTGAAATTTCATGTGGACGGGGGATGTTTGCATACAATATAGTGCGACCCCTGGTGGTGAAAAATGGAACTAGATGATTTTGCTGCAGACCCTATCATGTTACATCTCATTTTAAAGGTCTTGATATTTCCTGACCGTTGGTGATGTTCGTACAGAACACACTGCGCCCCCTGGCGGTGGAAAGTGCAACTAAAGGATTTTGCAGCTGACACTACCATGGGACACCTTATTTAAAAGGTCTTGGAAATCCAAGGCGATTGGTGATAGAGGTCTCTAAATTTCATGTTGATTGAGGATGTTGGTACACAATATACTGCACCCCTGGTGGTTAAAAATGGAACTAGGTGATTTTGCAGTCGACCCTATCATGTTACACCTTATTTTAAAGGTCTTGGTATTTCCTTACCGTTGGTGTTTTTCGTATAGAACACGCTGTGCCCCATGGCGGTGGAAAGGGCAACTAAAGGATTTTGCAGTTGACACCACCAGTGACACCTTATTTGAAAAGTCTTGGAAATTCACCGCGATTGGTGATGTTCGTATACAACATACTGCACCCCTTGGTGGAGGAAAGTGGAATTTGCAACGCGTGTGTAGCATGCATGTCTGCTATACAGTGCAGCAGTCACAGGCAGAGGTAACACAAGTCATAGGTTCGCTCGGTTCAAGGTTAATTTTTGAGAATTTTTTCATGTTATTAGCGGCCTGTATATACGCTGCCGCAGGTCAGCTAACATGTAGTCTTAGTATTAAACGAAATAGAAAATGAAAGATAGGAACTGTTTATTTGGAGTCAGTTTGACGTCACATTGACTGTACTTTGTTGAAAGTGATGTCATATATAGTATTTCTATTTATAAGCATTTTTCTGACTTTCTTTTTTTTTTTTTTAAGTGAAATGTCGTAAATTATATTAGATGTTTTAACTTGAAATACATTTAAATAATGATGCGATGTTTTTTGAAACATTACTGTCAATAAAATGATCGTCGAATTCGACGGGTTCCAGCTAGTATTTGTTTGAATTTGAAATAAATAGAAAGTTTATATGTTGAATTTGCATGACGTAAATAATAATAATGAAATAAAATTACTACTATTGTTACTACTACTACAGAAACTACTGCTGCTAATGCATCTTCTACTACTACTACTAACAACAATAATAATAATAAACGTAGCACTACTACTACTATTATACTACTATTAATAATTTTAGTATGAAAATAAAGGGTTTAGTATTAAAAACAGTTTTAAAAGGCTGTAAAAAAAACACTTTATATATATATATATATAATCTGGTGTGACACTCACACAACTTTCTCTTACCCTGAAATTCAATACTAAAAATACAAGTTGGAGATTAAGAGGTAAGATAACGAGCACAGTTATGTAAACATATGTTAAACAATTCAAATTAGGCTTAGGAAGGGCTCTGATAATTAGCTCTGTGCGAGTGGGCCCGTTTCTTCAATGTACAGAAAACAAGCTAGGAATATTTAGCTTAAAACTGACATTATTTACATCTATGAGGTATTTATTTCAAATCCCGAACTGCTTTCCTGGGAATTATAAAATAATATTAGTAAGCCAAGTCCACTAACAACAAATGACTAGTGTGTTGTGGCCACCAAACGACTTTCTTCTAAATTTTCCTATAAAAATTCACTCAGTAAAAATAATTTATTAAAATTATTATTTAAAAAAAAATATCTCCCATGATAATGCACAGGGTTTCCATATTATAAAAGTAGTATAACACTAAATATCCATTTTTTTTTTTTTTTTTTTTTTTTTTTTTTTTTATGAAAAAAAAAATCGATAACTTTATTTTCAATTATCGCAGATCGATGGTTCAACCATTCGGTTTAAAGGATCTCTTTTGAAAGATACCCATAATGAAAAGTTACTTGTCCACCCATGGGGGCCAGGCAAGGCTTCTACATACACTTTTTTTTTGCCCAGTTGACTACCTCTATTACACAAAATATATATTCGTTTCATTTGGTTTAGTGCAGTCTACAGGTGTTAATCTCTACTTATCTCAATTTCCCCCATAGGCGTAATGCATTTGAATACTTTTGAGTGTCCCCGTACACGAACCATTTTATTCATCTCAACTAACAGCTTACTGTAGCATCCCTATATAATACACATTTAGAATACCGAGTAATTTCTGATATTATTTGTTCTTGAAATATGCTGATAACAGACACACATACAGAGATCATTCGCTAAAAACATGATTTTCGTATTCAAGGGACCTCAGAACATGCAAATATAACAAAAATTCACTTCCGAAAATTTGGCCCAAAACAATACTTTCTGTAGATTACGGATAAGAGAAAATAAAAATGCTATAGTATAAGAAAATTAACTGTGAATAATTATCATTTTTAAAACTCATACAAGGCATTTATTTTCTTCCTTTCCAATAATTAATTTAAATAAAATATATTATAAAATTTTTAAAGGAAACGTAATCAGTTTGGTTTTGTATGATTGAAAACAAACGTAAAAAAAAAAAAAAAAAAAAAAAAAAAAAACTTTACACCATAGAATATTTTTAATTTGAACGCCACTACGTTCAAATGATATTTATTCCCAAAACGCTATGATTTAAGCATTTTTGCTTCAAGCATGATAATCAGTGTTTTTATATAAAAAATTGAAAAATACTAATTTCTTTTTAAATATGTATATTTCTAATTATTTATCAAATAAATAATTGGCAATAAATAATGATATAAAATAAGAAACCTAATCGTTTCCTGTTGTATTTTTATAAAAATATCTATTCAACGAAGAAAATTGATGGTTTATATAAGCGTATCCTAGGGATATATTCCTAATATATACATATTAATTATGAAAAAAAAAATGAAATAAAAAAAAATCATTTAAAATATATTTTATTATTTTTAAAGAGTAATTATTATATATTGACATTTTAAATTAAATATTTCCTGTTCACTTGTTAAAAATAATTGAAATTTGTTTCGAAAAAAAAAAATAAAAATAAAGTTATTTCTAATATTTTTAAATTACGGATTCCATACACTGGTCGTATGCTTTTATAAAAGTTTTATCTCACTATTGTTTATGTCTCTTAAATAGAAATTTTCCAGAGGGTATTCACGATTGAAACATTATTAGTAATAAATTGTCTACCTTCCTTTTTTTTTTTTTTCTTATATATACCAATATGTACAAGTACATATATATATTCTTACGTTAACCTGTGAGTATAGAGGGAAGGGTGTAAATATGGACATCCTATTTTGTTTTTCATTTAAAGATACTTTCAGTCTGAAATATTCTAGTGCTCTGACTTTCATTAACAACTATCACAAGTTTACTAAATGAGAGGAAGCAAAACGTTGATTAATATGAAAAGTTTACATAAAGCTTTTAAACAAAGCTCCAAAAAGGAAGTGAGCAAATATGGACACTTCCCAAAAAAGTCACAAAAATTGTATACAAGGTTTTAAAAAACGATAAAACAATAGTAAATGGAAGGTAAATCATATATATATATATATATATATTACTCATAAAAAATACATTAAGAAATAACAAATGCAACTGGCTCCTTCTTTTAAACACACCACCGTTGTTTCAAGATCTGGCGGATTCTTTATTCAATAGTCACCAATATTTTTTAATTGTAACGCTAGCTTAATTACTTTTAAGATTTATAGTCTATTTTGTATATCAAATATCGTTTCTCAAAATTATTGGTGATTATTGAATAAAAAATTCGCCAGATCAGGAAACAGTGCCTATCAAAAACTAAAGTGCTCCCACATTTGACGCATATCACATTTAACCCACTATTCTCCGTAAGAGTCTTCAGAGAACTTTCCATCACAATAGATGTAAGTAGCTTCGCTCGATTCTGGTGTATCCCCACCATTGATATCCAGTTTGATATCATTAGAGCTGTCCAAGTCTATAAAGGTAGTGTCACATTAGTCTGATAATTCAGATGACAAATCCTATAGTTTCAGTGTGGCATTCTCTTTCTTTGAAGAAATTTGGTATTCTTACCCCGAGTCGATTTCTTTTCCTGGGAAAAGGTAAGGATGTATTTTTTAAAACACTTTTATCAAGCAACACATTCAACTGATCCTTGTATGGTGATGCAATGGTGAGGCTGGAGCTTGCTGCCTTCCTGTCTCGATTAGTGATTCTCTTAACGATGAGTACATGAGATATAGGTGATTGGTGATATCTTCTCCTGAGCACCTTTTGGACTGCATGGGACTCTCTAAGGAGGATCTCTTTACCAATCTTCTTCTGGTCTTTGACTTCCTAACAGTCAACGAACTCGTGGATCTTGTCTGACTCCGTCAGAAAAGGAGGATAAGAAACAACACAACAACGCATGAGATATGTCGAGCGGAGAGAGAGAAACTGCGTCTTAAATTCTTCGACCCCATATTTACACCAAAAAAGGTGCCTATATATACACACCCCACCTAAAATGACATTATATCACATGTAATGTAAAGACATACGTGACTAAAGCCGTGCTTCTAAATGTAGCTTAGTATCTTCACTCTTCGAAAATCACTGTGAAATTATTTAAAACAATCGTTAATATATATATATATATACTAGCAGGCAACGCCCGCTTCGCTGGTCCCTATTTTTAAATGAATCACTATAATGAATTCTCAAAATTGCATTAATTTTTATCACATGAAAAAAAAGAGAAACAAAATCTGAGTAGGAAAAATGTCGCACCGGGTTCTCACTGCCTTCGGAAAAAATTCCCAAAATGCTCTAACTCTTATTTCTATTATTTTCCCACTTCGCCCCCCCTTCTGTCTATCCTAATAATTTTACAAATTTGAAAATATCCGCAATCGATTTTTAAGTATCAAAAACCTCTATGCACCAGTTTTGAACGATATATCTCTATTTTTATTTTTTTACCGCTCTACTCCCCCCCCCTACCCGCCCTCCCAATAATTTTAAAAATTCGAAAATATCTGCAATCGATTTGTAGGTATTGGAAACCTCTATGTACCAATTTTGAATGATCTAACTCTATTTTCTTTTTTTTTGCCCCTCTGCACCCCCTTCCCGGCCCTCCTAATAACTTTACACTTTCGAAAAAATCCCCATTCGACTTGCAGGCCTCTAAAATCTATCTGTACCGATTTTGAACGGCCTAACTGTATTTCTATTTGTTTTTGACCATAGCCCCCCCCCTTCCCGCCCCACCTAATAATTTTAAAAATTCGAAAGTATCCGCAATCGATTTGTAAGTATCGAAAACATCTATATACCAATTTTGAACGATCTAACTCTATTTTTATTTTTTTGCCCCCCCCCCCTCTCCCGGCCCTCCTAATAACTTTACACTTTCGAAAATATCCCCATTCGACTTGCAGGCATCTAAAACCTAACTGTACCAATTTTGAACGGCCTAACTGTATTTCTATTTGTTTTTGCCCCATAGCCCCCCCTTCCCGCCCCCCCTTCCCGCCCCTCCTAATAATTTTACAAATTCGAAAATATCCGAAATCGATTTGTAGGTATCGAAAACCTCTATATACCAATTTTGAACAATCTAACTCTCTTTTTATTTTTTGCCCCCCCCTCTCCCCCCCACTGCTGCCCCACCTGGGGGCTGAATTTCTAAAATTCCAGAAATTGGTTTTTAGATATTTGCATTAGCTATATTTTAGAGCAAAAACTTCACGCATATCTATTTTTTTGTTTGAGATATATAGGATTATGCGAAATCACGTTTTTACGCATGTGAAATCACGTTTTGCCCCCCCCCCCCCCCGCCCCCCTTGGGGACCGAATTTTGAAAATTCCAGAAATTGGTTTTTTGACATTTGTATTAGCTATATTTTAAAGCAAAAAATTTACGGATATCTGTTTTTTTGTTTGAGATATGAAGGATTTTGTGAAATCACGTTTTGCCCCCCCCCTCCCCCCCTTGGGGGGCGAATTTTGTAAAATCGCTTCTTTGTGGATGCCTACGTCATAGAAAGAACATTGTCACAAAATTTCATGCTTCTAGGTCCAGGGGTTTGGTCTGGGCGTTGATAGATCACCCCCTCACTCACTAACTCACTCAGGAAGTGTTCTTTTATATATATAGATATATATCATGTAATTGTTAGATGTCCCTTATCAAGAGAAAACATCAATTCACGCAGAAACTCACGTTGCATACACTTAAGAGGAATGTTTAAAAAGGACGTGTTTAAAAAGTGGTTTTAAATGCTATTTGTTATCTCTTATCAACCAGAGTCCCATCATTTGCAGCCCTTTCCTACAATCTTCACCATCTTCTACTACCATTTCAGGAATTTGCCCATGTTTACACCTGTGCTCGTTCTTACATATTTATTTTTTTTCTCTCTCTCTATATATATATATAATTCAAGAATAATGTTTTCTAAAAATATTACTCTGTAAATAACTTTAAGATGAAAAATAACAGACACTAAAATATTAATTAAATTTTTTCTGAGCAATAAACAATTTAAATAAAGTTAGGATTTCAAAACGCTATACTTTTAAAAATACCCATCAGAGCGATTTGATATTTTACCAGAGCAATCGTAAGGAAATGAAATTTTGTTTGGCCAAAAATAAATAAATAAATAAATAAATAAATAAAATAAAATAAATGTTCCAAAATGTGCCGCTAATTATCTGTAAAGTATTTATTTCATGAAATTCCTATTTTTATATTTTCACTATGGCTGTTTCCGCTGTAAACACGGATTAATGTATTTTTGCTAAAAAAAGAAAAAAAAAAATGTAGTAAAGCTTTGAAGTCTATTTTTTCTATCTATTCCTTTGTGTTGCTAACAACATTAATGTGTTTAATGAGTCCATTTAGGCGTTTCTCCTGGCATTATCCTGACAGCGCCATCTATAGGAACATGTTGGAACTCCTTTTTCTCTCTCAAACTATCAATAGGTATAATATCAAATCGCTCTGATGGGTAATTACCCTTTTTTTTACAATGACAAATCAGTTTAAAATGTGTAAACATAAATATTTAACATAATAGAAAATTAAATATACATTAAAATAAATTTTATAACTATGTTTGATATTTATTTAATAAATAATATCGTGCATTTAGGGAAAAAATAGTTAAACATTTTGTACTCACGTATGGGTGGGCATAATCTACTCTATTACCCTATTAAAAAAAATAATAATGCTTCAAATGTGTAAAATGTAATATTATTAACTTTCTGGATTTTAAACTTAAACCATATGGATAATGATTTATTATTCATTAGCTTATTAATTAAATAAAAATAATAATAAAAACTTTGGCAATATCAAATTTCTGAAATATAAAAAAAATGATAAAAGGCTCAATTTAATTTAATAAATTTGCTTCTAAAACAAAACGTATTAATTATTAAAAAGTAATAAAAATTAGCTTCTGATACATTTAATTCAGGACATTATCTGATTTAATAATTAAAATGCAGTAAAATTCATAGCATATTAATAGTATTAAAACAAAATTATTTTAATCAATCTATTTTATGTATTTATATTTTTGTAATTTATTTCCGAAAAACAAACATTAAATTATTTGTATCGCGTAATGATTAAATTTTAATTATATATTATAAAAATAAACCTTAAAAGTATTATTTTTTGAAAATTTAAGAAAAGATAATTAACTAACATAATTATATGAAACTCCTAATTAAAAATATATATTACAGATAAAAAGCAATGTAAATGTTCTTATTAAATCATAATAATATTTTTAGTATCTAAATGAGGAAAATACATTTTGTTTTGTGTTAGTACAATGACAGTTAATTAATATTAATTTTTATACATAAAAGGGGAAATCTATAAAAAACTGTTAATATATATATATATATATTGACTGTTGTAACACCTTGAAATATATACAATTTCGTAATTATGGAACATGAATACATGAATTTTAACAAAATTTATCAATTTAGAGTTACTTTGAAAAAAATAATCGTGTTATACTTTTCATTTCTGAAACCATAAAAAACATTTTTTATAACTTTATATATATTTTTTATATATTTTTTAAAGCATAAAATACATTTATACGTTCCCTGTTGAATAGTAGGTGGTGCTGTAATACTTTTGACGTTATCCCATATAGGGTTAGCATTTGGTTTAGCATAAATGATGTCGACCAGAGTAGAACTATTTCCTTCTTTGATATTTCGTATAAGTTCTTGTATTTTTTTTTGTTTGTTTAAAGTTCTCTTAGTTTGTCCAATATAACAGAAAATTTCTTTGTTATTTTCAATAGGATTTTGATAGACGCCTCCAGTGGGTCCATTTAAGTCGCGGTCATGAGGTGTTAATTGTTTAACACTAGATCGCCTCCGGTGTCATTTTAACACTAAAGCATCTAAGTTCCGTTGTAAAATTCGAAAAACTCGAGGAATTTGATTAATTTTTCTTGACTTTTATTTAATGTGTAGGGAAAATACACATATAAAATGTTAAGATGTTAGCTCTTACTAAACTTTATTTACAGGAAAATTTACCTAGAACGCCGGCTTGGTGTCAATTTGACACGGCAATAATTTGAGTTTTTTTACTTCGAATTAAATTTCATTACTATAGGCATTTATTTAAACGGTAGTGTTGGAGTGAAGAATGTGATCCACGAGTGGAATGCGCTTTCTTGCAAATGGTGATCACGTGTTATCACGTGACCAATTGCAGCTGTGTAAACACCTGCTGTCAGCAGAACGGTTTTTTGATTCTATTTCTTGTAATAATAGCGTTCGAATTACTAGTGAATTTATTAGATTTTGCAGTCAATTTAACATTTTCGTATTTTTTACTAAAGTCATAAAGGTTTGTTAATGTCTCGTAAAAGAGGACTTACCCAAGAAGAAATAGAAAAGCTTCTAAGAGAATTGTCCGATAATGAATCCGAGGGTGGAGAGTTTTCCGAAATTGATGGAGGATCTGATGATGAAATTTTTGTTCCTTTTGTATCTTCCGATTCTGAAAATGATGAGGAAACATGCGTTGATAATTCTCAAAACAACAATATATTTACGGCTCGCGATGGTTCACAGTGGGAAGAATGCACATATGTGAGTGCATCTGGAAGATTTACTAGCCGAAATATATTGCGAGAAACAAGTGGCCCCACTAGTTATGCAAAAAGAAATATAAATAGTGAAAGTTTTTTGAGTGCTTGGTTGCTGTTTATAGATAAAACTATTTTAGAGCACATAATAAAATGCACAGTGACCGAAGCACGCAGAGTGCTAAAAAATGAAAACTGGTCATTTTCAAGAGAAGAGTTTTTTGCATATATTTCAGTGTTGTATGCTCGTGGAGTCTCTGGAGCTCGAAACTTGGAATTACATTCATTGTGGTCTGAAACCTGGGGTTTAAAATTTTGCAAAGAAACCATATCCAGAGACAGATTTTGCGAAATTTCCAGATTTTTGAGATTTGATATAAAATCGACGCGTTGTAATCGAATAAAACACGATAAATTTGCAATGATCTCGGAAGTATGGAATCGTTTCATTGAAAACTGTATTAGTTGTTATAAGCCAGGCCAGAACATAACAATTGATGAACAATTGTTTTCTAGCAAAACTCGCTGTCCATTTACTCAATTTATAGCATCAAAACCTGATAAATATGGACAAAAATTTTGGGTAGCTGCAGATTTAGAAACTAAATACATATTAAACGCATTTCCATATCTAGGAAAAAATGAAGAAAGGGATCAAAACCAGAGACTTTCTGAGTATGTCATGTTAAAACTAACTGAGCCTTTTCAAAATATGGGAAGAAATGTCACAGTTGACAATTTTTTTACATCTCTAGAATTGGCGAAGAAACTAAAGGAAAAACGCACGAGTTTAGTTGGTACGATGAATAGAGCTAGACGAGAAATTCCAAATTGTATAAGGTCAGGAAAAGAGAAGTTATACACAACAAAAATATTGAAAAATAAGGATTCTGGTTCAACACTCACAGCATACCAATGCAAAAAGAAAAAGAATGTGATAATTTTAAGTTCGATGCATTCAAACATTGCAATTGCAAATAATTCAAAGAAAACGCCAGAAACCGTCACTTTTTATAATTAAACAAAATGTGGCGTTGATATTGTTGATGAAATGGCAAGAAAATATTCAGTCAAAGCAGGTTCAAGAAGATGGCCTGTTTATACATTTTACAACATTTTAGACTTTGCTGCTATAAATGCTTGGATTATTTTCATATGTGTAACTGGAAAGAAAGTATCGAAATGTAGTTTTATTCAAAGTTTAGCTGAAGAAATGCAGGCAGAATACAAGAAAATACGCAGTGAAAGAAAGAGAAAAAATGAAGATGAACTACAATCTGAAAATCTATCTAAGCGCAGAAAGTGTGAAGTAAAAAAATGTCACGGAAATCTATCAAATAAAATGTGTTCTTCTTGTAAAAGAGTGGTATGTGGAAAATGCACCAAACATGTGAGCTATACGTGTATTGACTGTAAATAATGTGAGTAGTTTTTTACTCTGTTTTTATTCCATTGTTATCTACCTGAACAATTTACCTGTTATAATACTAATTAAAATATGTAAAGATTAATAATAATCCTTAATACCATATTAATCACAATGCTAAAATAAAATGTCATTGTTTAAAAGTTAATAATTTCCTTACAAGTATTGTATATTATTTATATTTTTTAAAAGATCATCAAAATTAGCAAGGTATTAAAATTTTATTTAAATGTTTCGCTTATTACTGAATAGTGTCAAAATGACACCAGCCGGCGTTATAGGGGTGAACAAGGTTCCCGGCGTTCTAGTGTTAATAGTTACAGGAGAACTGAATGGGATAAATAAATTATGCTCATTTAATTCAGTAATAAAAAATCCCTCTAAGCGAAAAGTTTAGGATAATATTTTTATTTTTATTTTTATTTTAATAAAAATAAATTTTACGTGTTTTTAAAGTGGTTTTAATATAAAAAACATATTTTGTCCTCATTTCATGTAACATTTGCAACTATTAGACTAAATTTATTAAATTTAAATAAATTTATTGAAAATAAATTTATTATTTAATGTTTAATTAAATGAATGTGCCATTTATTCTGTTTTTTTTTTTTGTTACGTTTGTGAACCGGATAATTTTTTTATGGATATCCTCTTCTGTTGCTACAAAATTACACCATTTCCAGTAGCAGACATCACAATAGTCAACTGCGCACCGGAATAAACAAATGTAAATTCACTCAACGTATGATGGTAATATACTGATATTTTCATTAGAAGTTTTTTTTTTTTTTTTTTTTTTTTCAAATTTTGTTGTAAAAATCGCTTATTTTCGAATTTATATGCAGAATCTTTTCAAATATCTGTAAGTAGAATTGGTTAGCGTACTCATACACCTGAATATAATTTAAAATGATACTTGAAATAAGGAAAATAGAACATATAATTAATGCCACTAAATTAAATTTTATGATACAAGTTTATGTATATATTGCTTTCGTTTAGAGTATTAATGGAATAGAGAATATCTTTTGTTAATCAAACGTATATTCCCATGCAGTTTTGTATTCATTTCGATTTTTGAGAAAATATTTGAAAAATCACTTTTGAAATTGAAATGTGTTCAGGTTCACTATTCGCATATTATAAACTCTCTAAGAAATGAATTTTGGGCAGAAAATTACTTATTGAAGTTAATTTTGCTTTGAAAAAGAAACAAAAAACATTTTTTTGTTTGCATTTGCTTATTTTGTCCTCATTTCATGTAACATTTGCATTTATTAGACTAAATTTATTATGCATGGGCCATTTATTTTTGTTAAGTTTGTGAACCGTATAACATTTTTATGGGTATCCATTTCTGTTGCTACATAACGCAGCCATTTCCAGTAGCAGACATCAGAATAGTCTACTGCGCATCGGAATAAGCGAAGGAATGCAAATTCATTTCACTCAATGTGTGATGGTAATACACTAACCTTTTCATAAGAAGTTTTTTTTTTTTTTTTTTTTTTTTTTTTTTTTTTTTTTTGTATTTTGTTAAAAAAACCCGCTTATTTTCGGATTTATATGCAGAATCTTTTCAAATATTTATAAGTAGAATTAGTTAGCGTACTCATTTACCTGATTATAATTCAAAATGATAGTTGAAATAAGGAAAATAGAACATTTAATTAATACAATTAAATTAAATTTTATGATACAAGTTTTTGTATATCTTGCATTCTTTTAGCGTATTAATGTAGTATAGAATAGCTTTTGTTAATCAAATGTATATTCCCAAGCAGTTTTGTATTTATTTCGATTTTTGTGAAAAATCTCTTCTGAAAATGAAATGTGTTCACTATTCAAATATTATAAACTCTCTAAAAAACTAATTTTTGTCAGAAAATTATTTTAATTTTTATCTTTTGCAGTGCAGTTATGTGTATAATCAATTCAATGAGGCAACTGATAGTGATTATAAATACAGACACCAAAAATCATTATTATTAACAAGTGCACAAATATTTTGCACAAAAACAAGCTGAAAAAGGTTTTTAATAGCGTCCACCTCACATACCCTTACTTTACATCGAGTTTTATTCTATTCGTATTCCGATAAAAGCAATTTTATGCCAAAGAAGAATATTTCATTATTTTTTGTTGGTTGAGATTAAACTTATGAGAGTACCCGCTTCTATAATGCACTGTTTAAACTTTTGTTCTAGGTTGAACCAAAACATGGTGCACAGTAGCTACAACCATGCGATAGTGAAAACTTTTACCATGTTTTGTTACTTGGTTCTACCAAAGCTTGGTACTATAGTTACTGTAACCATGAAATGGGGTGACCTTTTACCATGATTTAGTGCTTTTTTTTTCAACACGAAGTACTAAATATTTGTAGAAGGATTCACCATCACATGGTTGCAGCTACTGTAGTACCAAGTTTTGGTTCAACCAAGCATATTGCAACTACTGTATACTGTAAAGAATATGACCTATTTAGTGTCAGAAATTCTCTGGAATTTGAGAAAATACGTTTTGATAACGTATTTTTTTCGAAAATTAGGCGTATTTTCTCAAATTACAGAGAATTTCTTGCAGCAAATAGGACATATTTTTTACAGTGAGTAACAAATTTGGGTTCAACCTTGAACTGATTTTTTTAAAAGTGAAATGAACTCTACACCGCCAAAAATAAGTCCTATTTGCTGCCAGAATTTCTCTAATTTGAGAAAATCAATTCTTACAACGTAATTTTTCTTAAATTACGCCTATTTTCTCAAATTACACATACTTTCTGACAGCAAATAGGACATTTTTTTTTACGGTGTAGAAAACATTTACATAACGCGCAGAGAAATTTACAAAATAATCTTATCGCTTGGGACAACGGGTAATTCTTATGTTCGAAACTGCCATCTGTTGCCATTTGCCATTATTTACATGACATCTTGGTGTCTAATTATTATTGTTATTATTATTATTATTTTTTTTTTTTTGAGAGGAAAGAAATAAAATAATAAAAATAATAATGATAATGATAATGATATGTTTTAACTTTTGTAAAATAAAAAAAATAATTTATTATATCAATCCTCTTTATATTTTAAATTTAAATGTTAATAAAAATATATGAGGTAAAGGGAGGCATTCCCATAAAGTTTCTTTAAATATTTATTATTATTATTATTATTATTATTATTATTATCTATTTTTTGTTAATAAATTTCGTATTTAATTTAAATTTTTGTAAATTATATTGAAAGTTTTTTTTTTTTTTTTTTTTTTTAAGTTATAAACATATTTTCTAATTACGCATTAATCATTTAAATAGTAAGCATTAGAAATTATCACTTGCACTGCATACGTTAATTTACTCGTATGAATTAAAGTGTTTCATGTTTTATCATTTATTAAAAAACATAATGATATCTTTTTCAATCATTACATTATTATCAAGTGTTTCAATTTGTCATTAATTAAAAATAAATCTCAATGCTCAGTTAATACAATAAATTATATGGACTTAATATTCATATATACTTAAACATATTTTTTTCTTTTTTATAATAAAAGAGGGTTTACTGACCTTTCAAGAATATTTAATATATAAATTATTTTATGTCTTACATTCTTTATCGTATTCTTTTAATATGAATAGGAGGTTTTATGTTGACTGTTGAAAGGAGAGAAGTTTTTTGTTGTAGATATATACTAATTCATATTAATGAATTTCTTTATTCAAAAGCATTAAGAATGTAAGTAATATATATATATATATATATATATATATATATATATATATATAAACTTATATAACATAGTATATTTATCAAGTTCAATGCACTTAAAATCAATATAAATCGATTTAATCCCAGACATGCTTCATTTTAAATGTCTATTGAGTGTTTAAATTACTAAATAAAATTTTTATTTCAAAAGATTAGTGATTTGAATAACATGTTTTCAATCAGATTTAAAAAATATATATGTGAAAGAACTTCAGATGATTTCACTATAAAATTCTACAAATTATTCAAAGAATGTCAAATATAATTGCAACTTTTAGTATTTATTAAAATTAATTTAGTTAGCAGATTTCATTTTGACTTTATGCGGAGCTTTTTGTTGAAAAACAAAAAAAATATGTATATATATATATATATATATATTAGGGTGCATCGAAAAACGCGTTTTTTCTGCAATTCAATTCTAATAGCGCGGAAAACTTGCGCATAGGCGTCATTATAAATGAAAAAATACTATTTTTTTTTTTTTTTTCAAAATTTGAAATCGCGCAGAAGGCCTAAAGTTACCAAAAAAGCCAAAATACAGGTAAATTAAAAAAAAAAAAAAATGCAAAAATTACAAAAAAAATACATTTTTTGTTCTAATAGTGAAAAAAGTGTTTTTAAGAGTGTCCTTAATGCATACAAAAAAAATTAGACCCATTCCTGTATTACTGAATTCGCGCAAAAAGCCTAAAGTTGCGGGTTGTACCGTAAAAAAACGATATTTCATGATTTTCGACGATTTTTAAACATGTGCCAAAACCCATAACAGTTTTATTTTTAATTTGTAATAGTGTGAAAACCATTCAAAATAGTTTTCCCAATCCAGAAACAATACTTTCAGACCTATTATTCCTTAAATGTATTCACGCAAAAGGTCTAAATTATAGTATAAGTTAAGTTATAGGGTCCAGTAAAAATGCCGTTTTCCATATCTTATGAGTGTTTATTTAATACATTAAGGTTTGTAATAAGACTCTAACAAGTGATTTACAAAAAATGTATTAGCCAAACATATCATGTTTTAACTACCTTCAAAATATGCTTCGGTCCATCTTTCACAGTGTAGTTTTTCTTTATATCAAACCAAACAGGTGCATATGACTACAGGAGGATCCTTAAATTCAGAAATGAGCCATCAGCTGAAGGTAATGTAAGAGACTCCAAAATACCTTCAATAAATTTTAGTGCAAACAACTATACCGAACTAATTGATTGGTCAATCTGCAAGTTAACACCGCCGCCACTACTGTCCAAGATGCCAACTGAATACATAGCTTCTTTATTGAAAGACAAAGCGCTACCAGAGTTTAACTACCTCAAAATCCCATGCCACACCCAGTCAGTTGAGAGGTGTGTAAAACTGGTTACAGAAGCAGCAGAAAAAGTGTGCTGGCATGAAAAACCGAGATGGTTATATTAGAGCTACTTTAAAATCAAGTTAGCTGATGCCCACATTTAATTCAAAGTCAGAATTCAAAGGGGCTACTATGTAAATAACCTTTTGCCTACAACGAACATATATGCATTGTACAAAGTAAATAGTTACTGTAAATATTGCAAATAAAATTCACCCTGGTTGGTTAGTTGGGTAGGGTGGAGGTGGGACTCGCCTAGCAGCCACGTCCTCGCCGTGAGTCTTGGGTCATTTCAGCACAGATTAAATGTTGAAATGAGCTCAGAGCTGCAATATGATATGTTTGGCTAATACATTTTTTGTAAATAACTTGTTTGTCTTATTACAAACCTTAATGTGTTAAATAAACACTCATCAGATATGGAAAACGGCGTTTTTACGGGACTCTATAACTTAACTTATACTATAATTTAGACCTTTTGCGCGAATACATTTAAGGAATAACAGGTCTGAAAGTATTATTTCTGGATTGGGAAAACTATTTTGAATGGTTTTTACACTATTACAAATTAAAAATAAAACTTTTATGGTTTTTGCCACATGTTTAAAAATCGTCGAAAATCATGAAATATCGTTTTTTTACAATACAACCCGCAACTTTAGGCTTTTTGCGCGAATTCAGTAAAACAAGAATGGGTCTAATTATATTTTGTATGCATCAAGGACACTCTTAAAAACACTTTTTTCACTATTAGAACAAAAAATGTATTTTTTTTTGTAATTTTTGCATTTTTTTTTTAATTTACCGATAGTTTGGCTTTTTTGGTAACTTTAGGTCTTCTGCGCGTTTTCAAATTTTGAAAAAAAAAAAATTAATATTTTTAGTTCCCCATCATACTATAGGTATGGGGAACTTAGGTAATCGTGAGAATTTTCGACCTCGGTTTTTTGACTTTTCTACACGTTTCAGGTGTGAGGAATCCGAAAATGACAAAATTTCTATGGTGTCTGTCTGTAGGGTGTCTGTTAGTGTGTTAGTGTGTTAGTCTGTTAGTGTGTCAGTCCGTTAGTTTGTTAGTCTGTGTACACGATATCTCAAGAACAAATTGTCGCAGAGAGGTCAGATCAGTTTTAAAATATTACTTTCGACACTGGCAAGAACCCTATTCATTTGCAACATTCGAATTTAAAAACTTCGTAAGTTATTAGAAATTTACGATTTTCTTAACATGGGAGAATAGGACAAAAATTCACTTAAACGTGCATTAAATGAAAAATTTTTACTGTAAAAATGTCAGACCAAATTTTAAATATCAGTTTTGATGCCAGAATGAACCTCAGTAACTATAAATATGCTACTTTGAAAATTTCGCAAGTTACTGGAAATTTACGAATTTCTTAACATGGCAGTATAGGGCAAAATTTCACATAAACGTAAATTTTTAGAGATATTTTCATCGTAAAGATGTCAGACTACTTTTGAAATATTATTTAGGACACTGGCATGAATATTAATGACTATGAATTTTCCAATATAAAGATTTCGTAAGTTATTTGAAATTTACGAATTTCTTAACATGTCAGAGTAGAGCAAAATTTCACATAAACGTCAATCTTGAGGGATATTTTCATCGTAAAGATGTCAAACCACTTTCGAAATATTATTTAGAATACTGGCATGAATATCATAGACTATGATTTTTCCAATTTAAAAAATTCGTAAGTTATTTGGAATTTACGATTTACTTAACATGTCAGAATAATGCAAAATTGGGCATAAACTTCCATTTTAAGGATCCTAAATACATTAGACATTTTCAAAATTAAGTTTATGATATTTATTTGAACATGATTGAATACAAATATTCTACTAGGAAAATTTCGTAAATTATTCGTAATTTACAATTTTATCAACATAGCGAAATTGTAAATTTCTCATATAAATATGAATTTTCAGGTTTATTGCATTGGAAATAGTAGCATGAAAACTAAACAATGGAATTGACCCTGATAAAATAAATTAATAGATTAGAATAAGATAAATATATCGAAGTGGACGGTGGATAGCCTATTAGGCGGGGATATCATTCTGTCGCTGTATCAAGCTTTGGTCAAATTCATTTCTTTTAACATGATTATAATATGTCTCGCACTAGAAATTTCTGAGAACATAAATATGATGGGGAACTGAGCAGAGTCCACCTATGCCAAATAGTTTCATTTATAATGACGCCCATGCGCAAGTTTTCCGCGCTATTACAATTGAATTGCAGAAAAAACGAGTTTTTCGATGCACACCCTAATATATATATATATATTAAATATTCTTTCAAATTAATTTATTAATACGTTTCATTTCTAGCTTCAAGAAGGGATAAATAATTTTATAATTAATCTACATTTCTTAAAAAAAAAAAAAAAAAAAACTGCATATTGTCATTTATATGCTTTATCGAGTATAGTTCTTTTATAGTAAAATTTTTCTTAAAAAAAAATAAATAAATGAATAAATAATTTATATATTTTTTTAATAATAATTTATATTTTTTTTCACGCTTTTATTGAAATGTGAACTTAAACGTAGATTTTTGAGCGAAAGAGCATAAAACACTATACTTGCAATTCGCGAGCAACATACCTCCTTGTCAAATGCACGTAAACTTAATAAGTTTAAAAATTGTTTTCTAAACAATTGTTTTAGCGTAGTATTAATTAACTTTAAAATTATCAAATGGAATAGTTTATTACTTCATTCATAAGCTTCTATAATGAACTTTTAAATTTTTGTCCCAGGTTGAACCAAAACATGGTGCACAGTAGCTGCAACCATGCGTTAGCGAAAACTTTTACGATGCTTTGATATTCGGTTTTACCAAAGCTTGGTGCTATAATTATTGTAACCATGAAATGCGGTAGTTTTTTTTTTTTTTTTTTTTACTATGATTTGCTGCCTTTTTATCGATAGATGAACTTCAAGCATTCATTGGAATTTTATATGCTCGAGGCATAAGTGGTGCAAAAGGCATTGATATACGTTCCTTATGTTGACCATGGGACTTGAATTTTTGCATTGAAACTATGAGTAGAAAGAGGTTTTCGGAAATTCTACGATTTCATAGATTTGATGTGAAAGCTACCAGATCTTCTCGATAGAAAAAAGATAAATTTGGAATCATATCCTAAATTTGGAACAGATTTGTTGAAAAATGTATTGCCTGCTTCAATCATGGGGAATATATAACAATAGATGAACAGTTATTTCCAAGGAAAACTCGTTGTCCTTTTACGAAATTTATACCTTCCAAACCAGATAAATATGGACAGAAATTTTGGCTAGCTGTAGATCTTAAATCAAAATATTTGCTGAATGCTTTCCCTTATTTAGGCAAAAGTGAAGAACGGCCCTCGGACCAAAGTTTATCTGTATATGTAGTAATGCGATTGATGCAACCCTTTCTAAATAGAGGAATAAATGTGACAGTTAATAATTTTATCACCTCTTTGCATTTGGCTAAAACGCTGCAGAAGAAAAGATTAAGCTTAGTGTGGACTGTACGCAGAGCCAGGAGAGAAATTCCAAAATCAATGAAAAATTTACAGGATAAGTTATATGAAACAAAAATTCTAAAATATGATGAAACGGGTACTACTCTGACAGTGTACCAAGGCAAGAGAAAGAAAAACGTTATTATTCTGAGCACTCTCCACCCGTCCGTTGATATTGAAAAGAACGAAAAGAAGACACCTGAAACCATTAGACATTACAATGAAACAAAATGTGGTGTGGACAGTATTGATCAGATAGCCAGGAAATACTCTGTAAAAACTTCCTCAAGACGATGGACTGTGCATACCTTTTATAATATCTTAGATTTAGCTGCGATAAAAGCTTGGATCATTTACAAAGAGATTACCGGAGAAACAAAGCTGAGCAGGCAAGCGTTTATTCACTTACTAGAAGATGAGTTAGGTAAAAATTACATATCTGCTAAAAATGAAAAAAAAAAAAAAAAGCCTTCCATGGCGCAGACACTAGAAATATGAGCCCTCAAGAGACGGAAATGTGAAATAAAATTTTGTAAAGGAAACATGACTTTCAAAGATTGTATAATATGCGGGAAAATGTTTTGTGGAAAATGTTTATGCAAGAATTAATATACTTGCACAGCCTGTATTCCGGATCTGAAAAAATTATGCTGTAAGTATTTGATTTTATTCGATAATATTTCTAATCGAAGTTTTTAAAATTGTACATTTAAATATTTTTCTCTTATTTGTAAGAATGAAAATACTGCTAAATGTATGCTGAAATACTCTAGTTTAATTATTTACTTATATCTGTGCGTTTGTATATTATTAATTCTTCTAAAATTGGTAGGAGTCGAAACGACTCCGGTGGACGTTCTATGGGGAAAAAGGTAGCGGGCGTTCTAGTGTTAAGTCACTGTTTTGTTCATTTAGATGCATGACGTGGAGGGGTATCAGACTTTGCAATAGCATACGATAGTAAATGTCCATTGCACCTCAACTCTTTGGAGATCGCATTTTTCTGCATATGAGATTTGCGTCCCACGCAAACGCCTACCCTTTTCCTACAATAGAGCTCAGAGGATTTTGCCTTAAGTACTGTCAACATGGAGAAATATATTATTTTTGGACGAGAAAAAATTAACTTAGATAGTCCAGACGGCAAGTACTACTACTCGTATGGTTTAAGATAAAATCCTCCCGAGTTCTACAGTAGGCACATAAAAGGCGGTTTCGTTATAGTGTTCTGTGCTATCTTATATGCAGGAGAATGCAATCGCCAAACAGTTTTGAGGAATACAGAGGCTGTTCACACATTTTTTAGACGATTTTATTTCGCAGTAAGAAAAAATCGTTTGCATGGAGAATTTTATTTTCACATCAGTTATATTTTTGGAAGTTTTATTTATCTTCTGATATTTAGAATTTTTGTTTAGATGCAAAAATGCGCTTTTAAAAAGGTAGTGGATGGAACGATGCGTTTCCGCTCTTTCCAAAGTGAGTTTTTAGTGAAATCTTTATCAAAAACATTTATCGGGAGAAAAATGAAAAAATCTCGCAACAGTAGATGGATCTTGGGTCTATTTAAGTGGTTGCAATAAAAAAAGATCAATTTATTATCACAAAAGTGGAGATTTTTTTTTTTTTCTACATGGTTCAAAGAATTAAAAGAAAGTTTTTCTAAAGGATTTATGTTTGTCACTGGTGTGATTGCCACATACAAGCGCAAGATAAAAGCAAAAGAAATGTGACAAAAATGTCAAAATAAGCTCTAAATACTATCAAGAACATATTTTAATTCCAATTTTTAAAAATGAAAATCCAGATCTTTATCCACAATGCTATCAATCGGTTGAACTGTATCAAGACAAAACAAGCAGCCATACATCACAATCCGCAATTGCTTTTCTAGAAAAAAATGGAACAAAAAACGGGAATTAAAACCATACCCTTCACTGATATTCCTGCTAAATCTCCTGATGTAACAGTGTTGGATTTTTGTGTTTTTCGATTCTTAAAATCAGCATTATCCAAACACCGACCTACAACGCTTTGTGGGCTTTGGAAAGCCGTTCAAGAGGAGTAGAAAAATATACCTCTTCCGATATTATAAAAAGCATTATTATCATAGAAATTACGGTGTAGAATGATAGTTAAGAACAAGGGCTATCAAACTTAACAAATAAAACGCGAAATATGAGTGAAATTGTTTCAGTATACTCCATCAAAATCGTCTAAGAAATGTGCGAACAGCCTCTGTATACACTCAAAGATATAACAAAGAATGCTATTTGGATGTCTCATACCTTTAGGACCAATTTTAAGAGGTGAAAAATGAAATGTTTGATCAAGATAATGCTCACATTCATAAATCTTAATCAACAAAAGAGTGGCTTAAAAAAAAAAAAAAAAAAAAAAATCATACCTTGGCCAAATAGGCGCTCTGACCAAGATGCCATAGAAAACATGTGGGGTTATTTTTTCGATAGGTTTATAAAAACAAAATCAATATCGTTCAACATATGAATTAAAAATTGTAATTATGGAGAAATGAGAATTATTGCCTTATCTTTCTTAAAAAAAAAAAAAAAGAAAAAAAAAATAATAATTAACTTGATACCAAATCTCGCGTTTCAAAATATTCAGAGAAATGGTGGGGCAAAATCTTACTAAATTTGCTAAAACTCTATTTTTTATTTATTTTTTTTTCACACGTGGTCCTATAATTTTGAAACACTTATCCTTCGTTTTGAAAAAATGAAGTAAATATACTACACTGACTACCAATAAGTATTTGGACACCTATGCAAATGACGATATCTGCGGTCCTGAGGTACGTCGCGGCCTCCGCCGGTATATATCGTGTAGGAAACAACATCGGCATTAGTCGCATGCAAGATGCCGCGCAGTTCGGTGCTCTCTGATTTCGAGAAAGGTATAATCATCGGGTATCACAAATGTGGCCGATCCTTAAGGGACATATCTAGCGATCTGAAGTACCCAAAATCGACAGTGGCCAATGTGATTAAGAAGTGGAAGGTGAGCGGTGATTGTCGGAATGTGCCCCGAGTCGGCAGACCAACGAAACTGGGAGATAGAGACCGACGAGTGCTGTCCAGAGAAATTCGGAAGAACCGCACGCAACCGATGGCCCTCATCCGCGACGAGTTTCAACAGGCATCCGGGAGTATTGTTTCAATGAATACCATCCGTAAGGAAGCACATCTGCTTGGTTTTCATGGTCGTGCTTCTGCCCATAAGCCTTTGATCACAAAGTCCAACCGCGCTGCTCGGTTAATGTGGTGCAAAGTACATCGAAATTGGTCCGTAGATCAGTGGAAACGGGTTCTTTAGAGTGACAAATCAAGGTTCACCCTTTAGTGTTCGGATGGCAGGGTCTGGGTCTGGCGTGTACCTGAAGAACGTCTCCTGCCAGAATGCATTGTGACAACAGTCAAGTTCGGCGAAGGGGGAATTATGGTATGGGGGTGTTTCTCCTGGTATGGACTGGGAGCCTTGGTCCCCATTGATGGTAAGCTCAACTCCGATGCCTACTGCAGTATTTTGGATGACAATGTGCTTCCTACGTTGCGGCAGTTTTACGGGTTGGACCCCTGTTACTTTCAGGACGACAATGCCAGTTGTCATGTTTCGACGTTAACCAAGGCTTGGTATGGTGCCAATGGAGTTCATCGAATGGACTGGCCTGCCCAGAGCCCAGACCTGAACCCTATCGAGAACCTCTGGGACGAGTTACATCGCCGAATTCAGGGGTGCACTACCCGTCCAAAATCGGTGAAGGAACTTCTATGTCTTCTCCAAGCCGAGTGGAAGAAAATACTACTAGCTGTCATACAAAGACTTGTGGAAAGTATGCCCCGGAGGGTTCACGCTGTAATTGCCTCTCGTGGAGGCTCTACCAACTATTGATTTTGAATAAAGTTAGTTTTTCTATTCTATCACAGGTGTCCAAATACTTATTGGTAGTCAGTGTATTAGTTTGTGTACAGGGACACACGAAAATATTCTAAAGCATTGTTTTCTATAAGAGTTTTTTTTCTTTTTAAATCACATTTTTATACCTTTAGTTTACGCAAATTTTAATGAAATTCTAATATATTATACCAGTTCAATATCGGATGTTACCTACTGAAAATGAAGCAAACATCACCACCGATTTGTGTGCAGTGACACCCAAATGTTTTCCCAGCATTGCGTTCTATGAGAAGAATTTCTAAAGACGATAATTTAATAACTTAACAGAATTAAAATATTCTATTTACATGCGCAAAGGAATACTTTCTGTAGAACGTAGTATGATTTACATTACAATTTACAGGACAACACAAAATTATTCAGTTACATTAAATACTACTATTGGAAATTTTCTGCGATATCCTTTCAGTTCACATTAATTATTTTTAAAAATTTCTCACAATATGTGTGACTAATATTTTAATTAGTGTATTTGTATGTCTGACTCTCCGTCGGCCTTTCTGCGTTCTAAATCCCGTACATATCCGTGGTATTTCTTTAAATTGATATATTTCATTTACGTTTGCTGTTGGATATTCTTAATTACAAATGGACTATATACCCTTACTGGTTTTTGTACAGGATCACCTGAAACTATTCCAAAGCACTGTTTTCTATGAGGGGTATTTCTATAAACCATATTTAAAAAACTTTACACAAATATTAATAAAATTGAAATATGTTTTTTTATATGCTCAAAGGAAGTGTGTCTCTAGAATATAGTGTGATTAGCCTTAAGATTTACATGGTTACACTAAAAAATTCGGTTATATTAAAGGTCACTATAGGAAAATTGCTGAAATTGCATTTTCGTTTATACAAAGCATTTTTGAAACTTCCTAAAGAATTTTAAATATTAATCTCTTTATCCCGATGTTTGACTCCGTTTTTTTTTTTTTTTTTTTTTTTTTTAAATATGATATGTGTCTTTCAAGTACACCATTCTCTCTATTTAAAATGACATTTATAGGCATTTTGAACAGGTTTGTGTACAGGAATACACACACACACACACACACAAAAAAAAAAAAAAAAAAAAAAAAGCTAATGTATTGTGTTTTAGAATACACATTTTTATAAATCATATTTTAATAACTTTCTACTACTAAATGTATAATGAAATTGGCATTTATTTTTAATGTACTGGAATAATGCTTGGTATACGACATGATATGCTTTGCGTTCAGATTTACATGGCTAGACTAAAATATTCAGATGCATTAAGGCCCGCAATTCGAAATTGCTAGAATTACTTATATGTTCATGTTTAGATTTTTCAACAATCTCTAACAACATTTAAAAGCAATTATGAATTCAGTTCTTCTATCTGTCTACCTTTTTGTGCTTCTGCCTGTTCGTTAGGCGATAATGTAGACAAAAACTATTTAAGTTTAAATGGTTCAATCTGCACGAACATTTCCAAAGTTTTTATAATCAAGGTTTATTATTTTGCATTCTTCTAAAAAAATTAAATTTTCCATTAAAAGTTAAATTGTTTTTAATGTAAAAAATATATTATCGAAGAAATAGTCATTAGATATTCTATAAAATGCTGTAAAGAAATGATAACTGTAATATACTTTAAACTGACACGCACCATGCGAATAAAAGCATGAGACGAGTTATTCTTAAAATAAATTAATACAGCTTAACAATTTTAATATATATTTAATTGAGTACTAGCTTATTACCCGTTTTTCTTAACGCAAATGGATATATATATATATATATAAGAAATTATAATATATGTTTTCAGTCATAAAAGTTGAAAATAAGTAACAAAAATAACTATATATATATATATATTATTATTATTATAATTATTATTATTATTATTATTATTATTTTGCCGTTGAGAAAAATTAACTTCAAATCAGTGCACAAATATTATGTAAATTAAAATTTCTCTCCATATAATATATATGTATGTATCTAATTATAAATGGAAATTTACAAATTCTACTTAGTAACTATAATAATCCAATCTCTATATTTATGTGCATAGTGAGCTTCAACGAAAAGAAATATTTTCTTTCATAATGTATAGTAAATAACAATTAAATTCCCTTGAGAAAAAGATGGGCACATAACTAGTTTTAAATAGTAAAAGTAAACGATTTATTTATGTTAATTTGATTATTTTTTCTTTTGTCTTTTTTGGTATCAAACTTATGCCTAACTTCATACTACATGGTATTCTATTAATCTCAATGATGCATTTGACAGGTATTCGTGGGTCACGCGATATCACCTTATTTCATTAATAAAAGCACTGGAGTAGAAAATAAGTGTTACAAGGAAATCATGCATAGTAAGAAAGATTAGTTAAATAAAGTGCCAAAGATATTGATTAGAATACCACTATTCGCATTTTGAATGTTTCTTCGTAATGAAAATATGTAGAGAATATCTTAGAGACTTTATTAATTCCATATCCAAAGTATATTTCGGTTGAAGGAATGTATATGGATGTTTCCTTTTAGAAATACACACACACACACGCACACATATATATATATATATATTACAAAGATTAATATATATACACATTTTTTTGCACATCTAGCTAAATTATTAATTTTGAGAGAAAGTATTTTGTATTATTTAATAAAAGAAGAGAAATATTATATTTTATTGTGAATTTACATATTTTAACTACATGTTTCGTATATTTCATATATTTTTCAGTGATACTGAAATTTTTGTTTATATATAAATATTTATTTATTTATTTATTGCAGTGCCGACTTTGTTATATGGCTCAGAGGCATGGACCCTGAGTGCCCAAGACAGAATAAGGATCCAGGCAGCAGAGATGATCTACGATCTCTAAAGGGCTGCACAATTATGGACAAAATTAGGAATGGAGATAATACAAGAGAATTAAAAGTTTTTAACATCATAGACAAGACCAATGAATACCGCAACTATTGGAAATATGCCCAACGTATGACAGGCGGATGACAACCGGGAGCTGCCTTCTACTACATTCCAAAGGGCAAGCGAGACCGCACCGGACCTAGAAAACGGTGGTTAGATCAAGAAGCCGGAACAGACTCCCAGCCTAATCCGTGAAGAAGAAGAATATGATGATGATATTTATATACGTCAAGCAACTGCACATATATATATATATATATATATACATATATATATATATATATATATATATATATACATTTTCGTTAATTGACCGTATTTTATCGAATAGCTGACGTTTTTGCCAATGTAAAATGCTGTAATATTTAACATTTGATTATTACAAAAGACAACATTAAAAAATAAAATCAGTTTGTAAAATCGGTATTAAATCACACCCGATGAAACATGTAATTTTTTTTCAAGTCTAAAAATGTAAAATATTTCCATATAACATCTATAATTATTTTTAAAGTAAAGTTTACATCTCATGCAGAGCAATATAATGAATTGGCAACGATTCATATGATTGTTTTTTTCGGCTTATTTTTACGATAGAAAATAAGAATTTTATTAACACAATGAATATTTTCAAAGTTATTCAACGGTTAAACAATATCGTAATACTTCACTATCAAATGCGATGAAGTGGAAAACACTTTTACAAAGGTTTCACCTATTATGAAAAGAATGAGCAATTACAAAAAAAATCTGATGTTTTTACTAGAATTTTAACATTCAGAATATTATATTTTATTTCATAAAAATAGCTTTTAAACATTAAAGAATGATTTATTCATTAGTGTTTGTTTATTTGCGTTTGTATATGAATATTATATGAAATATGATTTGTAACGGTAAGTGATTTTATTTACTTACTTCTTAAAATTATAATTTGAGATTTGAGATATAGTGTCTAGTAGGCAACCGTCCAGCAAATTCGTGATCTAAAGATGAAGCCTCTCAACAGAGATATTTGAGATAGGCATTCTTCCTTTAAAAACCGAAATTAATGTATTCATTGGTTACTTATATACTTCCATCACGTGATTCAGCAGACAAAACTGAGACGAGCGAAGCAACATTTATACTACGGGAGGCAGCGCCACAAATAAGGCAACTACTTTCTGCCGGCTGATAGTTATATCAATGATTGTCCTCATCTAATTCATCAGACACCCGACCGTCAGCTGATCCAGTAGTGGTGGGGGTAATAGTTAAAGGGGATCAAAGTCGTAAAAAGAGTAAATTTTAATCTTATTTTATAGCGATCCTTTAGGGGATCATTTATACAATAAAAGGAGTGTGATGAATGATATTGGTCATTTTCAAATGAATATACCGCTTATTAATTTTTAATTTATTCAGCAATCTTTGCATGAATATGATGAATTAGGTGTACAAAATTGTATTAGTAGTGATTTTCTTTTACAGCTTTTCATTCTTTTCGCAGGTTTGTACGAATGCCTTTCATTAATGATTTGACGGTCTCTTTTGGGACCCCTTGATAGTTTTTCGATCAAACGAGTGAAATGTTCTTTGCTGGTGGCACATTTCTTTGAGGATCTTATTTTTATTTTTATTTATTTTTTTTTAATAGAACCCAATATTTTTCAATGAGGAGACACTGTGGGACATTTGGTGGGTTTATGGTTTCTGGCACGAAATTGATGGAATTTTGTTTCATAACATTTGTTGCACTTTTTGAATAATGAACTGTGGCTAAATCGGGCCAAAATAATGCAGGCATGTCGTGTTTGTTTAAAAAATACAGCAAACACTTCTTGGGGCATTCATTTACATAAATTTATGATCAATTGTACTTTCCGTTACAAATAGCTTACTGTTATCTCCACACTAACCAATAGCGATCCAAACAAGATATTTTTTTCAAAATTTTTCCAAACTAATGGATGTCTCTGATTCAGGCAGATGTTCAAAGTTCTTTTTGTACAATACTGAGGGCCAGGAAGAGTAGAAAAGTCAGCTTTGATGTAGGTCTCATTGTCTAAAATCCAATGAAACTTATTTTTGCTTGTATATTCATACAATTTTCTAGCTTTAAGTTTCATAGATATTTTTTGTTTTTCTGTCACTTTAGGCATTTTTTATTTTTTCTACGTTCTGAAGTCCAATCATTTTTTATCCCTATGAACGATTGATATATTTGTTTCACATTTTTTTGCCACATCTCTGACTGACATTCCTCGATTTCGACATACTGCTGTTTCTATATTTTTGTCAAATTGAATATCATGAGGTCCAAATTTTTCTTTACAATGAGATTTCCTTTTCGTCGGTAATATTTCATTAAATCTATTTAATACTCTATTTACAGTACTTCTGTGAATGTTTAAGTTTATTGCAACGTAATATCATGGTTTCTTGTGGATTCTTTAAGAATTCGGTAACAATCCTTTCTCTACGTTCATCTTCATTCATTTCTTTTTCTCAAACTATTGTAATTTATAGTATAAACATCATGAACTTGTATACTTCAAGGTTGATACATGAAAAAGAAATTTGTTTTAGATGCATAGGTGTAGAAATAAATTAATTATACATTTTCAAAATTGACCAATATCATTCGTCACTGTCCTTACAATAGGAAAATCACCGTCAGCCACATAGGAGGTGGTGGATTATACGTCGTTAAGCCGAACCTGCAAAAAATTTTAATTAATAAAGTTAATTTATATAGCACGAAAGTCATATATATGATTCTTCATACATTAAATAATGGGAACATAACCGTCAGCTGTTTTGGTAGTGGTGGAAAGAACGTCAGCCGAAGCCATGAATCTTGTAACATGGCGAAGAGTATTCTGAGCGCAGTCTAGTAATTTACATGGCTAAATTGACGACTTTTACCCCGTTCTGAGATAATATTTATTATTATACATAGAAGATTATATATATATATATGTGTGTGTGTGTGTGTGTGCGTGTGTGTATGTATGTGTGTGTGTCAGTCACGTCAGTCACGTCAGTCACAAAATATATACTTAACTTGAATGCTGATTTTGATGTATTAAAATGCTCTCAATTCTGACATCACTATTTTTTAAATATTCACTATTACGTACACAAGGAAGAGTTAAATAAAGTTACAAAATACATATATGTAATTAAAGGACGCTATATATATATATATATATATATATATATATATTCAGCTTAATGATTAACAATTTAATACACAAGTTATTTAATTAAATTATTATAAATCATAAAAAAATGTGCAGTTTTGCAATGCTTGCCATCTTGTGTTAGCTGCTGATACCTTTCACATTTTCAAAGAAATCTAATACTTCTTTATTTGTATTTTCAGGATTTATGGATTTCTCGGATTTAAATTTTATTAAATAAACTTTTATTTCCAATGTAATTTCAATATTTTATTTTATTATTATTATTATTATTTTAAATGTAAAATTTGAAGAGCTAACGATAACATTGGATGCAACCTTTTACAGCGATTGCAGTGATAACCCGATATAAAAGTATTAACGGATCCACTTGCCAGTAACTTAGCGTTAATCATAACATTAGTTAATCCACAGTTATCAATGAATTGTACAACTGCTTTGGATTACGCCATGATTATGCGAAAAAGGCCAAAATGAAAAAAAAAAAAAAAAATGTCGAAATGCGGCTTTGTGCTGCTTTGTATCTGCGAAGCAACTTTTGCAATAGCTAAATCATAAGTCACTTCCATGTAAGGAGCATTGTATTCTAATGCAACTTGTTGACTCTATTTCATTTGTTTTCAATACTACAGAATTTTCCGTTGGTGAAACGTTGGTTGTCGTTAAATATGATTTTTTTTTTTTTTTTTTTTTTTTTTTTTGTGTGGGAATGAATTAAACTGTTATAACCCATCCAGAATGGTGTTTGGGGGTAATTTTAAATAATGAAAAACTAACTAACTCAAATCGACATATATAAATGTGTGAAAATTATCTAGAAATTTTAATCGCAAAAGTAAATGTAACGGCTCTAAAGTTTCTCGTACTCTAGATTTTTTATTATAAGCATGCAAATCAAATGTTACTATGGCAACGAATTCTTTCGTCGAGTGGTTTGATTATCTACAAAGAGTCGGGACACAAAGAGGTCCCCAAAATATTTCATAAGAGCTTGCATAAAGAAATAACACATGGCTAAATAACAAAAAGAATCACGAGAAGGTACTGTTGAATCATAAATTTCTATTTTTTTATTGAAGTTTCTTGTGTAAGAAAATAGACAGGACAACAATAGCTTGTATACTTTCTTTTTTCTTTTTTTTTTTTTTTTTTTTTTAAGGAAAATTCATTTTGGCAAATTTTCATCTTTAACAACTAAACAGTTCTAATAATAATAATAATAATAATAATAATAATATATATATATATATATATATTCTTTTCAGATTAGAGAATAATTTTATTTTTGATGGCAGGAAATGGATTAGATTAAACATACTAATGTATTATAATTAGATGATATATTTATATTATAATTAAATGTACTTATTTATTTATTTAAAAAGAGAAAATTAAATATTAATAATTGTTATGGAATGCAGAACTTTACCTAAATTTTAATTCTGCATTACTGTTACTGTATCACAGGTTCGTTGTCTTTTTCTAGAATTGGGGCAAGCATCTGTCACTGAACTAGATGCGGTAAACTGATTCTAATATTATCATAGTTATTATCACTTATATTTCGGAGTATTATTCCGACGATGTCGTGCAAAGTATCTTTGCCGCTCGAGGTATTAACAAATCTAACAAAATTATTGAATGCTAAATCAGTACATAGACTGCTTGAACGAATTGAAATCTATAATAATAAAAGAAGATGTATGTCAGTCTATCTGAAAATCTATACGTCCAGCCCTACTAAACGCAGCAGTACACAATTTCCCATATGGGTGCTGAAAAGCCTTTCCGAGGGGATAGTGAAAAAAGAATTTAAAAATTTTATCTAGTTGTGGAGATATTAATTAAAATGTCGATCTATGTCTGGAGAACGCCTTTTCTATTGGCAATCGCTGGGCGCTTTTCTATTAAAGTTTTATTTACTCGATGATATTGTTCCCAGTAACCAGGATTCAGCACTTCAAAATGAACAACCCCATGAATACTACATAAACGCACAAAAGCGCCTACTTGTGTTGTAAACATGACTTAGCTGTACTTTGTGACGATTCATTCAAAAATATCCAATGTCTTTTACATTTTAGATTATCATAGAGGACAAATTTTTAATTTCCAGTGATCAAGTGATCAAAACATGTTTCAGTATTGTGTCACTGAAGCAATAATTTGCAAGTGTTCAATCGGATAACTTTGTTTCCTTCGGACAGATTATGCAAGACCAAATATCTGCTCTTCTTACTTTACCAACCTACTATGAATTTTCTTGAATAGCAAAGAAGGTTTATAAAGAGGTTTTGACAGTTTTTCGGTTGTTTGACACGGATGTCTACGACACACTTGCCTACCATTAGCATGTCATTGTCTAAAGTTGTATTTCTTGATGATTGATACGAGTCAGAAAGAACAAAATTACTCAATTTGAACTTTAAAAACCACCTTTAGCATTTAAAAATGTTTAATGCCTTTGAATAAACATCTCAAATGATTTTTGTAACAACAATTGCATTATTGCATTTTCGAAGCTCAAAAAGCATTCAGTGCTGGATATGTACTTTTTCCGATATTTGGCTCGCCATTTTACTATAAATTGAAAAAAAATAATAATAACCTTTAATATTTTACGAGTAAACGAGTCACTCTTACCTTGAAATGTCTTAGGTACGAGTTCAAGCACACAATGAGCTGATAAATAATAATCGAATTTCGACATGCACAAAAACGAAAAGATTTTCTGGTCCACGTAATACTCAATTGTAGATGTTAATGCTCTGAACAGGAATGGTAAACACAAAATTCGATTTCTATTTTGTAACTAGAATTTTATTTTTTATTTTTTCTATTTAACTCTTTACCTATACTTAGTTTTATTTAAAAATAAAATAAAATTAAATAAAAATTAAAAATAAAATAAAAGTTTTCTAAATTATTTATCGTCTGTGAACCGATGCGCATCTTAATAAAAATATTGACATCATTATTTAATTCAAGCTGCTCATTTTCAATTCAAGAAATGCATTTTTTGATAATAAAGATTATAATTATAAATTAAATTTTTTTTTCATTAAATGTGAACATTATTTTATTTATTTATTTATTATTTATTATTATTATTATTATTATTATTATTATTATTAATAGCATATACACTTAAATTTTATTTTTATGTCGTAATTCTTTGCTGTAAATTAATAAAAAGTTATATTTCTTAAAAGAAAAAAAAAGTAATTTATAATTAATTTTGTTATTTTTCATTTTTTAAAAATCATTTTCAGTATTTAAAAAAATATTATTAATTTAAAAAAAAAAATGTGTGTATGATAGGCAAAATTTAAAATCTACCCTTGATATTTAATTTAAACTTTTTATATAACATTATCTATTTTCTTCAAACTCCCTACACCTCCCTCCCACAAAAAAAAAAAAAAAAAAAAAATCATCAAATTAATGTTTGGGAGAAATATCATTGTATAATGCGTTAGTAGTTGTATTAAAAATTCTATATTCTTACTCGAATGACTTTCTTAATATAATAAAAATGTAATTTATGTAGTATAAAAACATAACAAAAAGGAATTTAAAAAATAAAATAAAATAAAAATAAAATAAATAAATAAAAATAAAGTATTCTATTAAATATCTAGGTTTTCTATAAAAATAGTTCTTTTTTTTTTAGTTAATTTTTAAATAAAATTTGTTACCGTAAAAATAGTGTTACAACGCATTATTTAAAAGCGCATTTTAATGATAATGAATTTATTTGTTTTTCTTTTCTTACTTTTTTACGAAATAAGGTCTAGATTTAAAAATTAAAGTAAATAAAAAACACGTAATTGATGCAAGTATTTATTTCTTTTATCTATCGTTTATTTTCAAATTAAAAATTTGTTTTACTTCAAATGTTATTCGAGGTTAAGAAATTAAATTGCTTCTTTTTGCAAGGTTAATCTAAAAAATAATGTTAAAAGAAGTTTTTATTGTTTGATGTTGTTGTTAATTTGACAGAAACTGAATAACTTTAAACACTGTCTTTTTTTCTCTCCTTCTATTTTTTTTTTTTTTTTTTTTTTCCCAAAGCACTTTATTTACAGTTAAAATATAAAAATAAATAAGAAAAGAAAGAAAACATGTTAAAGGTTTTTCAATTGAATGTATATAAAAAGAATCATTGTGTCGCAATATTTAACAAATTAATACGGCACTTTTATTAGTATTATTATTCTTAAAGAATAATAAAAGTAAAAGTGATAGTTATATAAAGAATAACAAAGTTTCTTTCACTAGGACCCATTGCAAAATTTATGAAGTTTAAATTTGAATATATATATTGTTGAATTTTTTATTTTTTATTTTATTTTTTTTTTTTTTTTTGCAAATAAGATAATAATATGTAAGTGTATCTGATGTAATTTCTTACAAATTACATCATGAGATGCTTAAAATTCTGTGAATTTAATTTATACTAGATTATATCTTAGATAGTCTAGATTACTTTATCCCTATGTTTGACTCTCCGTTTTTTTTTTTTTTTTTTTTTTTTAAATGTGATATGTGTCTTTCAATTACACCATTCTCTCTATTTAAAATGACATTTATAGGCATTTGAACAGGTTTGTGTACAGGAATACACAAACACACACACACACACATAAAATGCTAATATATCGTGTTTTAGAATACACATTTTTATAAATCACATTTTAATAACTTTCTACTACTAAATGCATAAATAAATTGGCATTTATTTTTAATATACTGAAATAATGCTTGGTATACGACATGATATGCTTTGCGTTCAGAATTTCAAGGCTAGACTAAAATATTCAGATACATTAAGGCCCGCAACTCGAAATTGCTAGAATCAATTTTACGTTTATGTTTAGATTTTCCAACAATTTCCAACAACATTTAAGAGCAATCATGAATTCAGTTCTTCTACCTGTCTACCTTTTTGTGCTTCTGCCTGTCCGTTAGGCGATAATGTAGACAAAAACTATTTAAGTTTAAATGGTTCAATCAGCACGTACATTTCCAAAGTTTTTAAAATCAAGGTTTATTATTTTGCAGTCTTCTAAAAAATTTGAATTTCCCATTAACAGTTAAATTGTTTTTAATCTAAAAAATATATTATCGAAGAAATAGTCATTAGATATTCTATAAAATGCTGTAAAGAAATGATAACTTTAATATATTTTAAACTGGTACGCACCATGCGAATAAAAGCATGAAACGAATTATTCTTAAAATACATTAATACAGCTTAGCAATTTTAATATATATTTAATTGAGTACTAGCTTATTACCCGTTTTTCTTAACGGAAATACGCAAATACGCAAATGAAAATATAAATTATATATATATATATATATATATATATATATATATATATATATGTGTGTGTGTGTTTATTATTATTATTATTATTATTATTTTGGCGTTGAGAAAATTTATGTTCAAATCAGTGCACAAATATTATGTAAATTAAAAGCTATCTCTATATATGTATGTATATAATTATGAATGGAAATTTACAAATTCAACTTA
This sequence comes from Salticus scenicus, assembly GCA_963930645.1. Taxonomy (NCBI): domain Eukaryota; kingdom Metazoa; phylum Arthropoda; class Arachnida; order Araneae; family Salticidae; genus Salticus; species Salticus scenicus. Next base: position 127,840,724 of record OZ005656.1, read on the forward strand.
GTAACTATAATAATCCAATCTCTATATTTATGTGCATAGTGAGCTTCAACGAAAAGAAATATTTTCTTTCATAATATATTGTAAATAACAATTAAATTCCCTTGAGAAAAAGACGGGCACATAACAAGTTTTAAATAATAAAAGTAAACGATTTATTTATGTTAATTTGATTCTTTTTTCTTTTGTCTTTTTTGGTGTCAAACTTATGCCTAACTTCATACTACATGGTATTCTATTAATCTCAATGATGCATTTGACAGGTATTCGTGGGTCACGCGATATCACCTTACTTCATTAATAAAAGCACTGGATTAGAAAATAAGTGTTAAAAGGAAATCATGTATAGTAAGAAAGATTAGTTAAATAAAGTGCCAAAGATATTGATTAGAATACCACTATTCGCATTTTGAATGTTTCTTCGTAATGAAAATATGTAGAGAATATCTTAGAGACTTTATTAATTCCATATCCACAGTATATTTCGGTTGAAGGAATGTATATGGATGTTTGCTTTTAGAAACACACACACACACACACACACACACACACACACACACACATATATATATATATATATATATGTATTACAAAGATTAATATATATACATATTTTTTTGCACATCTAGCTAATTTATTAATTTTGAGAGACAGTATGTTGTATTATTTAATAAAAGAAGAGAAATATTAAATTTTATTGTGAATTTACATATTTTAGCTACATTTTTCGTATATTTCATATATTTTTCAGCGATACTGAAATTTTTGTTTATATATATATATATATATATATATATATATATATATATATAGTTATTTATTTATTGCAGTGCCGACTTTGTTATATGGCTCAGAGGCATGGACCCTGAGTGCCCAAGACAGAATAAGGATCCAGGCAGCAGAGATGATCTACGATCTCTAAAGGGCTGCACAATTATAGACAAAATTAGGAATGGAGATAATACAAGAGAATTAAAAGTTTTTAACATCATAGACAAGACCCATGAATACCGCAAATATTGGAAATATGCCCAACGTATGACACGCGGAAGACTACCGGGAGCTGCCTTCTACTATATTCCAAAGGGCAAGCGAGACCGCGCCGGACCTAGAAAACGGTGGTTAGATCAAGAAGCCGGAACAGACTCCCAGCCTAATCCGTGATGAAGAAGAATATGATGATGATATTTATATACGTCAAGCAACTGCATATGTATATATATATATATATATATATATATATATATATATATATATATATATATATATATATATATATATATGTATATATATATATATATATATATACATTTTCGTTAATTGACCGTATTTTATCGAATAGCTGACGTTTTTGCCAATGTAAAATGCTGCAGTACTTTACATTTGATTATTACAAAAGACAACATTAAAAAATAAAATCAGTTTGTAAAATCGGTATTAAATCACACCCGATGAAACATGCAATTTTTTTCAAGTCTAAAAATGTAAAATATTTCCATATAACATCTATAATAATTTTTAAAGTAAAGTTTACATCTCATACAGAGCAATATAATGAATTGGCAACAATTCATATGATTATTTTTTTCGGCTTATTTTTACGATAGAAAATAAGAATTTTATTAACACAATGAATATTTTCAAAGTTATTCAACGGTTAAACAATATCGTAATACTTCACTATTAAATGCGATGAAGTGGAAAACACTTTTACAAAGTTTTCACCTATTATGAAAAGAATGAGCAATTACAAAAAAATATCAGATGTTTTTACAAGAATTTTAACATTCAGAATATTATATTTTATATTATAAAAATAGCTTTTAAACATTAAAGAATGATTTTAAGTATTATGCATATAGTTGTATTCATTAGTGTTTGTTTGTTTGCGTTTGTATATGAATATTATATGAAATATGATTTATAAGGGTACGTGATTTTATTTACTTACTTCTTAAAATTATGATTTTAGATTTGGGATATAGGGTCTAGTAGGCAACCGTCCAGCAAATTCGTGATCTAAAGATTAAGCCTCTCAACAGAGATCTTTGAGATAGACATTCTTCCTTTAAATACCGAAATTCATGTATTCATTGGTTACTTATATACTTCGATCACGTGATTCAGCAGACAAAACTGAGACGAGCGAAGCAACATTTATACTACGGGAGGCAGCGCCAAAAATAGGTCAACTACTTTCTGCCGGCTGATAGTTATATCAATGATTGTCCTCGTCTAATTCACCAGACACCCGACCGTCAGCTGATCCAGTATTCGTGGGGGTAATAGTTAAAGGGGATCAAAGTCGTAAAAAGAGTAAATTTTAATCTTATTTTATAGTGATCCTTTAGGGGATTATTTATACAATAAAAGGACTGTGATGAATGATATTGGTCATTTTCAAATGAATATACCGCTTATTAATTTTTAATTTATTCAGAAATCTTTGCATGAATATGATGAATTGAGTGTACAAAAATGTATTAATAGTGATTTTTTTTTTTTTTTACAGTTTTTCATTCTTTTCGCAGGCTTGTACGAATGCCTTTCATTAGTGATTTCACGGTCTCTTTTGGGACCCCTCGATAGTTTTTCGATCAAACGAGTGAAATGTTCTTTGCTGGTGGTACATTTATTTGAGGATCTTATTTTTATTTTTATTTATTTTTTTTTAATAGAACCCAATATTTTTCAATGAGGAGACACTGTGGGATATTTGGTGGGTTTATGGTTTCTGGCAAGAAATTGATGGAATTTTGTTTCATAACATTTGTTGCACTTTTTGAATAATGAGCTGTTGCTAAATCGGGCCAAAATAATGCAGGCATATCGTGTTTGTTTAAAAAATACAGCAAACACTTCTTGGGGCATTCATTTACATAAATTTATGATCAATTGTACTTTCCGTTACAAATAGCTTACTATTATCTCCACACTAACCAATAGCGATCCAAACACGATATTTTTTTTTTCAAAATTTTTCCAAACTAATGGATGTCCCTGATTCAGGCAGATGTTCAAAGTTCTTTTGTATAATACTGAGGGCCAGGAAGAGTAGAAAGATTAGCTTTGATGTAGGTCTCATCGTCTAAAATCCAATGAAAATTATTTTTGCTTGTATATTCATACAATTTTCTAGCTTTTAGTTTTATAGATATTTTTTGTTTTTCTGTCATTTTTTATTTTTTATACGTTCTTAAGTTCAATCATTTTTTATCCCTCTGAACGATTGATATATTTGTTCCACATTTTTTTTGCCACATCTCTGACTGACATTCCTCGATTTCGACATACTGCTCTTTCTATATTTTTGTCAAGTTGAATATCATGAGCTCCAAATTTTTCTTTGCAATGAGATTTCCTTTTCGTCGGTAATGTTTCATTAAATCTATTTAATACTCTATTTACAGTACTTCTGTGAATGTTTAAGTTTATTGCAACGTAATATCATGGTTTCTTGTGGATTCTTTAAGAATTCGGTAACAATCCTTTCTCTACGTTCATCTTCATTCATTTCTTTTTCTCAAACTATTGTAATTTATAGTATAAACATCATGAACTTGTATACTTCAAGGTCGATACATGAAAAAAAAAATTTGTTTTAGATGCATAGGTGTAGAAATAAATTAATTATACATTTTCTAAATTGACCAATATCATTCGTCACTGTCCTTACAATAGGAAAATCACCGTCAGCCACATAGGAGGTGGTGGATTATACGTCGTTAAGCCGAACCTGCAAAAAATTTTAATTAATAAAGTTAATTTATATAGCACGAAAGTCATATATATGATTCTTCATACATTAAATAATGGGAACATAACCGTCAGCTGTTTTGGTAGTGGTGGAAAGAACGTCAGCCGAAGCCATGAATCTTGTAACATGGCGAAGAGTATTCTGAGCGCAGTCTAGTAATTTACATGGCTAAATTGACGACTTTTACCCCGTTCTGAGATAATATTTATTATTATACATAGAAGATTATATATATATATATGTGTGTGTGTGTGTGTGTGCGTGTGTGTATGTATGTGTGTGTGTCAGTCACGTCAGTCACGTCAGTCACAAAATATATACTTAACTTGAATGCTGATTTTGATGTATTAAAATGCTCTCAATTCTGACATCACTATTTTTTAAATATTCACTATTACGTACACAAGGAAGAGTTAAATAAAGTTACAAAATACATATATGTAATTAAAGGACGCTATATATATATATATATATATATATATATATATTCAGCTTAATGATTAACAATTTAATAAACAAGTTATTTAATTAAATTATTATAAATTATAAAAAAATGTGCAGTTTTGCCATGCTTGCCATCTTGTGTTAGTTGCTGATACATTTCACATTTTCAAAGAAATCTAATACTTCTTTATTTGTATTTTCAGGATTAATGGATTTCTCGGATTTAAATTTTATTAAATAAACTTTTATTTCCAATGTAATTTCAATATTTTATTTTATTATTATTATTATTTTTTAAATGTAAAATTTGAAGAGCTAACGATAACATTGGATGCAACCTTTTACAGCGATTGCAGTGATAGCCCGATATAAAAGTATTAACGGATCCACTTACCAGTAACTTAGCGTTAATCATAACATTAGTTAATCCACAGTTATCAATGAATTGTACAACTGCTTTGGATTACGCCATGATTATGCGAAAAGGGCCAAAATGAAAAAAAAAAAAAAAAAAAATGTCGAAATGCGGCTTTGTGCTGCTTTTTATCTGCGAATCAACTTTTGCAATAGCTAAATCATAAGTCACTTCCATGTAAGGCTCATTGCATTCTAATGCAACTTGTTGACTGTGTTTCATTTGTTTTCAATACTACAGAATTTTCCGTTGGTGAAACGTTGATTGTCGTTAAATATGAATTTTTTTGTGGGGGAATGAATTAAACTGTTATAACCCATCCAGAATGGTGTTTGGGGGTAATTTTAAATAATGAAAAACTAACCAACTCAAATCGACATATATAAATGTGTGAATATTATCTAGAAATTTTAATCGCAAAGGGCAATCCAACAGCTCTAAAGTTTCTCGTACTCTAGATTTTCTATTATAAGCATGCAAATCAAATGTTACTATGACGACGAATTCTTTCGTCGAGTGGTTTGATTATCTACAAATCGTCGGGACACAAAGAGGTCCCCAAAATATTTCATAAGAGCTTGCATAAAGAAATAACACATGGCTAAATAACAAAAAGAATCACGAGAAGGTACTGTTGAATCATAAATTTCTATTTTTTTATTGAAGTTTCTTGTGTAAGAAAATAGACATGACAACAATTGCTTGTAGACTTTTTTTTTTTTTTTTTTTTTTTTTTAAGGAAAATTCCTTTTGACAAATTTTCATCTTTAACAACAAAACATATCTAATAATATATATATATATATATATATTTCTTTTCTGTTTAGAGAATAATTTTATTTTTGACGTCAGGAAAGGGATTAGATTAAACATACTAATGTATTATAATTAGATGATATATTTATATTATAATTAAATGTATTTATTTATTTATTTAAAAAGAGAAAATTAAATATTAATAATTGTTATGGAATACAGAACTTTACCTAAATTTTAATTCTGCATTACTGTTACTGTATCACAGGTTCGTTGTCTTTTTCTAGAATTGGGGCAAGCATCTGTCACTGAACTAGATGCGGTAAACTGATTCTAATATTATCATAGTTATTATCACTTATATTTCGGAGTATTATTCCGACGATGTCGTGCAAAGTATCTTTGCCGCTTGAGGTATTAACAAATCTATCAAAATTATTGAATGCTAAATCAGTACATAGACTGCTTGAACGAATTGAAATCTATAATAATAAAAGAAGATGTATGTCAGTCTGTCTGAAAATCTATACGTCCAGCCCTACTGAAAGTAAAAGTGTACAATTTCCCATAAGGGTGCTGAGAAGCCTTTCCGAGGGGATAGTGAAAAAAGAATTTAAAATTTTTAATTAGTTGTGAAGATATTAATTAAAATGTCGATCTATGTCTGGAGAACACCTTTTCTATTGGCAATTGCTGGGCACTTTTCTATTAAAGTTTTATTTACTCGATGATATTGTTCCCAGTAACCAGGATTCAGCACTTCAAAATGAACAACCCCAATACTACACAAACGCACAAAAGCGCCTACTTGTGTTGTAAACATGACTTAGCTGTATTTTTTGACGATTCATTCAAAAATATCCAATGCCTTTTACATTTTAGATTAACATAGGTCAAATTTTTAATCCCCAGTGATCAAGTGATCAAAAAATGTTTAAGTAATGTGTCACTGAAGCAATAATTTGCAAGTGTTGAATCGCATAACTTTGTTTCCTTCGGACAGATTATGCAAGACCAAATATCTGCTCTTCTTACTTTATCAACCTACTATGAATTTCCTTGAATAGCAAAGAAGGTTTATAAAGAGGTTTTGACAGTTTTTCGGTTGTTTGACACGGATGTCTACGACACACTTGCCTACCATTAGCATGTCATTGTCTAAAGTTATATTTCTTGATGATTGATACGAGTCAGAAAGAACAAAATTACTCAATTTGAACTCCAAAAACCACCTTTGTCATTTAAAAATGTTTAATGCCTTTGAATAAACATCTCAAATGATTTTTGTAACAAGAATTGCGTTACTGCCCTTTCAAAGCTCAAAAAGCATTCAATGCCGGATATGTACCTTTTCCGATATTTGGCTGGCGATTTTACTATAAATTTAAAAAAATAATAATAACCTTTAATATTTTACGAGTAAACGAGTCACTCTAACCTTGAAATGTCTTAGGTACGAGTTCAAGCACACAATGAGCTGATAAATAATAATCGAATTTCGACATGCACAAAAACGAAAAGATTTTCTGGTCCACGTAATACTCAATTGTAGATGTTAATGCTCTGAACAGGAATGGTAAACACAAAATTCGATTTCTATTTTGTAACTAGAATTTTATTTTTTATTTTTTCTATTTAACTCTTTTCCTATAATTAGTTTTATTTAAAAATAAAATTAAATAAAATAAAAATTAAAAATAAAATAAAAGTTTTCTAAATTATTTATCGTCTGTGAACCGATGCGCATCTTAATAAAAATATTGACATCATTATTTAATTCAAGCTGCTCATTTTCAATTCAAGAAATGCATTTTTTGATAATAAAGATTATAATTATAAATAAAAAAAAAAAAAAAAAAAAATCATTAAATGTGAACATTATTTTATTTATTTATTTATTATTTATTATTATTATTATTATTATTAATTTTATTATTAATAGCATATACACTTAAATTTTATTTTTATGTCGTAATTCTTTGCTGTAAATTAATAAAAAGTTATATTACTTAAAAGAAAAAAAAAGTAATTTATAATTAATTTTGTTATTTTTTCATTTTTTAAAAATCATTTTCAGTATTTAAAAAAAATATTATTAATTAAAAAAAAAAATTGTGTGTATGATAGGCAAAATTTAAAATCTACCCTTGATATTTAATTTAAACTTTTTACATAACATTATCTATTTTCTTCAAACTCCCTACACCTCCCTCCCACAAAAAAAAAAAAAAAAAAAAAAAAAATCATCAAATTAATATTTGGGAGAAATATCATTGTATAATGCGTTAGTAGTTGTAATAAAAATTCTATATTCTTACTCGAATGACTTTCTTAATATAATAAAAATGTAATTTATGTAGTATAAAAACATAACAAAAAGAAATTAAAAAAAAAAAATAAATAAATAAAAATAAAGTATTCTATTAAATATCTAGATTTTCTATAAAAATAGTTCTTTTTTTTTTTAGTTAATTTTTAAATAAAATTTGTTACCGTAAAAAGAGTGTTACAACGCATTATTTAAAAGCGCATTTTAATGATAATGAATTTATTTGGTTTTCTTTTCTTACTTTTTTACGAAATAAGGTCTAGATTTAAAAAATAAAGTAAATAAAAAACACGTAATGGATGCAAGTTTTTATATTTATTTCTTTTATCTATCGTTTATTTTCAAATTAAAATTTGTTTTACTTCTAATGTTATTCGAGGTTAAGAAATTAAATTGCTTCTTTTTGCAAGGTTAATCTAAAAAATAATGTTAAAAGAAGTTTTTATTGTTTGATGTTGTTGTTAATTTGACAGAAACTGAATAACTTTAAACACTGTCTTTTTTTCCAAAGCACTTTATTTACAGTTAAAATATAAAAATAAATAAGAAAAGAAAGAAAACATGTTAAAGGTTTTTCAATTGAATGTATATAAAAAGAATCATTGTGTCGCAATATTTAACAAATTAATACGGCACTTTTATTAGTATTATTATTCTTAAAGAATAATAAAAGTAATAGTGATAGTTATATAAAGAATAACAAAGTTTCTTTCACTATGACACATTGCAAAATTTATGAAGTTTAAATTTGAATATATATATATATATATTGTTGAATTTTTCTAGTTTTTTTTTTTTTTTTTTTTTAACAAATAAGATAATAATATTTAAGTGTATCTGATGTAATTTCTTACAAAGTACATCATGAGTTGCTTAAAATTCTGTGCATTTAATTTATACTAGATTATATCTTAGATTTCGACTTGTCTCACATAGTGTCTAGATATTATATATATATGTCGGGTTTTTATAAAATTAACACTTGCAAATTATATAGTTTGGGCATAAAATAATTCGAAATATTCACAGCATACTCGAAGTCTGATGAGCCACATTTAAGACAAATATCTGTACATGCACAACAAGGTATCAAGTATTTATATCTAAAGAACAATTGAAACTTGTCCCAAAAGTTGCAGATATTAGAATATTTGACAAGCAAAATATATATAATTTGTATAAAAGCGTTTTCTGTAGGCTTATTAAGAAGGTCGAAGGAAATGTTTGTGAATCCTCATCATAAAGAGTTGAGTTGACTTTCGGTGATTAAATGCATTAATAAAGCAATTTTATCAATATGACAAAAATACAGTATGTAAGAAAAAAGTGTTTGGACACTTTCGAATTTAGACTTTTTACCAACATCTAGAAAACTTCTTAAGGAAATATCTTAAAATTACGGAGTATAAAGAATACGAGGGGTGATCAGAAAAAAAGGTTACAAGCTGCAGCATTTGAAAACTACACATTGTGCAGAACTTTTGTTTCAGCAGAGTGAAGTCAGTTGGTGCTACTTGTCATGCAGCTGGTGTGTGGGTAGGTAGTGAAAGTTCCCAGACGGTTCAGGACGGTTGAAATGGCAAGACGTTTAGAAAATTGGTCTCGTGTGGAAGTGCGAAACATAATTCGATTTTTATGGGCAAAGAATGTGTCCGCGAAGCATCTGACGCAAACGACCGGGCATGTTGAGTGAAGTTGTCATCCTCCTTTATGACAATGCCAGGCCCCATACTGCTCAGGCAACGCAGGAATTGTTGCGACGGTTCAGGTGGGAAATCTGGAGTCACCCCCATACAGCCCATATTTGGCACCCAGTGACTATTTCCTGTTTCTGAGGTTGAAGAAGCACTTATCCGGCACACAGTTCTCTTCAGACAGTGCTGTGAAAACACACGCCGAGACCTGGCTCAATGGACAGGGACCTGATTTCTACCAAGACGGTTTAAACAATTTGGTTCTGCGTTCTGATAAATGCCTAAATAGGCTTGGTGATTATGCCGAAAAGTGATAGGCACGTATGCTTCTTAATTCTTATTTGTATTTTCTGTCTATTGATAATATATATTTCTTTATTCGACTTGTAACCTTTTTTCTTGATCACCCCTCGTATGTTATACTTCATGTATTTCAGCAATTTATTATACTACTGTTAGACTTCATGTATTTCAGCATATTTTTTATTTTTCTCTTGAAGAGGAAATGGGAGCCAATATGAAGATTTTTCTAATTATGTGCATACATTTTTATGATGCTAACACATATATTCATTGAGATTTCTCAGTTTCCTAAAAAAAATTGTAAAATAAATTAAAATTTTTTAATTGTACCACGTAGGAAATTAGACTCATTGCAAAGATATATTTAAGACATTTGTCGTACTATATAAGACACAGCATACCGCAATGAGAAAAATATTAAATATCTTACGAAATATGGGTATTTTTTACATAATAATTTTTAACTATGCATGAGAGAGTTTAAATAAAATCCATTTATATAATTTAATAACAAAATGCATTGAGCTACTTATGTAAAAACGCCAAAGAAATATATGCAAAATAAATAAATAAATAAATAAAATAAAATATGAGTATAAAAATAAAAAATAATAAAATAAATAAAATAAAATAAATAAATAAATAAAATAAAATTCCAGTTCTCCTCCCGTCGTCCTCCTCAAAAAAAAAAAAAAAAAAAAAAAAAAAAAAAAAAAATGTTAATAGGTTTTATTAATATTTAATTACGATCAGCTAAAATAATTTACTTCTGTAAATTATTTTAGCTCTATCAAATTTAAAAATATATTTTCTCAATAAAATGCTTAATGCTACTAATAATAATAAATGCTTATTTGCTAATTTGTTGTTTTCTGATATGTTCTTATAAATATAATTTAAGACTGAGTTTAGTTTAATCAATATAGAATAAACCAAGAGCAATGCGTATGTTTTGAATATTTTATCTGAGATAAGATGAGTTTATTTGAAGGTGAAAAAAAAAAATATTTTAAAATCATCCTGCAAACAAAGCGTAGTTTTTAACATTCCCATTAAAGAACATATCTGTTACATTCGAGGAAAAAAAAATCTCTAAAGAATCGGCTATTTCTAAGCATGGATCAAAATAAAAATTTATTAATTTTATATCGATATAAATACATTTATAATTTTTTTTAAACATTGCTAATTGTGCTTAACTTGAATCCTCTTTGTCTGATTATATATATATATATATATATATATATATATATATATATATATACCGGTTGTTTATAAAGTCCCGGACCCATTTTGATGTTTAATAACTCATAAAATAATGAAGATATAAACAAACTTATGGCATTTATTGATGGAATAACTCATATATTTACTTTTCAGGTTTGAGTATCTTTACTTTTGTAAATATCGTCTGCGCGTGTGGTTAATTTCAGATAATTTCATTTTCCAGTCTAAATATCTGTACTTTTCTAAATATCGTCTGCTTATTAATTGCATTTTTCTCTCTTTTGACTTTTTGTTTACTCTTTGACTCTTTTGAAAACACCCATGAATACCGTGAGGCACAAAGGGATTCCCCAAAGGTTAATGTGTGGTTTGGACTAATGCACGACCGAGTCATTGGGCCTTTCTTTTTTACAGAAAAGACAGTCTCATCAGTCGTATACGTAGACATGTTGGAAAACTTCGTATTTCCACAACTAGAAAAGCTTCAGCCACATGTCTTTTGCAACAAGATGGGGCACCACCTCATTGGGGCACCATCATTCGTAGTTCTTTGAATGACCATATTCCAGGAAGATGGATTGGGCGAGGAGGTCCAATTCCTTGGCCACCCAGATCACCTGATATAACGCCGCTGGACTTTTTCCTTTGGAGATTTGTAAAGAACAATGTTTACAGGAGGAGGGTGTGGAACATTGATGACCTAAAAGTCAGAATTACAACCGCAATAGCCTCTGTGGATGCCGACATGCTTGCCGCTACCTGGCGTGAAATTGACTATCGACTTGATATTCCCCGTGCGACGAAGGGGGCACACGTGGAAGTTCATTGACAAGGGTCATGAAACTTTTTGAGTCTATCTAACCATTTATGTTATTAATTTTAGTCTATCTTTATTATTTTATGAGTTATTAATCATCAAATTGGGTCCGGGACTTTATAAACACCCTGTATATCTATATCTATATCTATACTATATATATTAACTTGATCTTAAATCTATATATATATATGGTGTATCGTGTGTAATATAAATAGGGCTATTGCACTAACAGCTGTTCGTGTTATCATTGATGAAATGGCAAAATACTATATAGATTTTGCAATATAAAGCTGAGTTCAAACACTGTTTAGTAATATAAATCAATATTATTCATTGTTTTAATTCATAATTTTCAAAACTAAGGCAGATATTTTTAATTTAAATTATATAATCGAAAACTGAATTTTATTCGCGACAATTAATTTGAGGCATACCTACCCGTGTTTAAATAAATGTTTTACATTCTCATTCAAAATATCTTAATCAATACTTATGTCAAATTTGAACTCGAGTAATGTGGTTGATTAAATTAAATGCTAAATTAAATTGAACTGTGAGTCAGAACCTACTAATGTTGCATGCGTTTCAGAAGAATTTCATTTATCTAAACATTTTTTGACGACAATATCTTAGATTGAGATTTAAATTATTAATCTAAAACTCAGACCTGTAAGACGATCAACAATAATAGCAAACGCGTTTTTTTTCGCGTTTTATATATATATATATATATATATATATATAATGTTTTATTTATGTGATTAAAATAAAAAGAATGAGAATGAAGATGAGACAACCATTAACATAACCACAGAAACACACATATACAAATAAGGTAACAATTTATCTCAAATAAAAACATGGAATCCATAAGGAAACTCTTAATTGCAAGTTATATTCCTAATTTCCTAAAATTAAATTATACTAAGATATTGAAATTACCAATCTATAATAAAAAAAGAAGATGTCTGTCTGTCTGTCTCTCTGTCTGAGCATATATACGTTCAGCCCCTACTGCACGCAGAAGTAACAAATTTGACATACGGGTGCTCAGAAGCTTTCCCGAGTTGATAGTGAAAACAGAATTTAAAAATTTTAATTAGTTGCGAAGATTTTAATTAAAATGTCGACCCATGTCGATCGAATAATTGCTTAAAAAGAAACATTCTATCAGCAGACGATTTTCGAAGCTGTCTCGATCGGAAACAAAACACATGCGAGACAACTGTCTGAGATAAAAAAGGAAATAAATGTAACCAATTAAGATATCACGTGTTTCATAGTGGGGATAAAAATTGCAATTTTCAAACTTTTTCAAATTTTCATTCATGTTATGATTAAATTTATATTTGGCCTAGACAGCACATTATAAAGCTACTGTTTAATTTTCATGAAAATATCTGAATAAAAAACATTTTTATTCGAAAAGATTATATTTTGCAGCCCTTTAAATTGAGATACGCCGTTGAAATTTCGTAGTATTTGGTTTTAATGCCTGATAATTCGATTGTGAATCTTTTTGAAAGAGCAGAATTATTAGGAAAGCTTGAAGCAGGGGAAGAAGGGGCAAAAAAAAAAAATAAATAAATAAATAAAAAGTTATAAATTTAGTTTTTATTTTACAATAATGAATAAATTCTTTTTAATACATCATTCGAAAGGTGTTTTAAAGTACTTTTATATTATCGAAAGTGGAATTCGAGATTTCACCTGATTTACACGTTTTAAGGTGTCATGATTAGGTTTTCTTTTGTATCTAGGCTAATAATTAAAATAATTTCATAAGTAATACATAATTTGAAAGCTTTGTTGATTTGGAATTGAACAGTAGATTAAAGAAATTTCTACCGCAAGATGGCGCTGTAGTATTTTAAAATTTCAATGTTTATAATTCTAATTATGATAAAATTATTTTTATTACATCATTCAAAAAATATTTTAAAGTACTTTTATATTACCGAAAGTGGAATTTGAGATTTCTCCTGATTTACATGTTTTAAGGTGTCCTGATTAGGTTTTATTTTGTATCTCAGCTACCAATTAAAATAATTTCATAAGTAATACATCATTTGACAGCTTTGTTGATTTGGAATTGAACAATACATTACATTAATTTCTACCGCCAGATGGCGCTGTAATATTTTAAAATTTCAATATTTCAAATTCTAATGAGCGAAGAAGGAGTTGTAAGTTCTAAAACGGGGATAAGGCGCCGCAGTCGCCACCGAGCGGGACTTAGCTAAAGTCGGATTTTTCAGGGATCGCGAACCAGCTAGTCGCCGAAGGCGGATAGTCTCTAATATATCTAATAATGTAAAACAATACTTTATTATTATTATTATAATGCTATATAAATGTTTAAAATAAATGTTTCACTGTTTTTTTTTTTTTTTTTTTTTTAGCAAAAGTTACTCATTTATATCACAAATAATGATATTAGTACTTTTTTTACCACTTAAGTTAATTAAAAAGAAAAAAAAAATAGGACAATTATGATTGTATTTTACAAAATATTAAAGAGTAGGTTTGTTTTTGAAACATTTAATATGATTATATCTTTATATATATATTTCTTTTGTGCGTGTGTATGTCACTGAACTCCTCCTAAGCGGATGGACCGAGATTAATGAAATTTTTTGTGTGTCTTCAAGTGGATTCGAGAATGGTTTAGATTTACAATTCAGTTCAATTGGATAATTGGATCAAAATATATTAAATAAAAACTCCATTTTAACTTTAAAATGATTAAAAAGAAAAATATATTTGATGCCAAAATAAACAAAATTCACGTTTATTTTTTTTTATTTTTCCGGAAATAAAATATTTTTAATTTCGCGTGATAAATAATAAAATAATAATAATAATAATAATAATATACTATGAAAATATTCGCGTGTAAATAAATATTTTCATAGAGATACTTGGTATTAGCTTAAAATTTTTATTTAATTTAGTAGTATTTTCTTTTCTACAGTAAAACAAAATTTTTCGTTTTGATTGATACTTTATATGTAACTTATAAAGGTTCTTTTATGTTTTCACCTTAATTGTAAATAGTAATAATTTCGAATTTATTAGAATTTTTTATTTTTATTTTCTATATATCATAAAACAGTTTTTCTTCTTTTTTTTTTTTTTTTTTTTTTTTGTATGGAACAGCTTTAGTTTGGAAAAATTTGAAATTTGGCACCGAAGTAGTACGGACGTTTCTCACCAAGATCGTCAGTTACGCAATCCGCGATTGTAATGAAATGCTTGCCCTCTGGTGGGCTAAGGTGAAATTATCACACCACTGCATATCATCATATTATGCAATCGATTTTCCATGATGTAATGGCGGAGAAAGACCAATAATAAATACACGTGGCTATTATATTTACTAACAACTGCAGTTCAGAGAGCGCCATCTATCGATCATTACAAACGCGGATTGAGATAGCCATGTTAATTCATCGCAAAAATGGCCAAAAATATTTAAAGTCGACAAGGGGAGGGGGGGAAGGTCTATACTAAAGCTGTGCCTTTGTATTTATCTTTATATACATATTTCTTTTGTGCGTGTGTATGTCACTGAACTCCTCCTAAACGGCTGGACCGAGTTTAATGAAATATTTTGCGTGTCTTCAGGTGGATTCGAGAATGGTTTAGATTTACAATTCAGTCCAATTTAAAATGTTTATCTAATTAATTTATCACTTATAAATTGTTGTTGATTTTGGAATGTTTCACATTGGATCCGGCAGACTGCGCTACGATCGTAATATCGAATATTCAATAATACGCAAGCGAAGTGATGACGTCACTGGCCGTCCGTGGATGCAAGAAAAATATTTCCTATGTTAATCGCCGATTGGATTTTTTTTTTTTTTAAATACTAAAAATCGAGGAAAGTTATTTCCCGATTTTAATCCCCATATTTAGGTATAGATATGTATTAGTTATCATGTGCATGAGTTAGATTGAGTTGTTTTTGCTGTAAAATTGATAAAATTTGAATTTTTAATCTCAAAACTCTGTCATCCTCGGCGGAAAAAAAAAATATCAACATATCATCTGGCGAACATATTTAATTTCTTTCAAAAATAATGGTTATTTCAACAACTTATATTAAGAGAGTAATGAATAATATGAAACAATTTCGTACAATACATATTACGAAAATATACATCTGGCATGTATATTTTCGTATTACGTTTTTGATCGCCAAATGCAAAAAACGCCAAGGAAGACAGAGTTTTGAAATTTAAAATTAAAATTTTGTCAATTTGAGAGCAAAATAACTCAATCTAACACATGCATAGGATAACTGATACATATCTATACCCAAATACGGGGATTAAAATCGAGAAATAATTTTCCTCGATTTTTAATAATTTTTTATAAAAAATCCAATGGGAGATTAACATAGGAAATGCTTTTCTTGCATCCACTGACGATCAGTGACGTCGCACTTCACTTGCAATTCTATTGTAATTCCAGTTTGTCCCGACAGTTGGTGCTGCAATCAAATTCAGGAAAATATTTTGTAACTTCGTGTTATTATTGTTATACAAAAAATTGTGTCCTAATTGAAATATTACATCAAGATGTAATTAGTGTTGAAGAGTTTTGAAGTGTGCACAAAAAACTATACATTTTGCAAATTTAGTGCGGAATTGGAGTGAGTGTTTTATATAATTTTCTATCAAATTTACACGCGCGTTGTTTAACAACCACCGTAACCTACAAATTTATTTGTGTAGCTAATTTATTATATTTTATTTATTTATTTTTTGAATGGGACACCTTTAGTATCGGATCCCTTTGGCAAAATTTGAAATTTGGCACTGAAGTAGCTCGGAAGCTTCTCGCCAAGATCTTTAGTTCCACAATTGAGATAGCCATTTCAATTCATCGCAAAAATGGCTTAAAATATTTAAAGTCCCCAAAGGGGTCCCATACTTTTCTGCGTGTGCAAGTCACTTATATTTTATTTATTTATTTTTTGTATGGAAAATTTGGCACCGAGGTAGCTCGGACGCTTCTCACCAAGATCTTTAGTTCCACAATTGAGATAGCCATTTCAATTCATCGCAAAAATGGCTTAAAATATTTAAAGGCACCAATGGGGTCCCATACTTCTGTGCGAGTGTATGTCACTGATATTTTATTTATTTATTTTTTGTATGGAACACCTTTAGTATTGGATCCTTTTGGCAAAATTTGAAATTTGGCACCGAAGTAGCTCGGACGCTTCGCGCTAAGATCTTTAGTTCCACAATTGAGATAGCCATTTCAATTCATCGCCAAAATTGCTTAAAATATTTAAAGTCACCAAATGGGTCCCAATTTGTGGCTTAGATTTAGAAAATCCGTGCTTTTCTCACGGCCAATTATATTGCGTGTTCCAGGGTTGGAAAACCTTCGAATTTGTTTGTGTATACTCCTCAAGGATTAACCAAAAATATTGTATACATCCAATGGCATTACGATAAATTAAGTTTTTGTAGATTAAAAAAAATATACCTGTTATAAAATAAATTGAGTTTCAACTTTTTCACCTTTAATTAAAACGAGTTTAAGTTTTTATTTAATACGAACTCTACATTTCACTTCGCTCATACTATACACATACTCACATGCATCGATTGATTGAATTGTGATAAATGTACACGTAATGATGTTAGATATTGTAATAACTTTTTGATAAAAATTTTCATCAAATCGGTCCAGATTATTACAGCTTATTTAAAAAAGACGGAATTTTCATGTGAAATTCCTTGCTATCAGAGATTCTTTCATAAATTGAAATATTTGCCGTATGAAATAAAATTTTGTGCTGTTCGACATTCAGCGGAGGTTTTAAATAACAAGCAGCAAGTAGAAAGCACCTAGTAGCAAGTTACAAGTAGCGAAAATTTCGGTAATTATGTCTTTTACGTTATAATCGGAATTCACAGTCACCGATCACAGCGCTCCATACCTGTTTCACTTACATACCACATCCTTACACACTTACAATAAGTTAGTTATTTTTTTCTAGCAAAATATTCTCTAGAAATAATTTATATGACAAAACAACGTTTGTCGGGTCAGCTAGTATATATATATATATAAACTAATATTACTTACTAATAATACTACCTTTAATATAAACTAATATTTTCTTAAAACTATATATTTCTCATACAGAAAAGAATAATTTAAAATTCATAAAACTCAAGAAAGATATGTATTCATAACTTTAATAAATAATTTAATTATATATAATCATTAATATTATAAATTATTTTTAACAATTATTTGTAACATATATAAATATTTTTAGCTTGTTTTTGTTCGTAAAAAAATTAGAATTCTGAGTACAATTTATATATTTATTTATTTTAGTTAGTTTTTATTCATTTATTTATTTTAATTTTATAATTTTTTTTCTTTTCGTGTATAAAAATTATTTGTAGATTTTTAGTTTCAATTTGTAAAATATTTGATTGATTTTAAAAAATTCTGTTTAATTTTTAGAGCATTTTTTTTTTTTTTTTTTTGTAAATCGCTACGTGCGTTTAAGATGATGGTGTTCGGTGTTCGGTGTTCGGTGTTCGGTGTTTGTGTGTTTGTGATTAAGACAGGAGTCTTTCTAAGGATACTAGCCAGTATTTACGTTGGTTTCAGCGAAAACAACTGAAAATTCCGAATGGTCAGGTCGATCAGCGCGACCTGGGATCGTACCCAGCATATCCCATCCAGAAGTGTTAATTGCAGAATCATTCGGCAGCAGTTGGGCGTGTTTAAGACGAATATTTAAAGTATATTTATGCACTCCTGTACAAAAATATTAGTCCTTTTGAATTAACGAGATCAATATAAAGCAGATTGGAAATGATAACTGTTTCATGTTTGTAATGTTTGTAATGTTTGTATAGTACGATGTAAATACGTATGCGATATTTTAATGACATATATTTTGAAACAGGATGGTGAATGGACAAAATTTTAATGCCCCTATGCAAATTTTTCGCTCTGTGGAAAATTTGTGTATGGCCGATGTTGTACGTCAGGGCGCGAAAGCCAAAACTATCATTACAGCTTGCAACATTCGTCATAGTGAGTGCTTTTAATCATATTAGAGACAAACGATTATACGAATGAGAACAAGGACAGATTTTTATATTTAGTCATTGTGTGTTATGCCCTCATGTTATTGTTAAAAAAAAAATCAACAATTTTTATTAATAATATCTTAAATAATTCTGAAAATTACTAACCAAAGCGATGTAGGGAGAGTCCAAGTTTTTTTTTTTTTTTTTTTAAACATCGACAAAAGAGACCTATTATAGATTTATCAATAAAAAAATATGACTTCAACTGCAATTGTCAACAATATGGAACTCCTGTATAGACAAGTACAGCAGTACAGTAAGTAATGTCAAATAATCTTTTTTTTTTTTTTTTTACGGTACATAAAAATGAAAGCGATAACTCTTTTGACGAAGAAACATAAAATATGCTCTCAACAATTTTTTGCCTTAAGCCATTGTGTCTTACGTCGTCCTATTATTGCTGATAAAAAGAAAAGGTTGGTGAATGCAATTCTAATCTGTTTCTAAAAGAATTCTAGAAATTAATCACAAAATCGATCTAGGGGGAGTCCACGTTTTTTTAACACATCGACAAACGAGACGTATTATAGAGTTGCCAATAAAAAATATGTCTTAAACAGCAATTATCAACAATATAGAACCACCGTGGTCACGTAAAACACTACAGCGATTAATATCATTGAGTTATTTATTTATTTATTTAATTAATTAATTTGAGGCACATAAAAATTAAATATATGCCTCTTTTGACGTTGATGCATAAGCTGATGTCTATAAATTTCGAAAAGAATGCTTGGGGTTTGGTGACAAATGGCAAAATGTGGTTTTCTCTGACGAAAGAAAAATCAATAGGGATGAGATTTTCAACACAATTCGAATAATATTTTTCGAAAAAAGAGATTATATTCAAAACGTTCTCATGGATTAGTATATATAGGGTATATTTTCTTACTGGAAAAGAAAATTTAGAACAATATCACAGAATTATGAAGAAGTTCTGGCCCATAATCTTATGTGAAGAGAATAAATTATCACAAAAGGAGATTATTTATTTGAAGAAGACAGTGTCTCTATTTATACCACAAGTGACACAAAGAATTGGTTTAAGGCAGTTAGGTGCGGGTTTTGGAAAACTGGATTTTCTTCCGATCATAACCCAATTTAGAAGGGGCATTTTATTTCGTGAAATTTATAAAGCAGAACCTTTGTAAGGTAATAGCAATGCTAGCGTAATGCTACAATTAAAACTCGCACTTTACGAGTAAAACGTGAATGTGAAGAATTTAGGATTCAGTAGATTAATAGAGTTAGTTCTCATCCTAAATTAAAAGCGTAACTTGTCATATGCTAATAAGTTTGGAAGGTGAGATGGATAAAAGGCGATGTATTTCGTAGTGAAATGGAGTAGGGAGGTTAGCGGCTAGAGGTTAGTTGGAAGGAGAGTAAGAGAGTTAGTTAGAGGGAGGTAGCCGATTAGAAGGTAGGCTGTTGAGTTAGCTGCTTAAGAGTAGTGTATTAGATGATAGTTGTCGAGTAGTACCGTGGTGTAGGGAATCCTCCCACGTACGAAAGATTAGTAGCAGCAGTGAGCCGTGAGGGTTAATGAATTTAAATAAAGTAGTTGAGATTAATTGTGAGTATCTATTGATAGTTAAAGTATTTGTGGAGGCTGCCCATTTAAACTTATAAAGATATTAAATATAATTAAAGTCCAACGCCCACCTTTTTATTTAAGCTCAAAATAAAAGCTCATTTATTTTATAAATCTGACTTTGTCATTACTTCATCATTCAAATCTCGTACTCACTGCATAAATTTAATTACGACCGCCACTTTAGAATGTAGAAAAAGAGGGGGAAAAGGGCTAAAAACCCCATAGAAATAGCATGGTAATAGCATAATAACTAACCCCGCTGACCGTCAAGGCACATATATTCATACTACGGGAAAATTTGTTTCCACAATTGCTCATTATCTAATGTTTTTTTTATTCCGTTTTCACATTTAAGAAATTCACAACCGTTAAATTAGTGAGTACTAATTTTTACTTTTTATTTATTTATTATTATTTTTTACTTTCCGAACATACGCATTTAAGGAAAGTATTGTAATCATGTCAAAAATCTGACTTTGAGATTTTGGTGTTTCTATACGTTTTGAGGTTCTCTGAGTTCATTTTTATTATTTTTACGATGATGTATATGTGTATGGTGTGTGTATGTGTGTGAGTGAATACGATAGCGCCTAAACGCTTTGTTCGAATGAGCTGAAAATTGTAAGAACCCTATCGATTTTGAAAGACACAAAGAAAAATTCTTTATCATTATGGTCTATGGGCCCAAATTTTTAATGTGCAGAAACGTCTCTAAACGCTTTTTTCGATTGAGTTGAAAATGTACACACAAGTTATAAGTCACTGTCGAACGAACAGTATATATTTTGGTTAATCTAGCACTTTTGCTATGTTTTTGGTTTTTTTACAACAACACAACGAAAATTTCTTTATCATTATGGTTTGTGGGCCCAAATTTTTTAAAGTGTGATAGCGTTAAAACGCCTTATTCAATTGAGCTGAAAACTTACGCACATATTATAGGTCATAGTCACACAAACTATATAGATTTTTGGTGAATTTAGCACTTATAGTTTTTTACAGGGACACAAAGAAATATTCTTTATCATTACAGGATTTAAGGATCAAATTTTTCGTAACAGCTTCAATCTAAAGTTAGATGAGCATGGCGACGACAAATCGTTCGTCACACCTTTTTTAACGATAAGAAAGGTCTGAAAAAATCCACAAAACATTCCACAATGAACATCTTAATATAGCTTTAAAGAAACTATAGGAGTACATAACATTAAGACAGATTAAGGTGACAGAGAAAAAAGTAATATCACTGATTATTATATTATATTTTGTCATCAAGCTAACGTAGTTTTAATAGTTTGTCCGCACTTTCTTTATGTTCAGTTTATAGACATGCTGTTAAGGTAACGATATTGTTTTCTTCTAAGTACTTACTGTAAATGACTATTGATTACGATACTTTCATTTATTTATTTATTCCACATGTTTTCTGTCCACAACGACTCCCCAATTTTAACATAATATTTCATCTGTTCCTTTCCTTATATTGTTATCCAGAACTCTCTACTCTCTCTCTCTCTCTCTCTCTCTCCCTCTCTCTTATATATATATATATATATATATATATATATATATATATATAACTATGGCAGTTAAAATTTATGTTTATTTTTTCATAATTTTTGAAAAAAGATGGTTAAACATTTATTGCTTTACCATTGAAAATTTTGAATTTTGCGAAATATTTTATTTATTTATTTGGTTTATTAATATTTAGTTTTTTCCTGGATGGTATTTTTTTTATATTTTCGAATGTGCTTTCTATTGATAAACATTTAAATATACATATAACTGTATCGGTATTATAAAAAAATATTATATACTGCATTATTCTTTGCTTATATACAGGGTGATTATAATTAAAGTTACGATTTCAAAACGCTATAATTTTAAAACTACCCGTCAGAACGATTTGATATTTTACTTGAACAATCGTGAAGCAATGGAATTTTGTTTGTCTAAGGTAAAAAGTGGTTCAAAAAAGTGCATGTAAATGGCGCTATGAGAGTAACAACAGGAGAAACGCCTTAATGGATTCATGATACACGAGGATGTTGCTAGCAATAGAATAAAATATCAGTAAACAATAGACTCCAAAGTTAACGAAAACTTTATTTATTTATTATTATTATTATTATTATTTTTTTTTTTTTAGAAAACAGACATGAATACGTTTTTAAAACAAAAAAGGGATTGCGGCAAATGAAAATGAGAAGCTTCATCGAACGGCTTACGGATGATTAACAGCAATTTAGTCAACTATTATTTTGTCTTTGCCAAAAACAAATTCCGTCGTGTCACGATTGTTCTGGTAAAATATCAAGTCATTCCGAGTATTCGAGTCATTCTGTTCTGGTAAAATATCAAGTCATTCGGGTAGTTTTAAAATTATAGATATTTCAAAAACAGGAAATTTAGTTATAATTGTTCTGTTATTTAAAAGAGTTGAAATATATATATATATATATATATATATATATAAAAATGTATATATATATAAATAAATAAATAAAAGGATCTGATGTGGCCACCACATGACTTCCTTATACAACCTTACGAATATACATATTTTTATGAAAACATTGACAGTTTGTGTGAGGTAACTGATTTATAAATTTCCAGTCGAGGACATGCCTTAGAAAAAAAAAATAAAAAAATAAAAAAAATGCTATTCGAATTTTAAAAAAAATCACGATAATACGATTATGTATGCCGCCGAGACAAATATACTAGTTTTTTTTTTTTTTTTTTTTTTTTTTTTTTCAGGAATAGTACACAACGGATTGTTTCGGAATATTTCATTGGCAAGTGCATAGACGAACCACTTTTGTTCCCTTTGGCAAAAAATAGTATCATGAAAAGATATATTTTACCAAAATAATTAACTCTGTTAAATTAAGAAAGGTTTTTTGGCTATCCTAAAACAACATTTGCCGCAAAATTTTATGCCTATTTTCGCCATACTGCAAATTAATATCCAGAGTAGATTTTTGATTTTGACATCAAATTTGTCGACTTGGCGAACGAATTTGACGAAAATTTGAAATTTAAGGTTGCCAAAGTTTGGAAGCTCTAATTTCAATAATGCAAAATTTCTGGAATATTCTAGGAAAGATCATTGGTTTATTGCGCAGGACTAAATTCTTCGAAAGTTCTAAAAATGATTCACAAAACTATATATATATATATATATATGTACAGATTGATTGTTGATAATTCTAGACTAGAACTCGCCTATATACGTGTTACTTTCTACACAGTATTAAAGTAAAAGTGGAAACAGATGAAAGTTTTTTTATTTCTACGAAGGTGGGCTTTGACTTAGCGCCAAATCTGGCATTCAAATGTGGTGAAAAATGATTGAAAGTGATTCACAAAATTTGTAAATTTTATCTCGATAGAAGTATATTTCTGGAAATTTTGTAATGACGCATTAGTGTCTCGGGCAGAACCACTTGAAACTACTATAAATCACTGACACTACTTTCGATAAATTCAAATTCCATTCAGACTTCGAAATATTTGATTTTTCCTGATTTAGCGAAATTTATGCTCTGCAGTGTATTTAACAATGTTTATTTGATTTATGTAGTAAATAGGACTATTTCATTGGATTGTTTCGAGAATATTAATTTTTGCAGAACAAAAAAGAGATTTATTCAACTGTTTACTGAATATTAATTAAATAAAGTTTATTCGTCGATTAGAATTTGCTTATTTCCTGAAGAATCAATTTCTACACACTAAAATGCCGACTACGTCTTTATAAATACCATTACATGCTCTATCTACGGGGTGAATAATCATTAAGTTAAATACTTTCGTCGACTAAAACATATTTATGTTTTAAATAACCAATATCGGCGCGCTAAAATGTCGACAACTTTCACATCAATAAAATTACTGGTTCTATCTACGAACTGGATATTCATTAAACAAAATGCATCCGCCGATAAGAACCTACGTATGTCTTTACAAATTACTTTCTACACGTAAAAATCTATTTAACCTTCATAACAATATCATTACTAACTCTATCATTAGCTTCTTTTGAAATCTGTATGATGGTAGATCATATTTAATGGCCAAAACCGTTGTATTCTTGGTCAATATGAATATAATTTTTCTGAATAACAACAAAACGGAAAATCATATAAAGTCCGAAACGTGAGGTGCACAACTAGATTTTGTAAGAAACCTATATACCAATATTTAACGTTCTACGTCCAACAATTTTTGAGTTATGCGAGATACTTTACTGGCTCTATCAACGGTCTAAATATCCATTAAATAATAAGTATTCCTCGACAAGAGCCCGCTTATGTTTTTAAGCACAACTTTCCACTCGCAAAAATGTCTTCCACTTTCATAACAATTTCATTACTGGCTCTATCATTAGCTTCTTTTGATATTTCTATGGTTGTAGGTCATATATAATGGCCAAAACCGTTGTATTTTTTATCATTTTGAATATAATTTTCCTAAATATCTCCAAAATGGAAAATCATATAAGGTCCAAAAAGGCAGGTGCACAACTAGATGTCATAAAAAAAGATATACCAATTTGCAACGTTCTACGTCCAACCGTTTTTGAGTTATGCGAAATACAAAATCAATTTCGCAAATCGGGATTACTATATTTCTTTATACTTTGTATAAGGAAGTATATATATATATATATATATATATCTATATATATATATATATATATATATATATATATATATATATATATATATATATATATAATCTGCTCGTTCTTTTTAAATTTCAATAAAGTAATGCATAAAAATTAAACGTTATATAAATTTCAACTAAAAAAACAGAAATGTTTGATTAATCATGCAGCTCATATTGAAAATTAATAATAATTTCTATCAAAGTAAGACGTCATAAAAATAAATAAATAAATAAATAATAGTAATAATAACAATAAAAAAAAAATCTTTCAGTTAGAAAGAAAATATAAGCGATGAAAATGCTTTTAAACATTACGTTATGACTTAAAATATATACTAATTGCATTCGATGGAACACCAATATCCACAGTATGAAAATAGTTTATTTTATTTTATATTATTTAAATTGTATTTTAATTTAGAATACCTCTGGAAAAAATAATATTTTATATATTTTAATGATACTATATATTTTTAAAATGTCTGTGTCACATGTATATATATTTTTTAATCTATATCTAAGATGATTTTAATGTGCTACATTTTTATTTATTTATAAATGTAGCTCTATTTATAAAAGCTCAATTATTGTATCCCTTAAATTGCTAACACAAGGAAAAAAATGTTGTGCATCTAACTCAATAATGTTATAATTATTTACGCGTATGCAAAGTTAATATGCTTGACATAAATAAATTTTGAATTGCAATTAAAAAAAAAAAAAAATAGTTTGATTATGATTAGTGTAAACTGCAAGGTTCCTAATAGGGAAATATATTTTCCCGAAATTTTAATTTCTTAAAATTTTTGATCGTTATAATTCTTTTTAAATTAAATAAAATTGTTATTTAAAATATTTTACAGAAATAATATGGACATTTACTAAATTCTCCCGAAAAAACATTTGGAATTCTTTAGCATTGAAGATACTTTAAATATTTGCAAATTCACTTACGGTATTTAAAATTTGAATGCTATTACACGAAAATGGAAATAATATATTTATTTAATCATTTATTTATTTATATAACATATTGTCTTTTAAGTAAAATCCATTGTATATTTTTCTTTATTTTAAATTATAGGAATTGGGAGAATTTGCATAAGGAATTCACTTTAATTGGAAATAATTGCCGAATAAGCCATTTGAATAGAATGTATAAATTAAAAAAAAAAAAAAAATCTCTCTTAATAAATCCTTTTAAAAATTTTAAAGAATAGATTATTTCAATATTTGGATACTGCCTTTTAGAAGACATTGACCGATCTATAATATTTAGTAAAATAAGCAATTATGTTGAAATCGTAGAAAAACGTAATGCATATTGTTTAATAAAAAACATTTTAGGTATTTGCGTTTTCTTACTTAATCTGTACATAAAAGGATTATAGTAAAAGAATATTTGGAACGCTTTATTTATCGAATAATGCATTTTTATGAAAGTGAATACATTAAATAGCACCGAGCTTTTTGTCTAACTTCTTCAGATTTTTATTTTTAATATAAATCTCAATAAATTTACGTTAACTTTTTATTTGAAACAAAAAACTTTTGAATGAAATTACATTTTATTGCATATATGCATTCCTATTGATTAGCATTTGAACAATGTAGGCGGAAATTTATTTTTTCATTTAACTGTTAATAGAATAATCATTTTTCTTTATTGTGAATCATAGTAGGAATTAAAAAATAAAGAAAGCTCTATTTTGCTGTACTTTAATGTGAAAATATAAGAATATTGTAATTAAGTTTAAAATGAATCATATGCGAACAAACAATTAAATGTTATATACACGTTACCTAGAGTTTCACCAAAAATGATTAAAAATACATAGGGTAAGAATTTTTTATTTAATATACGATAAACAATCAACAATTTTACTGAAACGCAGTACGTAAATCGTTCCAAACATTCTAAATATTTCTTATAGGTTAAGTGCACCATTGACTGCCACTTTTAGAGCAATCTCTGATGTTTTAACGTTCTAGTCATGAGAAAATATTTTTAGAAATCTTAAGTTAGTACATATGGTATGAAAGACATTCAGAACTACACACATGCTAAAATATATACATTTGATAACAATTATTTTTTTTTTCATGAATTTTTAATTGACACCCACTCAATGTTCCAGTAATTGACACTGCCAGTTTTTCATTTTATCAGTAATTGGCACCCTATGTTCCAGTGTTTGACACTGCTAGTTATTTATTTTACCAGTTAATAGCAGCCTATGCTCCAGTGTTTGGCAAAAAATGTTAAATTTTTTATATGTAAAATATATGATTTTATTATTTTTCTTATTTATAAATTATTTCGGGATAGATGTCAATTACTAGAGCCTGCCAATCACTGGAGCACCTTCCCTATATTAAAGCACAAAGTTGTTTTTTAAAACCAAATTTGTAGGATCTGAGCATGCACTTGAAATTTTTTGAACCAATCAGGAACGGGAATATTTTTCTTTTTTACATGTACGCTCAATACAATTTACTAACAAGATAAATATACCAGCAATGGATAATTAAAGCTCGATGATATAAACAACTCACATGATTAATTCGTGAATTCATAATTTCCAAGGAAGCATATTAAAACAAAGCAATTCGTGAATGGCTGTCGCATTTTCGCCGTCAATCTCTTTACATGATAGTAACTCAAGCCAAGATTTTTTCTTTTGCCACCCTCTATTAGGGTCAAATGTGAACATATTTATTCATTTTCTTTCTCTGCCTTAAAATAATGATATAAATAATAATAATAATAATAATTAACATACTCTAAGAGATTACTGTTCTTTTAATATTATCTTTTATAAGTTCAAAACCGTAAGTTTTCGAAACAGAAATTATTGAGGAAATGCTTTTTTTTTTTTAAATATTTGAGCAGTACTTTTTTATTTATTTATTATTATTTATTTTTATCAGTATACTTTTGGTGGAATTTATTTTTTTAATAGAATAAAGTGTTATGATGCTAAAAATAAATAAATAAATAAATAATTTTGGGTTTCAATCAACATCAAGTAAAGCTATTACATTTTTTACTTATTTTATGACTTTCAATTCTGTTTTAGGGGTTTTCCAATACATATGGATTCATCATCTAGCCATTGTTGTTTTAAATAAATTTTGATTTTTTGTCATTTGGTTATAACATTAATTATTATTTTCATAAAAGTAATGAAAACCTTTTTTTTTTTTTTTTTTTTTACATTAATAGCTAACAAATAAAGCCAAAACTGTCATAAAGAGATTGAAATGAAATATGATCAAAGCTCGTAATCACAAACTTACACATGGAAGCGAACTCCGTAAGCATGCTCAGTTTATGTTATCTAATTTCCAGTTTATGTTTAGAATACAATGAATCAATATTTTAGATCAAATCTAAACATTTTTACAAATATAGGAATGAAAAACCAGAATCAAAGTTTAAATACATTTGTCAAAGGAAATAAATATGATTTTAAAATGTACTTATTACCGTCTTGGCAAATTAGGATTAATGATATATTTTGCAACCGAGTAAAATTTTATTGTTGATATTCTTTATTCAAAAATTTTGATTATTTATCGTTAATAGTAGGTTAATATAATTATAATTGCGTGAAAAGTAACAAACAAATTGCACAGTAAACTTTGTAGATCATCAACTGATTTGGTAAAGTAGGAACCATACTTTATTCCATACTTTAAATAATTTATATGCATGATGCTACAATAAGTATTAACATAATTATAGATACTATCTCATTTAGAAGTATTGGTACTTCTCATAGATTATATAATTTCAGTCTTTCTTTTAATTATTACCAAAATTATTTTTGTCATTTTTAGAATAAATTAAAGAAAGCTTAAAATTTTATTTTTATTCAGTGTTTTCGGTTCTATAATTAATTAAATTTAACTTTTTTTTTTTTTTTTTGTTAAATAAAATTTAGTTGAAAAATAAATGTTTTAAAAATAAAATATTTAATTTTGAAGACAATTTATTTATTTTAAACAAATATTCTACGTTTTTTATAAGAAGAAAGAAAGAAATCTGGTGTGAAACAACCACACGACTTCCATTACCCACTATTACACGGATTACAGGCATTTTTGAGAGATAATGTGATCAGAAAACATAAAAGTGAGTTAAAGAGAAAATCGTTAGAGCCGTTTTTGAGATACCAATTTTTACAAAAAATCAATTATTGACCAGAAAACAATAATTACATACAAAAGGATATTTAAAAGTGAGTTAATAGGACGAGTTAAAAAAAAAAAAAAAAAATCCGTACAGCCGTTTTTAAAGGAACGCGCTTAGAAGACCTGAAATTGAACTACTTATACAGGAAGCCTATCAATTTTCCAGAACTAACCAACTATATCATTCGAAAGGACATCTAATAGAGTGTTTATATAGCAAATTTGAAGAAAATCGTTAGAGCCGTTTTTGAGATACGGGCTTACAGTCCCACTTCCGGTTTCCGATGCCCCACTTCCGGTTAAACTCAATTATAGACAGGAAAACAATAATTATATACAAAAGCATATTTAAAAGTGAGTTAAAATGGCGAGTTTGAAAAAAATCCGTACAACCGTTTTTAAAGGAACGCCTTTGCGAGGCCTGAAATTGAGCTATTTATACAGGACGCCTATCAATTTTCCTGAACTAACCAACTATATCCTTTGAAAGGACATGTAATAGAGTGTTTTTATAGCAAGTTTGAAGAAAATCGTTAGAGCCGTTTTTGAGATACGGATTTACGGTCCCACTTCCGGTTTCCGATGTCCCACTTCCGGTTTTTCAATTTTCACCAAAATTTGGAAATTTCATCTGTATACCAGACGTATTTCAATTCTAAAATTTCGTAGCTCTATCTTTATTAGTTTCTGAGCTATAGTAGCCAGAAGATTCTCCACATAGATACACACACACACACACACACACACACACATACATACACACTGACCAATTGCCAAAAACCACTTTTTTGGACTCAGGGGACCTTAAAACGTGTAAATCAGGTGAAAACCCGATATCGAATTTTCAGACCGAATACAATACTTCCATTACCTACGGTAGTAGGGTAATGGAAGTAAAAAGGCAAAACGGAGAATGTACCTGATAACTCTTCAGTAGCAAAGAGACACTCTACCACTGCGCAACTTGCTACCTGAAGAGACTTCACTTCAGTTTCAAGTCATTATATTTTACAATCCTTAAATAAAATCTTCACAATTCATTCATTGCAAACTAAAAATTTACACTGTTTAATTTAGAACTTATAGGTTTGAATACTTCAAATTTGATTATTTTTTAGAAAATTATTCTTGAATCCTTAATTTTCGACTGTTTCTCGAGCTTAATAATGCACTTGACAAAGTGATACATTTCTTGTGACTCGTGAACTTTCTAATCGAATAGCTTTAAAACTAATGATTAAATATGTATAGTGTTCGCATAAAAAATTAATAGTTTTGAAAGTTCTTTAAAAACAAGTATAACTTAGGCACTCTTTTTTTTGGTTTTTTTCTTTTTTTTTATTTCATGAGTTCTTATTTAAAAATGACTGATAACGTTAGTGCATATTCACTTTTGACACTTCACTCACTGTGATTGGTGGATTAGTATTCCATGGCGACAGAATTTCAGTCTCAACATTCGGCTTCCGATATGAGCTTCCGTTACGTTCTTTCTAGGGCAAAATATCAGTCTCTAAAACGATAATCCCAAGATCTTGGAAATTCGGTAAACGGAAGTTTGTACTACGGAAACATCTCGGCAAGTTCGTTGTAGGTCCCTTGATCTGATCTTATAACCAGGAAGGTTTACTAAGCTACAGAAGCAAAATCGCATTTGAAAATGTCGATAATTATTTCTAATAAATTTTATAAACGACAGGTCTTCATTTAAATATACATATTTAAATCTATATTTTTATGATGATTTCTTTAATTGATGTTTTGATGCTTTTTCTTCCAGTGTATAAAAAATGTTAATTTTACACACTAAACATTAAAAAAGAAATTCAACAAAAAAAATGGAGGTTTGCTATCACATCGCTAAATTAAAATAGTTGAAAGAAAAAAAAAAAAAATGCTCATCATATGTTTAAATATTCTCCGTTAAATTTAAAGATTAACTTATAAAATTAGTTTCAAATGTGTTAGATATACTTTGAAATACTAAATTATATATCCTACAAGTGATTTTTACATTTGCTCATACGTTTTCATATATATATTTTTATATGTATGTGTAAATTAAATATATATTCACACCCATTTAAGTAATAAACGATTCAGTTATAAAATTTTTGGTGTAACATTTATAAAATTTTAATTATAATTAACTGAGAAAAATACAGTAAAAAATAATTTACATGATTTTTTATTTAACATCGTTCTATAAGGTTCTATAAGTACACTCAAATGTATCTAATAAATTAAAAAATAATGCATCACAGGAAAATATTTTTTAGTTTTCTTTACTAAATGCATAAAAAAGAAGAAAAAAAGTTTTCTTCCCTAGATACTTTTTTTCCTTGTTTCATCTATTTTTAAATTATCTTTCAAACAACCACTAGTAAGTCACATGTTTAAAACGTATTTTATTTATTCTTACAGAAAAGCATACTTTTTAATTATAACTTTACTTATTTCTTCTCATTATAGTTTTTTTTTTTTTTTTTTAGCAAAAAAGGGTTTTTCTGTAAAATAAATATGTATATGTAAAAAAAAAAAAAAAAAAAAAAAAAAAAAGATGTTTGTTTGAATTTAATGTCTTGTTTAACATTAAAAATGATTCTTTTATTCATATATTTATCTATTTTTTCAATAAAAAAATTAGTTAAATAAATAAAATAATGGGTAATTATTTAAAGTTATGTTCTTAAAAGATTTTTTTTTTTTTCAAAAACTATATATTTTCTGAAAAAATTAGATTTTATTTTTAGAATTTTATTGTTTTTTATATAGTTATTTAAATTTAAGTATTTAATTTTTAAAAATAAATTATTTAAATTATTTAAAAATATAATTTAACTAATATATAATTTTATAAAAACTTTCAATCAAGATAATTATTTTTTTTTATTGATGCCAGACAAATAAATTGGTAAAAAAAGAGAAAGAAATACACTCATGTCCATCAATTAAGGATAATGCTAGCTGAGGAAAATAAAGGTTCAGAAGAAAAACAAACATGACTTATTCATAAAGTCCATTTATTAAACAAAAGATCACGAACAGAAAAAGGTGGTTTATGTAATATACCATTTTTAAAAACTACGATTCTTGCTCCTTAAGCAATTACAAAAAATATCTCCCTTACAAAAATTAAACATTATATGGTTGGTATGATGGTTAATACATTGTATGTCTCTCAGATGATGAAATACAGCCCTTACAACGCCTAGGAATGCTGAGTATTAAATTATTGATCTTATCTTGGGGAAGGTTACTCTACGCAGTAAGCAATGCTCTCCGAACTTCCGGTACACATGTAGGAGGTAGTTGACGGACTACAACTCGTCGGAAAAGCATGTCCTACACACGCTCTATCGGATTCTAGTCAGGTGAGAATGCTGGCCATTCCATGCGAGGAATAGCTTCAGATTGTAAGCATACGTGTACAACGTTTGCACGGTGAGGACGCGCATTGTCATCCATAAACACAAATTCTGGGCTCATGGCACCCCTAAACAAACGTACATGTTGTTCCCGACTGATGTCCCGATAAGTTTAACCTATCATTCTTCTGATTTGAACATGCAGATTTGTTCTGGTGCCCAATATGATCCCCCCCCCCACCAAACGAGCACTCCTGTCCCACACGGTGTCGTTCAATGACTTTGTTTTGGTGGTAACGGGTACCTGACGTTCTACATATGAAACTCTGGCGTGAATCACACTGCAAGCTAAACCTGGACTCGTCGGAAAACATCACACAAGTTCACTGTTCCGCTGTCCACATTGCATGTTCTCTACTTCAAGTTAACCGCTGGCACAGTGCATTGCTGTGAGTGGAACACATCTAACAGGCCTGCGAGCTTATAGACCAATATCTCCCAAACGTCTATCCAAGGTTTGTCTTGAAACTGTGGCTTTCATGGCTGCAGACAGCTGACGAGACAGGTCTGATGCTGCGCTTTATCTGCTTATTTTGGCAGTTACTACCAAATACCGATGGTCATTCGGAATTGTAACTCGTCGCCGACCAGTACTGTAACGTCGACTGGCATTTCCCTCATTTTGGAATCGTTGCCAAAGCTTAGAGATGACACTTTGGGCGATTCTAAGTTTCCCCGATACTTCTATCTAAATACGCCCACATTATAGTCGGCCGATAATTCTACCACGTAAAAAATTATCTACATACGTCCTCTGTGTCATAACTATTCGGTTTTGGCACTGAGTGGCACACAGAACGCTTGTGAACCATTTTCCTTCTTTGCTCCCATTCCTTATCTACACCCTTCTTACACTTTCGTCATTGTAACATCATATCGGCGTTATCTGATGGCTTCTTATAATTTGCATATTATTCTTAAAGATGTGTGTGGTATTTTTACAGGCGAAACTTTTGCATTAAAGTTCGATTTCAGTGTGAATCTGAATTATCCTTAATTTATGGACATGAGTGTAATATATTTATGCACATTTTGGTGCTGAAAAAACAACAGAAATAATAATAATTATAATAAATAAATAAACAAATAAATACATATACTTCAATTTTCAGTAGTGATCACTTATATTTAACAGAATATACCGATCATGAGTGTCTCTTTCAGCTTATCGATGGCTTTGCGCTGGTCGACATTTTTATAAATTTCCCTAATTCATTGAATCGATTCAAGAGCTTTTAATTGATGCTGCTCGTAATTTCGAACAACTCCCGTTGCATTTTTTTTTTCTTTTTTTAGTGATGTTTCAGATTTTACGAAATTAAGTTATTAATTTTTCTAGGACTTTATTAATAAACCTAGAGTAATTCTACCATATCAAACATCCCTACTACGGAGAATCGAAATTGTGATGACTTGCTTCGAAATACAAATTGTGATAAATTCTAGACCGTCGCTTGACACCAATCGTGAACTCTACTGCCTTAATAAACCCACCTAATCTGAATCTTTCCCGAAAATACGACATGCTGTTTTTTCAAATTTAGCGGTTTTATACTATAATCTATAATAATAAAAAGAAAGGTTTGTCTGTCTGTTCTTCTGTACGTTGGGGTCCTATTGAACGCAGAAGTACAAGAATTGACATACGGATGCTCAGGGGCCTTCCCGAGGGGCTTCTGAAAACATAATTTAAAAATTTTAATTAGTTCCAGAGATATTAATTAAAACGTCGACTTATGCTATGTAATTAATAAACGAGTCAATTTTGAGCTTAAGATGCGTATAAGGAATATTAAATGACTGAAAAAAAAATTAAATATCTATCCAATCGCTACAAATTCGGTACCAAGCTAAAGGGGCAATTTTTCTGAATCCATGAGTGCAAACAGAATTTCAACACGACAATTAGATTTTTCTAAATTAACTAAAGTATGAATTTTAGGTGGTAACAAATCAATTGAATTTAAACGAAAGCAGAAGATAGTCTCCGCCGTCTGGAGTGGAAACAAAACAACTGGAACTAATTAAGATCATATTTTGAAGTTGGATTAAAAATTACAATTTTCAAAATTCTTCAAATTTTCTCTCACGAACACAAAACTTTATATACAGCCTGCAGAACACAACACCAACTTGCAGTTAAAATTTCACGAGTAAAAAAAAAAAAAAAGAAAAAAAAAAAAAAAGACTTTTTTTTTTCAAATTAATTTTGTTCTAACACAAGTCTCTCTATGGAAAGACGATGTGAGTTTCCATAGCAACAAATACATTTGAAGGCTAAAAAAAATAATTTTTTTTCTATTTTTTATTTTAAAGTATTTTAAAATGTAAAATTACTAGGGGGGGGGCGAAGGGGGCGAAAAATGAGAAATTGAGTTAGACGGTTCAAAATTGGTATATATAAGTTTTTGGGGCCTACAAGTCGAATAACGTTATTTTCAGAAATGTAAAATTAATAGGGGGCCGGGACTGGGGCGAATTGGCAAAAAATAAGAAATTGAGTAGAACCATTCAAAATTGGTATACATAGGATTTTAGGGCCTACAATTCGAATGAGGATATTTAACAAAGTGTAAATTTATTTGGGGGGGGGAGGGGCAAGAAGAGGGCGAATGAGACAAAGAAATAGAAATTGAATTAGACGGTTCAAAATTGATATATATATTTTTGGGGCCTACAAGTCGAATGAGGATATTTTTGAAAGTGTAAAATTATTAAGGTGTGGGGGAAGGGGGCGAAGGGGTAAAAAATATAAATTGAGTTAAATCGTTGAAAATTGGTATACATAGGTTTTTTGCAGCCTACAAATTAAATAAGGATATTTTGAAAAGTGTAAAATAATTAGGGGTGGTGAAGGGGCAAAAAATTATAAATTTATGTTAGACCGTTCAAAATTGGTATATATAGGTTTTTGGGGCCTACAAGTCGAATGAGGATATTATCGAAAGTGTAAAATTATTATTGGGGTTGGAAGGGGGCTTGAAATGCAGAAGATATGAAACGAGAAAATGGCACCGCAGGCGCCACCGAGCGGAAAGTTCATAAGGTCGAATTTTCCAAGGATTGCGAACCAGCTGGTCCCCAAAAGCGGCTAGTCTCCAATAATTGTTGTTTGATGTACATACCAAAGTAGTTATGCAACCATTACTATTAATATTTTGCGGTAGACTCTAAATAAAAGAGTCCCTAAATTTCACAATACTGATGCTAAGCCATTGCTTCCGGTAAATCACGTTGTTTTTACATTTTCGATTCACCATCCTACAAAACAAAGGCTGAAGAAATGCAGATCAAAACTGAGAAAGCGAATTTTTTTTTTTTTTTAATCAAAATCGCGATTATTTTTTCGTTATTTTTCGGTGTAATAATTTGTGTTATTTTGTTAATGCCATGTTCTCTACAAACTGTGTGGAAGTGTATCCTGATGGTCAACTATTTTTTCACAATATCATAAAATTAGGAAATTAGGGTGTTTTAAGGTGGAATTGAATCTAAAAATTATACCAAAAATCTACAATCACAAATGTAATACAGGAAAAAGTTAGTCTTAGTTTAACCCTTTATGTCCCAAATTACCTTACTTTTGGAAAAACAGTTTGAAACTTTTTTATTATATTTCTTTATGCATGAGAAACATTTCATATTAATACTTTCGCAACTGCATGTTTTTGTCTTTTTCACATTAAGGTCCGCCTGTGGAAGTTATTCTCTATTAGTTACAATATTTCAGAACAAAATTTTCTGTATTCACATTTATATTACAAACGGATATATATTATAGTTATACTATTTCTATTCAAAGCTTTTATATCCATAGTATATTGATAGTACAAATATGAATATTGGGTATATTTTTCAGAAAGAA
The DNA here is from genome assembly GCA_963930645.1 of Salticus scenicus. Classification (NCBI taxonomy): domain Eukaryota; kingdom Metazoa; phylum Arthropoda; class Arachnida; order Araneae; family Salticidae; genus Salticus; species Salticus scenicus. The sequence continues at coordinate 127,877,366 of OZ005656.1, forward strand.
ATAACATACAAATTCCGAAAGAAACGCCCACTGGTGGATATAGGGATTTTCAAATGACGTGAATCTACGTCAGCGGTCGCGAAAGTTTTAAATTTAGAAAACTGTTACTTTTTTATTTATTTTATTTATTTTTTGTAAATAAAAGCTTAAGCTATAGGAACATTGAATCCCAATGAAATCCTGTAGTAAATTTAGGCTATATTGAGGATTTTTTTTTTCTTTTTTCTATGGGACTTTAAATTTCCGGTGGGATACAAAAGATAATAGTCAGTCAAAGGATAAATGCTATATAAAAATTAACATTCATATTATAATTAAGTAAGATGCACTGTAAAAAATAGGTTCTTAAAAATAAGTATATATTGTCTCAAAATAGCCCCGAAACAATATATACTTAAATTTGAAAACCATGTAATCATTTGTGAGTATATTGACATGCGTAAAAATGGGGTTGACCAATAAGAATCCCATTATCCCCATGTTTGACATGCCAATGTACTCACAAATGAGTGCATGGTTTTTCAAATTTAAGTATATACTGTTTCGGGGCTATTTTGAGACAATATATACTTATTTTTAAGAACCTATTTTTTACAGTGTGCTAACCAAAATAATTAAAAGTTACATTTAAAAGTATTCCTTTCACATTAATTTTAGTCTTCCAAATTTTTTACAGGTAAATTTGGTACATTTTAAATAAAAAATAGTTGATTTTTTTTTTTTTTTCGAAAAATGCCAGCTTATTTTAAGTTTAAAAAACAAAATGGGAAAACTTGAAACTAATTATTGGACTAAGATATATATATATATACTAGCTGACCCGACAAACGTTGTTTTGTCATATAAATTATTTCTAGAGAATATTTTGCTAGAAAAAAATAACTAACTTATTGTAAGTGTGTAAGGATGTGGTATATAAGTGGAAGATGTATGGAGCGCTGTGAACGGTGAAAGAATATAAAAATAACAAAACACCAATCATTTATCTTTTTAATTTATTAAAATTGATTCTTTAAAATTATATACATATCGCTACTTATAACAATATTGCTAAAAAACAATATCAATCCCTTAATGCAACAGAGTGTACAATATTTTTTGTTATCCCATCTTTCGCCAATACAAACAAACTGGATGGTTTGCCCACTCGAGAGCCACGTATAATTGTCCGTGCGAAAAACATGATGTGCTTAAATCTAAGCCACAGACAGACATCGTTTGGCCCTGAGACTTATTGATAGTCATTGCAAATGCCAATCTAATTGGAAATTGAGGGCGTTTAAATTGAATTGGCACATCTGTGGGTATAATAGGGATTCGCAGTAGTAATATATTTTCACCTCGGAATTTGTCATTTAAAATGATGACTTCGATAACATTTTTCATTAATTATTTTATGACTAATCGCGTGCCGTTGCACAACCGTTGTGGGTTCAAATTACGAAGCAAAATAACCGGAGATCCAACCTTCAGTTGTAAAATATGCGGTGGCATGCCTGGTAAATCCAATGAGTTTAAAAACTTTGTTGGATAATTTACAGCTTCGGTGGCATCGCAAACTGTATCATTAGATTTGTATGACACCAAGTCTCCTGGTAACAAATGTTGTATCTTGAGATTCAATTCGTTGACGTCCACATTTTTTGCTGCTAAAATTGCTCTTTCTGCCAGCCACTCATGATTTGTGTATCGTCTGTGTACATCGGGAAATATCTGGTCAATAAGAGCATCTTGAGAATCAATGATTGTGCAGAAATCGGTCGGTAATTTTATGCATCCAGTTTCATCTGTAGTAACTTTTCCATCGCCGATATCTAACAATTGTTTTGAGAATGTTTCAGCGGATGGATCTTGAAGCTTTTGAACGCACAAAGTTACTTTCAGTTGTACTTTTTCAACATTACGCCACAATGACGATGATTTTAAGCACGCGTTGATCTCATCAGCGTATGTTGAACGCGGAATAACGGGTTGTCTGAAATCACCTGAAAAGAGTAACAGAGTGCCCCCAAATAGTTTGTCGTTGTTTTTTATATCTTTCAATGTCCTGTTCGACGCCTCAATCGAATGTTTGTGTGCCATAGTGCATTCATCCCAGATAAGAATTTTACACTATTTCAGCACTGTGGCGATGGACGATTGTTTTTTTATGTTGCACACTGCGTCTGGGTTATTTTGAATATTTAGTGGCAGTTTAAATAATGAATGAGCTGTTCTGCCTCCATCCAATAAAGTTGCCGCAATGCCAGATGATGCAACAGCCAATGCGATGCCATTATTTGATCGTATTTCGGCGAAAATTAGCGAAATAAGGAATGTTTTGCCAGTTCCACCTGGTGCACCCAAAAAAGAAAAAAAAAGGATCCACCTTGTCCTGCCAAAGCTGCGAGCATGATGCGGTCATAAATGGTTCTTTGTTCTTCATTCATTAGTGGGACATTGCGAGCAACAATCGCTGCCATTTCTACAGTATTGTATTGTAGTTCACGATTCAATTTAGTACTTATTAAATCAGATGCATTTCGATTTGTTGAATGCATACCGAAATGACTGAGTGGTAAGTTGGCAATGATAATGCAAAGATCTTCAATAGCAATCAATGCTTCATTGTACATAGCGTCACTGAATACTATCGTTAGATCGTTGCACCGTGAGCGATGTTGATGCAATATATCATCAGTCATTGAATCTTTGTGATTATCCCGTAATGTATTTGCTCGGGCAGGGAAACATGTAGTCAACACTATAGCAAATAGTAGACGAATTTGTTTAGCTGTACAGTTCAGTTCTACTTCAGCAAGCATACACTCCCACTGATTGTCGTCTTCCAGCAAGCCGAGTGCAAGGCATGCATCTTTATACGTTTTATGCTGTTGTCCATTCACTTTACGTAAATCTTGAAATGACAAAGGGCCGATGACATTAACCAATAACAGTCGAAGATAAAAGCACTCAGTCTGCCCTGGATTGACTGTAAATACTCGTCCCAAGGTGTTTGATTTGAATAAACCGGGACATGCATCAATCGGCATGCCTTGCTTGCGGGGCATCCATTTTTTTGTTGGAGTCCATGTGAAATAGCGTGGTACTTCTGAATAGAGTAATGTCCTAGCAAAAGCACCAAAAGCATCCGCACGATTACACAATTCAAAAAATTCGGTGAGTGTAGTTTTTGGTGGATTTATAGCACGATCAATCGCTGTCTCGCTCGTGAAATATACGCGCTGGCCATTTTCAAGATGGACGGCTAAATGAAGAACTGCTGGATCCCGTTCATGAATTGGGAAACCAAAGATACGTCAAACAGCTTCATTGGAGCTGACGTACCGAACAACTTGGTAAAGTGTTATTTCATCGTTGTTATTCACCGGAGGAGCATTCACATTGGTATTTTCAACTCGAAATACAGCCATATCCCTGCCTTTATTCACATACTTGCAAATGTATTTGATGCTCTTCACTGAACTGCAGAACTGAACATTAATATGAGCACCAAAAATAATTTTAAAAAACTGGCGTACAGACAATAGCAAGAAATTCAAACTTCTTCACACACCATAAATTTTAAATCAGCACAACCGGTTTCAAAAGGACGTAGCCTTTCTTCATCAGGTGCAAACACGTGCAACTGCCTTGGAGGCAAAAGCAAGACTGAAAGCAGGACAAAATCCAGATTCCACTTTGCTGTCTACAGCCTGAAAAAATTTGTTTAATTCAATTAAATAATTTCCTTCATTATGTTTATAACATCATATTAGTTATAATAAAATAATTCTAATTTAAATAAAAATAATAATAATTAATGGATAAATTTTATTAAATTTACTTATTAGTTTAATATCATTGAAAAAAAAAAATAATAATAATTGTTTACTCCTTTCCTCCCTCCTCATTTTGTGGTGTGTGTGTATGTGTGTTCCTCTCTGATTGGTCCTTTCCTGCATGTTGCTTCCTATTGGTTGTTTGTGTTGCTCCTCCCCCTCTGGATTTTGTCCTGCTTTCAGTCTTGCTTTTGCCTCCAAGGCAGTTGCACGTGTTTGCACCTGATGAAGAAAGGCTACGTCCTTTCGAAACCGGTTGTGCTGATTTAAAATTTATGGTGTGTGAAGAAGTTTGAATTCCTTGCTATTAATATGAGCATTGAATGTTTTACTCAGCAGAGGCGAATATGGGACCACCCAACGGTTATCAATGTCAATATCTATGTTGTTGACATAGATGACCGCCATAGATGATAAGATTGTCCGCCATTATCGGGATTTCTTCGACGATATATTGGATATCCGTCAACATTTGTGATCGTGAAATTCTTCGGAAAACTTTTAGTACATTTTCCATCTGCACAAATAATAATGGCCTAAAAATTCATTTTTCATTTTAACATAAAATAACTCCGTCGGATATTGACGAATTTTTTAAAAGAATATACCATTTTAACTAATTTTAACATTTTAACAATATTAACGTTGAAAAAATATTTTAAACACTTACGGTTAAAAATTCATTTTTCATTTCAACATTAAATAAATTCTGACATCGTGTTTACGACAACTCACGCCATCTAGGTGGAAAAATTGTTGAAAGAGTTGGTTAAAAATTAATTAAGAAAGAACTAATTAAGTTACAACTTTCATTTGTAAATCTAAACCATTCTCGAATCCACCTGAAGACACACAAAAAATTTCATTAAACTCAGTCCAGCCGTTTAGGAGGAGTTCAGTGACATACACACGCACAAAAGAAATATATATATAAAGATATATATATATAATATTCAAATGAAACCATTCAATGAATTTTTATGAACATTGAATAAAAAGGTGAATTATATAATATATACATATATATTATTATTATTATTATATTATCAAATATAAATATTTATAATGCAGCACAGATTGATTATGAATTAAAAATATCTTCTCGCCACACATTATAACTCGTATTTAGAAAAACTGAATTATTGAATTATTAGACCAAATTCGTCTTTATAAAAGTTCACTGTCCCCTTAGTATTACATATAACGTATAATGAATTAGCTCTCCTAATAGCAAAAAGAAAAAAAAAAAAGAAAAGAAAAGAAAAGTAAGAAAGAAAGAAAATTAACACTAAAATTAACCATTTGCGGCGCAAGACATTTCGGATCATTTAAATTATACTGCCACCGGAATTCATGAACTAAATGAAACTAAAAGAAATTTTAAATTTTAAGGTTAAAAAAACCAGCCTTTTCTGCTATGTTATAAACTTAAATTTTTGCTAAAACGTTTCCGGGGTGAATTTTTGTAGCTGGATCTTAAATTTGCGTTCTCGAAGCGAGGACAGTGCTCGTTAAGGGGTTAAAACTTTTTTTTTTTTTTTTTTTTTTTTTGGATCGAACTTATCTAAGGAGTTGTATAAAAAGTATATATATATATATATATATATATATATATATATATATATATATATATATATAAGGAAACCATTATTTTGTTTGTATAATTTTACGAAAATAAATAAATAAACGAGTTGAGGTAAGAATTACTTTCATTTATAAATATATATATATATATATATATATATATATATAAGCTAAAAAAAAGTCCTAGAGATTTAAATTCTTATATTTATGTTTTTAATTTAAAATTAAACTTTTTATTTTTAAGTTTGCTAAAAATTAAGAATTTATATTTTCTTATACTGAACAAAAAGTTAAGCTATTAACATTATTTCAGAAACAGCATTAAAAAAAAAGTATCTAAAATAAAAATAAATGTTCTGTTTCTTTTCTAATTTTCTAGATTTCTTCCGTTTTAAATTTTAAGAAGCTTAATAAAAATCACCTGTGAGTTCATACAAAATAAAAATGTTGTTGTATGAAACTTTAACTACTTAAAGTATATATTTTTTTTTTCAGAGTTTAAAGTAGAAACAGATTATATTATTTCTCAATAAACGGAATTAATCTTTTAAAATTGTTTTATGACCAATTTACGAAGGATTAATTTTTTTGAATTTTCTATTACTTAATAAAATATTTTTTTCTCCTTTTTGTACCAGGGGATTTTCAGAGTATTTTTTAAATAGTTACATAAAAAGTTATTAAGTAAACATGAATTATAGTCAGATTTCTTTTAAAGTGAATAATAAACTAATATGATATATATAGTCGATCCTCGTTAACATGAATACTGTTAACGTGAATTACTTCTAACATGAATTGTTTCCACAGTCCCCGTCAAAGTTAAGATTAGTTTATTTACATGAAGTTTTGTTACTGACAGCATGAACTGTTGATAATATGAGCAGATTTTTTAACCCCGCTTGAGATTCACATTAACGAGGTTCGACTGTACATCTATCTATCTATCTATATATATATATATATGTATATATATACATACATTTGAGTTAAAGAAAATTACTTTGCATTTAATTTAATTCTTGTAAAAAGTTCACATGCTTTATTTTGAGAAAAAACAAGTAATATAGTTTTTTTACGTATACTTACAAAGTGTTCTAAAACTCCATAAAATTATGATATAAAACTGATAATAAGTTAAATACCACATTACACCAATACATACCTAGTCCTGCATAAATAGTGTCAGAATCATATCGCTGTACAACGTCACATTAACACACCCGCTAGTAAACATTTTTCTTCAAAATATATTTTTAATAATATAATATGTATAATAATTTACTTTGTTTTGGTTAATTTTTTTCAAACGGATTTCGGAAAAAAAAATCATACCGCCATTTGTCATTTATCAACATTTATCATAAATGAGTACCGTCATTTAACAATAGCGATGCGCATCCTATTGACGCAACAGCTCGTTCCAAAAAAATATTTAGAATTTTTAAATTGTAACACTTTTGCAATAGGTGACCTCTAAGCATGACTAAAATTTGTAGTCAAGAGCACAGATGATAGAACTACCGGGATGCTGCAATGAGAACTGATAAAGTGTGGTACATTAACATTAAAAGTTTGTTTCATTTTGCCTGGCTAATAAGGCATAAGTAATGTCGAAAATCCAATGCATTTGCATGAAATGCGAGTTAATTAAGAGTTTCCATATGTCTCTATAAAACACCATTTATAAGTTTTGCAGATATGTTGGCGCCTTTACAACAAAAATAAAGATCAGCGGCACTTTCATAGAGGATACTCCATCAATGGAATGGTTTGGTAAACTCCTGACTAGTTGCCCATTTCACAAGCAAATTCTTAGCAATTGCAAGCATCAACAAAGCGATTATCACAGTTAAAAATATTCCTCGATCGCACTTTTATTTATTTATTTATTTATTTATTTAAATCTGTGAAAAGAATGTGTATTGCAGCTTATTTGCATAGCACTGCATCAAATTCTTCCATCTTTACAGTATGAACACCCTTAAAGCTGGAATAAGCATTTGTTCTCTTTTTCGACGAATAGCACTTATCCAAAGAACACATTCAATTATGTGGAATATTGTTCTAGAAATTTTGATTTCAACGGCCAATTCTTTCCGTTTTTTTTTTTTTTTACTGCTCTGATAATTGTTGTTGTTCTTATCTTTCAATGTCAGCCCGGTATTTTTCTTTTTTCGTTTCTTTAGTTCTTGTACATGTCGATAGGTATATAAACGAATTATCTGCTTATTTTTAAGTTTAGATGGACACTGAAAATATCAGATAGATTCTTCCTAGCTTTATGCAACCCTGTTATTATTAATGTTACTTATGGATCCATCCAGTTTTTAAATATATCTTCGGAAAAGAATTATTTTTATTATTTTTATTTTGATGTTGAAATTATTATTTAAGAATATTTACAAATAGAAATTTCACAATTGCATTTATGGTTTATCAAATAATAAGCATTCGCCTTTATGTTTACCACCACTAATAATAATAATAATAATAATAATAATAATAATAATAAATCATCTAATATATTCTCAGTTGATATAGTTTATCCTTTCATAACATTTGTATCGAAATGAATAAAAATTCTTTATATACATACTTTTATATATATATATATATATATATATATATATATATATAGATATAGATATAGATATAGATATAGATAGATAGATAGATAGATAGATAGATAGACAAAATTAAGCTAACCTTATAAATTTATTAATATTATAACAGCGTGATAAATATACATAAATCTAAATGACGGAAATTTGAAACGTGTATAATGCGTGAAATTAAAATTTATAATTCAAGGCAAATTATTTGATTAAACGTACAAATTACTGTGAATTAATTAAAATAAAATAAAAATGTTACTATCAAAATATTCTGACTAATTAACGAAATCAAGAGCTATAATTTTTTTTTAAATGATCATTTTTAGATCGTCTTAAAGTAATATTGTCATGTGATTTTTTAAGTAAGAGCATACCTGAAATCATACCACCATCATATGCTTCAATATATCAAAGTACTTGAAGTAAAACAGGTGTGTCCCAACCCTTCGCCAATTGCCCACAGTGTAGCATTAATGCGACCTAAAAACCACTCAGGAACATAAGCTAAAAATTTTGAAGCTTGAGTGTACCAAATGTTAATCAAATTCCTTGTTATGAAATTCCTATTCACGTCATCTGGTTTTCATTCGGAAGAATTTTCTGTGAGCGAAAGGATTGTTTCTCGATTATTCGAAAATCTCTGTGTAGTCTTAAAAAAATATTTTCCCCATACACACCGTTTTCGTGATAGGAACTCAAACTCTTGTATATTCCACCAAGTTGCCTTTTACGTATTTCATTAGTGACGCACAGCCACTGTACTGTACCTGGACACAATTTTTAAAACTATAAATGCGTCACATCGGCAATTAAAAAATACGGACTGAATCTAGTTGGCACTCTGGATATATGTACACACACATACACACACATATTATATATATGTATATATATGTAATGTTTCCTTTGAAGTTTGACTTCTTTTCTTAACAAACTGACAAATTTATACCAAATCTCCGTATAAAGAGATGTAAAGAGATTCAGACAACAGATTATGTTTCTGTCTCCAAACAAGTTTCTTAATTAGATAAGTAAGTATTCAGTTTAAGATTGAAAATTAAATCTAAATCTCATTGCATAACATATATATAAAGTGTAATGAAATTAAAGTATAAATCGTATAAATATAAGAATCCTTTTCAATTTTAGTTAAATGTTAGATCATATAGTTATTTATAATTTGAATAATGTTTGAACACGCATTAAAATGTCACGTAATTTCATTAATAATAAATTTCTATGTGCTTTTAGGGAATAATATACATACTTATTTATAAATGTATTTTGTAAAGTAGTTAAAATAATAAAGTAAATAAAAATTATTAATTTAAATGAAAGTTTTAATTTATCCAGATTTATAATTTACAATGTAAAAGCTGAATTATTAGTATCTGCATTACTTTATTAAGTAAAAGAAAATAATATTGTTTTTAATATTGCATGCAGGCATATCGACCTTATATCATAAACACACATACTAAAAACAAAAATAAAATAAAAAATAAAATAGACACGCATACGCTTTCGCGCAAAAAAAAAAATGTGTTTTTGATCCTTTATTATTATTATTATTATTATTATTATTATTATTATTATTATTATTATTATTATTATTTCTTATGTATTGCGTACGTATGAGTGTGTGTGTTTTACTTTATTTTATTTTTGAACTTGGTTACAGACAGGTATAATATATGTATTTTTGTAAGTTCTGAAAATAAATTATTTTACACAAATTTACAAAAGGGTAAAAAGTAATGATAAAATTACTATTAAACTTTAAGAAGTTACAATAATCATATAAATATAACAACACTTTTTATCTTTGGTGGTTAGATATTCATTGTGTAAAAAATCATTTATATTCCTCTTAGCATTTCATTAGATTTATATCATGATATAAATCATGATTTATATCACGATATTTATATGCTGATAACAGATAGACAGATACACATAGATACACACACACACACAGAGAGAGAGAGAGAGAAATCACACACACAGATCAACTGCTGAAAACATGATTTTTCGATTCAGGTCACCTCAAAACGTGTAAATATAACAAAAACTCGATTTCGAAAATCCCCCCCCCCCAATATATATATATATATATATATATATATATATATACTTTCTATACTTTATGGGTAAAAGTAGCTTGTTTGAACTGTTACAAATTCATTTCTTAATTAATGAATTTTTAGCATATTTCAGTAAAATTGTACTATTTTATAGTTATAGTTTTGAGCTTTTAATCCAATTACAAAGTAATAATAATAATAATAATAATAATAATAATAATAAAAACAATAAGACAGATAAAAAAAAGGGATTGTATGGAAACAATTTTTGATTACTTATAATAATTTCATGAAATGAATACAAGTTACCTTTTCATTAATTTTGTTAACATTTGTGTGAGTAATATTACTCGAAGTATAAGTATTTTCAACATTATGTCCTCGCAATAGATGGATTTTACGCGCAGTTATTTGAAATTGTGTTCTTAAAAGAAAGTAACATTTTTACTGCTCGAAGTATTTTCTATCATTAAATATTTCTGAAAGGCATATTTGCATTTATTGTAGCATGTCTAAAAAGAGACCTGATTATCCGCTAAAAATTGCAGGTTTAGAATGCTATTCTTAGTGCTTAAATCCGTTGATATACATATGCAGTCATTGGTTTTTAAGACATAATATTGAGCCTGGACATTGCGATAAGTGACCTTGAAACTAAGTATTTCACATTCTTACTACACTTCGCCATTAATCCTTTTAGTACTGAATTATTTGAAGATTTCTATGCTTAAGGGGCGGATTTAATTTGTCACTATATGGAATGATCTTGAATTTTTGACAGTAAGGGTAATGGCTTGTGGGCGTTATTCTCCCATGTTACAATATTTCAGAACGAAATTTTCTGTATTCACATTTATATTACAAATGGATATACATTATAATTTTATTCTTTCTAATCAAAGCATTTGTATCCATAGTATATTTCATTGTAAAACTGTGAATATTAATTATATATTTAAGAAAAAAGTAGTATACAAATTGCAAAAGAAACGCCAACTGGTGGAGTTACAGATTTTCAAATGATTTGAATCTACGCCAGCTGTTGCAAAAGTGTTAATATGTAAAAGTAACACATTTTATTTGGAATATACTTATATTGATGATATAAGTATGGTTGTAAGTTATCATAAAAAACTCCAGGAAAGTGTTTGCGATCAACGCTCACTGGAGTGGGTGCCGCAAACATTAAAGCCTACTTCTTTAATTGAGATGACGAGTCAGACTCGTCCACCGTAACTTCGCCCAAGTAAGCACATGACGAGTCTCACTCGTCAAATGTACCCAAAGGGTTAATAGGCGAGCTTCATTTAATGTCTCGATTGTTAAAATTATTTAATATATTGGTGCTTTTTTTTTTTTTTTACCCCAAACAAACGCAGTTGTTTCAGTTCTTGAGGATAGCGAACATATATTATCATAAATATTACTTAAAGAAGTTTTTTTCTTTTTCGAGATTTCCCTTCTAGTTTTCAATATGTTCTCCAAATTTGAATAAGTACGCATTGCGTTACTTTATTATTACATATTTATACAGATGTAAACTTATATTTTAAATTTTAGTGTATATCTGAACCTATTTTTTGCTTTGTTTCTATACTTAATTATTATTATTATTATTATTTTATATTGCTTTTTAAATGAATCGTCGGGATTAAAATTTATTTAATTCCATGTTTGTCGGGCAACTTAGGATGTATTGGTCAAACTAGGAGGCGTTTGAAGTACAGAATAAATGAGCACCGTCGGAATGTCCGTAATGAAGAAATCTCCAAGTCTTCTATTGCTTCCAACTGCTGGACCCATGGTCATCATTTTGATTTTTCCTAAACTAAAATAGTTTGATCTACTGTCTGTTCTTCCCATTTGGATATTCAAGAAGCATTTTACATATTTAAAAATTCGAAAAATCTTGTTAATGATATTTCTTCAACTCCATTCTACTCTGAGGCTTGGAAATTACTCACGCAACTTAGATTTTCGTATAATTTTGCTATTTTGCTATTTTTAAAATTTGTTACATGTTTAATCTTACTCAATTATTTATTTTTCTTGTTTTTATTTTACAATTCTACTGACACCAGTAGTTTCATTTACATTCTACTTTATACGGTTTTCCTTTTCATTAAAAACAGTTTTGTGCGCTGCCGCTTTGACTCCAGCACTCGTGCATACTTTGTTCACCTGATGAAGGGTCGTGTGCATTTTCGACCCGAAGCAATTGTTAAGAATTTATTGCATTTTATGGTGTATATTCAAAGTTTTGTAAGTAATAGTCAACTTCTTTGTTTTCTATTAAAAAATATTTTCGATCATAACTTTAATGTTATTCACTAGCTATTTCCTATTAACTTCCTTGAGACGTAGTTTTTCTTACAAATGGTTTACCAAGGTGCAACGTGAATTCATTAGGAATACCTTTAAAAACTATTATTTCTTCAATGGTAGCAAGAAAAAACTAGTCCTTCCAGATCATTCTGAAGGTTAGGTTGATTTCTTTTTCCTTATCAAGTAGCCACCATTTTGAACCAAAATGGCAGCTGCAAATTATTAGTCACTTGGAAGAAATATTCATATGGACTATGCACGTATAGAATTGTAAGAAAATCGGTTCATAAATACCTTTTTATATGATTTTGAAATTTTTAAGTGGCCTGCACTTCGCGATATTTGTTAAATAAGTCCACTGTCCAACTTCGTTTCAAATGAATTCAGTATTTAAAAAGTTATCATGATAACAAGTTCTCAATTGACAGCGTTCAAGTGTCCAAAACTTCGAAACAAAATTGCGGAGAAACAACCGAAATCATAGATATTTTAATGATAAATCCAATATTACGAATCAAGCCGTCCAGCAAACTTATCCGAGGTATTTGAAGCATAATTTCACGGCCCAACTTTGTTTCGAATTAGTACAGAATTTCAAAAGTTATTGTTATGAGAAATTTTCAAGTAGCAGTCTAAGTAGATGCAACTTTGAAACTAAATGGTCGAGAAACTTGTCCATCGAAATCATCCAAGATTTTTGTATGATAAGTTCATTGTCTAACTATGGTTCAAATTAATTTAATATTTCAAAATTATCGTGATAAGAAATTTTCAAGCCACCACAACTTCAAAACGAAAAAAGCAGAGTAACATGCCTATCTAACTTATCTCAGATATTTGAATGATAACTCAACAACACGAATTTGATACTAATTAATTCGATATTACAAAAGTTATCATTATGACAAAAATTCAAACAGTCACAACTTCGAAATAAAATGGCGAAGCAAGTTAACATGCGAACTTATCCAAGATATTTGAACCATATATTCGCAGTACATCTTTGGTTCCAATCAGTTTAGTATTTTAAAAGTTATCGTTATAACATATTTTCAAGTGCATCCTGGTTTCAAGTGGCCGCAACTTGGAAACAAAAAATCGGAACAAGTTGCCCAATGAATGTATCCAAGATATTTATATGACAAGTTCACTGACCAACTTTGGTTTGATTTGAATTAGAATTTAAAAAGTTATCATGAATATAAATTTTCAAGTGTATTCTGATTTCAAGTTGTTCTGCTTAGTATATATCATCCTACCTTTTTAAAAATGGTGGATAAGAGTCATAAATAAACTTGGTTAAAAACCTTATATGGTCTATGTATATATAAAAATTCAGACAAATCTGGTCTTAAATACGCTTTTTACAATGTGAATTTAAAATTTTCAAGTTGCCTTCAATAGAAAACAAAATGGCGAAGCAACTTGGTTAACAAATATATTTATGAGATAAGTTCGCTGTCCAAATTCTGTACAGGTTGGAGTAGTATTTCAGAGGTTATCGTTATTATAAACTTTCAAGTGGTAGCCTGATTGTAAGTGTCTCCGCTTAATTTAAGATAACCGCAATTTAGTTAATAATGGCGGATAAAGTTTATTATTAACCCTTATAGGGTCTAAAAGTACATCAAAATTCAATTAAATTCGGGATACGCTTTTACAATATGAATAAGTAATTTTAAAATGGCCTCCGCTTGCAAACAAAATGGCAGAAAAACTTAGTTAACAAATTCACCCAAGATAAGTTCATATAAGATAAGTTCACTGTCTAAATTGGGTTCAATTTGGAGTATTATTTCGAAAGTTATCGTGATGTTAAATTTTCATGTAGTAGCTTGATTTCAAGTGGTCTCGCTTAATTTAAGATATCTGGCACTTTGCAAAAATGGTGGATAAAGTTCATTAATAAACTTGGTTGAGAAACTTATATGGTCGATTTATACATCAAAATTCAAGCAAATCCGTTCTTAAATTCGCTTTTATACGATTTGCATTTGAAATTTTCAAGTGGCAGCCACATGAAAACAAAAAAGAGAGCAACTTGGTAAACAATCTCGTCTAAGATATTCATAATATAAGTTCGCTGTCCAAATTCGGTTCAATTAAAATTATTATTTCGGAAGTTGTCGTGATCACAAATTGTCCATTTTCTATACATGTATAGAGATAGATAGATAGATAGATGGATGGATAAATGAATTTATTGAAAAAGGTACATCTCTAAGAAAATCAACCTAAAAGTTATCATGATTGTAAATTTTCAATTGGGAGCCAGATTTCAAGTTCTCCTGCTTAGTATATAACATCCGCACTTTGTTAAATATGGTGGATAAAATTCATTAATAAACTTGATTCAGACCTTTATATGGACCGTGTATACATCAAAATTCAACAAAATCTGGTCCAAACACGCTTTTTACAATGTGAATTATAAATTTTCAAGTGGCTTACACTAGAAAACAATATGGGGGAGCAATTTGGTTAAATCTCGTTGGATTTGGAGTATTATTTCGGAAGTTATCGTGAAGTTAAATTTTCTAGTAGTAGCCTGATTGCAAGTGTCTCTGCTTAATTTGATATATCCGCCAGTTTGTTAAACATGGCGGATAAAGTTCATTAATAAACTCAGTTGAAAACCTCACATGGACTATGTGTCTATTAAAATTCAAACATATCCGTATATGTTTCTTACAATGTGAATTAGAAATTTTCAAGTGGTTCCCACTGGAATACAAAAAATCGGAGCAACTTGGTTAACGAACTAATCCAAGATATTTACAAAGTAAGTTCGCTGTCCAAATCTAGTTCGATTTGAAGAATTATTTTGGGAGTTATCGTGATGAAACAATTTTCCTTATACATATATATGTGTGTGTGTGTGTGTGTGTGTGTATAGATAGATAGATAAACGAAGTGATTGAAATAGTTCGATTTCTGTTTTCTGCAATTCTTCTTCATTCTGCTCTTCCAAAATTTACAATTGGATCTCTCCAACGAGTCGGTGGTCTCTTTCTTGGTCTTTTCTTATCTCTTGGTATCCAAAATAGAATTTTGGTGGTCCATCTGTAACCATTTCTTCTCGCAAGATGCATAGCCCAATTTCATTTTATTGGAAACGATTTACGCCAATATAGGGTAATACAAAACATTAGCTAGTTGTTTCTTTAACTCTGAAAGGAGTAGATTGCTAAACCAGTGTTTCTGCTGTTTAGTGTTTGATGTAGTGTGATAAAAGTTTATCTCTCTTCATATAAAGAATAAATAAATTATGAATAAACCTAAAAGCTCTATAGGAACCCTAAATGCTCAATGTTGGAAATGAAAGTATATAATGTCAAAGAAAAATATAGGATCAACATTTTATTTATTTATTTATTTATTTATTTATTTTATTTTTTTTTTTTTATTTTTTTTTTTTTTTTTTTTTTAAGGACCTGGAACATCTTTTAAAAAATCACGTCGTGAAAAAAAAAAAAAAAAAAAAAAAAAAAAAAGTTTAGATTTTAAGATATTTTGAAAATCCTGACTCCGTCCGAATTATGATCTGCGCAAGGAAGAAACCATAATGTCACACAGGTGAGATGAATGAGCATTTGTCCAACCTTCTCCTTGAAACAACAAACCACTGAACAAACTAATTATGCGTGCTTTGAGAGTTCAGTTAATTATTCTATATCCCAAGTTGTTTTAAATCTTAAATCAGCTTAGTTTAAATATGTTCTTTATAACTCTTCTTTGTTTTTTTAGCCATTTTCACCATTTAAAATCAGCGATTAAATTTAAAATTACCTTTCACTAAAAACTAATATTAAGAAGTATATAAACAATTTAGTTGCTTCAACGTAATTATTTGAAACTTCGGACCCCATAAAGCTGCCAAACGACTTTGTATAACAAAACATTTTTTTTTTCTTTGTTTGAAAGATCGTAAAAAATACTTAAAATAAGACAAGTAAAAAAAAAAAAAAAAAAAAAATCGCCCCCATATGATTTTTTTAGCATTGAAAACTAGATTTAAAAAAAAAAAAAAAATGTGTCACTTCGAGAGGGGAAACTTCGATCTTGTAAAGGGAGCAGAGTAACAAACCATATTGTTAAAATTCAAAAATTTCAACACTATTTAATTTAATTAGTTTTTCTCAAATCCTCCAAAAAAAAGTTTGGCTCTTATTTATTTAGTTTATTTTCCCCCAATTAATCTTTTAAATTATACTCAAAAGTCAAAGAAATAGAAAAGTTTAAAATTTCACGTGAAGCGTTTGTTTGTAAACAAACTATCGATGGTTCTGAAGGTAAACAAACAAATTCACCAATCAAAAAAATTAAAAAGTAAAGAATAGTTAAATCGTTTTAAAATCATTTTCGATCGTGCTCAAATAATTTAGAAATAATATTAATAATTTTTCTGAAGTTCATATTTATTGATGACGTGACTTATAATTACGTTTTCAAAATTCCTTCCAGAAAATTCCATTAGGTACGCAGAAACGCTGTATCACTACGCCGATTCAAAATAGCGTCCTTTAAAAAAAAAAAAAAAAAAGAGTTATTTTTAATAATAATAATCGATCTTTAAAAAATAAGCTGAAGTAAATTTTCCTCCATCAAAATTAATTTAATTTAAACTTAATTCTTTAACTTTATTTGAGCAAGCGATCGAATTAAAATATTTTTTTAGAACAATTTACCGTGCGCATAAATTCACCGGTAGTTCGTTCTCAGTGAGCGGGAGAAGTAAATGGAGTCCTCGGTCTCTTGCAGACTAGCGTCCGGGGAAGCAAGAAGTTCGATCGCCCGGCCGCGGCACCTCTTATAGCCGTTACGAGCGATTGGTGTCGCGTTCAGGCTAATTTGTAATAATATTCATCTCTACTGGAAGGATGACCTTGAAATTTCATGAAAAGTCCGATGATATGACTAAGTGGATACATCTGGTGTTAAAAATAAGACTTTGTGCCAGAAAACAACTTATATCACATCACGCACTGGGGCTCTCCATTGCTATCAAGCCTAAAGGCGGTGTTCGGCGACGTCGATTGAAAGTAAAGGAATCAACCATAAATATTTTTATCTAGTGCTTCTGTTCTATTATGAAATTATATTTAGAAGCACTTCCTCAGAAAAGAGTTCTCCTAAAACACAAATCATATACCATATCAACTTCAAATAGGAGGATTACTGGAAGAATATACCTGTGTACCGTTTCGTAAAACCTTAATTCCTTGCGTACCAAGTGTTTTTTTTTTTTTTTTGTGCCTACATATTTTGATTAAAGAGTGATAACATCGTGATATGCAGCAAAAAATATGTGATTTTGTGTTGGACAAATATTTTGGATGAACAATTCCGATTTTTGACTTCAAATGGTTAAGACATTATGCCTCATGAATTTTCTTTTTGTATGAGAAGTTCGGCTATTTTAGATGAATCATTTTTATGTTAATATTAGCATCATCTGCCCAAATATATTGGATAAAATATTATTGATGAGTCATAAGATCTCATTAATTCCACAAAGAATGTCAGATGCAACGATGTTTTTTTCGCA
This sequence comes from Salticus scenicus, assembly GCA_963930645.1. NCBI lineage: Eukaryota > Metazoa > Arthropoda > Arachnida > Araneae > Salticidae > Salticus > Salticus scenicus. The sequence continues at coordinate 127,895,346 of OZ005656.1, forward strand.
TTGCTAAGTTAAAAATATTGAGTACCGGTGATCATTCTAATATTGCACTTACTTAAGATTATTTTTACTGCAGTTTCTTTTTTCTTTTTCTTTTAATAAAGGTTTACTGGTGCCTATTAAAATGCGTGATTTATTGAATAATCGTGTGCCCTTTTGGATTATTAATATTTTCTATTTCATTTTGTTTCTTCTAAATGGTGTAAGTTTTTGTTTTCCTGACTTTATTTAATCTTTATTTTGACTTATTTTAAAATTTCAAAAAGTCAATAGTTAGTATTTTACTTCATAAGTAGCGGCACAGTGCAATGTTTATTACCACTTTAGTTTTTTCAGCCATTAACTTAAATTTAGTTACGATCTTAATATTTAATAACTTAACGGGATATTTGCTCCCGAATTCTATTTTTTTAATTTAAACTCCATTTGAAAAAGAGTTCCTTACCATTTTTAATATTTAATATAAACCTAATTTTTTCCACCATAGCATATATATATATATATATATATATTATTTATTTATATTTCTATGCAATAAAAAAACCATACGTACGTATGTAAGAAAACAAAGAGGGAATGTTATTCCAAGCCCTTCAGGAGTTTTTAAATTTTGAAAAGTGGTAAACAATTAATTTTGCATTGCACACCTTGACCTTTATTGATACCATATAGAAAAAGACCAATCTCTTAGCTTTCGTATGAGCTATGGTTGAGCTCTATAGCTTTGATAGAGAAACTGTTACAGCTCATAAGGAAAAGCATTAAAATACCCAATATCTGCTGTTTCCATCAACAAAAATAGCCTATATATCACATAATATTAATAATATATATATATATATATATATATATATATGCATTTTTGAGGTCTAGGAGACATGGGGAATGCACATGCGAAGGGTCATCAAAATCAAAAATGGTAGTGAACACCACATTTGTTGATATAAAATCGAATGAGCATCATATTGTATTTTTAATATTTGCATTCAAAAGGGTTTAGTCATTTATTTGGAAATTTTATATATACCATAGAAACTAATTTCAATAACAATATCACTTTTTACTTTTCACTTACAAGATTTATTAATTAATTAATTAAAATCGTAAATAATGGTATAAGTCTCATGAAGCTAAATATATTTTACACGAAACAAAATCACGCATGTTCATGTGTTTGAAGTAACAAATTTAAATGTGCTACATTATGTTCATATGTAAAAGTTTGTGATATTTAAAAAAAAAAATAAAAAAGGCTTTTTCGAAGATTTTTTTTTAAATTATTTATATACATATATATATAACATGTTTGTTACAAAATTTTATTTGATATATAATTAAACATATGTTCTAAATATACTGTCTGTAAAAATTCGTGTTCTTTTTTTTTTTTTTTTGATATATTTTCTATTTAAATTAGACTTTTTTAAATTCGAACTACACATTATGAAATTCAATTTTTTTTAAACATTCTGCAGCATTTATACAGTACTTAAAAACGAAAAATAAAATATGTTATTCCTCATTTTGTTTTCGAAAAATACATTGAAATATCTAAAATAAAATAAATGTAATAGTAATAATAAATAAATAAATAAATAAAATAAATAATGAAACTTATCGTTATAAATAAAGAAATAAATAAACATATGTTAAAAATTCAAAATTACCTTTTTAAGGCTGATTCATTTTTTTCTTTCTTTTTTTCTTTATGGTAAAAAAGGAACTGTCATGTACTGTAATGTTTTAATTGGTTAGAAAACGCTAATATTCTCTTTCTTACTTAAAAAAGTCCGAAATATAAAAAATATCCATACTTTCTAGTACTTTGTCTAATTTTTATCTTAATTTTAATGTAAGAAAAAATAAAACATGAATGAAATAAAACATAATTTCCATAAATAATTTTTTATTTTTAATAAAAGAAAAAGTTTTTTCTGTTTTTTAAGTAAAACGCATTATTTAGAATATTATGCGTTTTTATTTAACATTTAGTTAGAACCACAACAACAACAATAACAATAATAATAATAATAATATCTTTTTCTCATCGGTTTACATTAACAAAATTCTGTCATTATCATTTATATATATATATATATATATAAAGAAAAATAAGTTAAAATGTAAGTGTTTGTATATATATATATATATATATATGCCAGATAAAACTGTTTTTTTTCCTAATCAACAGAATTAAAAGTTGTACGAAAGAAAAATTATAATTAAAAATACAAATTTGTGGATTTTTTTTTTCTTTTTTTAATATTTCAGTGGAAAAAAAGTACAATATTAATATGAAATAAGAAGTATTTCCTAATATTTACTTTATATCTGGTGTTTATTTATGTAAAGGTCTTTACTTTCTTTTGTCGTAAAAAGCAAATGACAAATATAATTTCGAAAAATGGCAAAATGAACAAAATAAATTTAATATAGTGGAAAGTAAAAAAAAAAAAAAAAATAATAATCACAAAACATAACAGCAAATATTTTACTGATAACAGCTGTGTTTGGCATTTATTAAAAATGATTTCCGCTAGAATATCGGTCATATATATATATATTATCTTGTAATACACGTTATCAGGTATCTCTATTTTTCTTCAAGTTTATTCTAATAAAAAGGGAATTTCTATGCTTAAATTGTGGTAGGGAAGTTTTTTCAGATAAATAATATTTATTTGTTTAGAAAAAAAAAAGTTCCAGTTATATAAGTAGTTATATGATAAGTGTTGTTTTTAAAGAGTTATTTTAATTTATAGCTTTAAATGTGAATTTTATTTTCTGCAAATATCGGATAACGAGAAAATGGGATAATCATTTTTTATATTGGAATCTATGAAAGTATTATTGTTACAAATGTTGAAATTTCATTGCATTATTCTATAGTTAGAAGAGTTAAAACATTTTTATGTCTTCATTTAAAACACTTTTAAAAATTGGTTGAAATCATTAAAAAAAAAAAAAAAATGTTTTTTATGGATTTACATGTTTTTAGATGGTCTGAATAATAATTAACAATTTCAGAGCAAATAGGTCAACACACACGCACACACACACATACAGGTGGAACCACATTTATATCTTTTATGATGCTCTGAACATGATGTGGTTATTTTTAGAAAATGTCCGTCTTAGTATGTGTGGTATTTTTTTCTCCTGTGTTTGAACAAAATTTTGAACATGATACAATTATTTTTAGAAAATAACATGGTTATATATAGAAAATGTCTGCCTTAGAATATGTGTGAGTGTTTTTTCTGCATTTTACCAACATTTTGGTGGATGCTGCATATAAGGGAAAAAAAAAGTAAACCAAAATATTTCTGTAAAAAATTTTGTGTAAGAATACACAACATTATTGAAGCAACTTACTTTCCTCAACCATATTGGGAAATGTTATCAACTATAGATTCCTCAATATTGAGACAGCTTACTTGTCACAATCATGTACAAAATTTTGTGTAAGAATACACAACGTTATTGAAGCAACTTACTTTCCTCAACCATGTTGAGAAATGTAATCAACTACAGATTCCTCAATATTGAGACAGCTTACTTGTCACAACCATGTACAAAAATGTTACCGGCTGTAATTGCGTAACAAAATTCTATATGCCTCTATACAGCTACAGCTGATATTATTTCTCAACAAGGTTGAGGAAAGTAAGTTGCCTCAATAATGATGTATATTCTTACACAATTTTAATTTTAATTTTAATTAATTAATTAATTTATTTTTTACAGTGGTGTTGCTATTTTGATTCCAACCATATTTGGCTGGGACTGCATTTACGGAGACTTGGCACACATAAATGTTTTCATATAAATGCTTTTATTTCTATTTTATATCTATAAATTGAACTGTGTTAGGTTTGTTCAATAAAATATATATTCAGGCAGTATTCTTATGATCTTTGATGTATATATTTTTTTCAGATTTAAAGCCTTTAAACTGCGTTTTCTGAGTTTGCGTTTTTTAACCGATTCATGATCTTCAAAATGTTTAAACTTCTACTTATATTAAAAGAAAGACTTAATATATATGTATATATATTTGAATGTTAATTGAAACATACTTAAAAGAATCACGAATTAATTTTTGAAGAAAAAAAATGTGCATGTCTACGTGTAAGTGAAAAAAAAAAATTTAATAATTTTATTTTTTCAATAATTTTATTTTTTCAATATATACATTTTAAAAGATATAGCAAAATCCATCCCTGATTCTTTTAAGCATGTTCTGTTAAATAACCAAAAATCAAAATAATAATAATAATATATTTTTACTGAAATATCTGTAGAATTTTTAGCATTTGAGGTCATGAATTCATGAAGAAATACAAACTGAGAAAAAGGTGTTTAAAGACTGCAAATCTGTATAAAATGTATAAATAATAATAATAATAATAATAATAATAATAATAATTTTTGCCTGAATATATATTTTGTTGAACAAACATGTTATAGTCCATTTCATAAATCTTAAAGAGAGATATAAGCTTTCATATGGAACCATTAGTGATGAAAAGAAAGGTATCAAGTCCTCTTAACATGAATAGAAAATATTGTTTATTATTATTAATATTTCGGAGAAAGTTTAATAAGTGGCACTGCTATGCTACATTCGCTGTTATTTGAAGTGATGTTTATATCCCAGTTCCTATTTCATGTAATTGCACAAAATGTGATATGCATGAGGTCCATGTTGGTAAACTAGGTTATCTCAAATAGGGAAGGGGGATTGTCATGCTACAGTAGGTGCTGCTACACTCTCAGAAATGGATACCCAAATTTCACGAAATTTCCTTTAACTTTCACGAAACCGTTTCCAGGGAAATAGTTCGTTGCTTTAGACATTAAATCCTAATTAAAATTAATGAAAATATAAGTAAAACAGAGAAAACAAATAAAAGTCATTTGGACATTTATTTGACAGCTTTGAGACCTATATTTACGTCTCAATTGATCCATATTTTTACAGAAATTCACAGAAACAAGCGCACACATTATTTTGCAGATATAGGACATCACAAACATCCATGCCCGCACCGGGATTCGAAACCGAGACCTGAGAATCCAGAAGGCATTGCCCTACCGACCGAACCACCAGGCCGGCAAATAAAAGTCCTTGTAACGTAAAGTCGAAACAACATAGGCAAAAAACCAATATGGCGGTAATGAAAGCTAGCACATGCTATTGTGAGTAAACAGTTTCGTCAAATATTTGAGAGTTCACGTTTCCTCAAAAGGCACGTGATCGCTTGACGAAATGGTTGTCAAAAACAAAGAAATTAAGGCCGAGTATGTCTGAATCGTCAAAATTGTGTATATTATTTCTGAGTGTGTATGTTGAAATTTATTTTTATTTTATTTTATTTATTTATTTATTTATTCATTGAAGCTATAATTCATTTCTAATGCATATAATTCCACAAAACGTAATATGTCATAAAGCCATTATAAGGCAATATAAAAATTCAGATTGGAGGCATATGGATGTACTATTGGTACATATCTGCTGCAATTTAACCTCGTGTATTGGAAAGCGAAGTTCCAATTAGTATGCAGAACAAAAACATAAAATTTTTATTGCTATCTTGAAATATTATTCTGATTCAATTGGTCTGCACATCAGTCTAAAGTTGGTGCTGCTATTCTGCAGTATTTCCTATTTTCAGGAAGGTTACATTTCATCATCTATTGAATATAATTCAAGAAAACTTGATATGTTAGAAGACCATTAAAAAATACTTCGCTATCTTGATTCAGGTGTAATTTGCTGACAGGTTGTGCTGCTTTTACACACATTCTGTGCTATTCTATGTGGCTGATTATTAGCATTTATTGGTTAGAATTAAAATAAAAACTTTTGGGAAATCTACATTCTGTGAGGGTAGAGGAAAATATTTGTTAATATTAACTGGTCGGTAAATAATTTAAACTGGGTAATATAGAAGGAGATTTTGCAATAGTCACAAAATGTTGTAAAAATTAGAGAAATATTCTTATATATTTTCAGTGAATCTATGAATCGTTATTATTAAAAACTTCATTACTAGATTAGATAAACAATTTCGAAATAGAATTATTGATTTTATTACCTTTCTTAATTATAATCCTGTTAACTAAGCTAAATTTAAGAATATATATATATATTTCTACTTTATGTTATTATAAATTAAATCCTAGAAAATTCTTTTTTCAGTATGATTCCTTTAATCAACATAGATTTTGTGCTGTATGAAAATTTTTTATTTTACATCAATTTCATAAAGTCTATATGCAAGTAGAATAAACATTTTCTGTCGATGAGATTGCAAGTGTATATACAATGAGAAAAAATTCTGTAACTGACATCTAGAATCTAAGTTGTGGCTCTAGAAAAAATAGTTCCATGTCATCCTTATAAATTCTAGTCCCCTTGGAAAGCGAGTTCTAGAAGCCCCAATTAGAAATCTAGAAGGTTTGCTTATATTATCGAGGGAAAAGTTATCTAAAATCTCTGAAAATGAATGCGATTACAAGAGGCGGGTTTCAACAACTATAATCTTGGTTTATTACCAAATTCTAGAAAATCAAGCTAGAATTTCTCGCAATACAAATAATTCAGAATATTTACAGTATTCAGAATATTGTTTTTCCATCTAGAAATGTGAACACTAAAAATTCTCGATAATTTCGTCTATTCAGTTTATTGGCGTGCCTTACGCGAATAGCTCGGAAATCTATATTTCTAGTTAAGGGATTTAGAAAATGGTCACTTATTCAAGCTAGAGGTAGGCGGTATATATATATATGTATATATATATATATATATATTTTTTTTTCTCAATGTAGGGGAATGTCTCCTGTTGTGGTCAAACCCCCATATCCTTTAACAGAAAGCAAATATGAATTGAGTACTATGTGAAATGAGTACTATAAAACTTGTATTTTGACAGTACACAGCTTTTGTGCTAAAACTAAAGTGAATAGAAGCATCATCCTTAGTAAGTGCATGCACCGAAAAAAAAAAAAAAAAAATTATTTCTGAACATTTTCTGAATCTGATAAATCGAAGAGAATAAATTCAAAATTGTAAGTGTAATGCATAGTCATATGCAGTATACTCATTATATTTTGTGTTGCAATATCGAATTTAGCCAAAATGTGGACCGAAAAAGTGCTTTTTCTTTCATTATAGAAATGGATGTCGTTCGCAATTGTGGTCACTTTCATGTAACCGGTTGTGGACACACATTTTTTTTTTATCTCCTTTAAAACTCGAGTTTGGCATACAGATTGTCAAATATTATAATTTATGTCATAACTTATTAGTGTTTTTTATGTATTTCTAAGAATTTTTAGAAATTTCAACCCGGGAAATGTCAAGCAATCCAAAAGAAATTGATTTTAATGCGCTGGTTAAAATAAATAAAGATTGCTTATTTGATAAAAAAATCCATAAAATCTATTCCCCTAGAATATATACTTTTTCGCAGCATCTCTATCCCTCCAGAAGAAGCCAAGAAAAAGTAAGGCAACTCCACCTGTCAAACTGCCGGCCAAGCGCTCTAAAAATATTAACATCCATAATCTGATATTGAGTTCGACTTCTGGATTATCTGGTTGGAGCTTCTGCTACCTGCCAACAAGAGCCAACTAAATCAAATGCAACGAATGTGGTTGTCTGGTGCATTTGAAATGTGTCATTCTATATGCAAATTATTTTACTTGCAAGTAATTTACTTCTGATTTCAAGCCCATTGAAAAAAAAAAATTCTGTTCTTATTTTGGCCACTGAATCCTTACAAAATGAATGAATTTTGTTATTTTCTGCATTCATGACTGTGCCCATAACCGGGTAAACTTTTTTTTTTTTTTTTTTTTTTTCTGAAATGACAACTTTAAAAATTGGTGAACTTTTTTTTTCTAGTTGACGTAATCGTTATAGTTACTTAATCAAACATTAGCTAAGGGTTCTAGCTTTACATTGGTATTCATGTGTTTTCATAATATCTCTATATCTACTCTATCAAATATTAGCCAAAATGAAAACTGTGCCCACAACCGGAGACATTCCTCTGCTTAGTTCATATGGAATATTATTTTATGTACCTATGATATAAATTGTATATAAATGTCTTAATTGTATAAGCGATGCGTGTTTAAACACACACACACACACATAAAAAAAAAGCTTAAATTTTTATTAATGCAGAATATTGTATTTTTTTTTCACGTATAATTCATTTTTAGATTATTTATCACAGAAAAAATGTTTATTATATTTACATATATCTGTTTTAAAATATTCATGAACGTTGCATAATTTTCACACACTCTAGTAAAAATAAAACTGAAAGTCTAAATATTAATGGGAATGGAGTACTAAATGCGGAACGATCAAAACTAACTTTTATCTTGAAGATAATCATCTTTATTATTATATACTAAAAAGAAAACGTGATAAATCTAGATACGTGAATTTAGCATTTTTATTAGCTAAAGGCACTACATGATTTAAGAAAAGGGATGTGCTTTGCTTGCAAGTTAAATGTAATTTGCGTTAGTTTTGACTTAATCATCTCTTTACCCTCTTTTTCTAAACAGGTAAATGTAACAGAATCTCCACATTTTTTGTAGTTATAAAGTGCGCATACTTTTGCATGTAATAAAGCGTGACATATAGATTCTACATCGAATGTAATTTTGTTTTATGAATCTGTATTTAGTTGTATTATTATTTGGCTGTTATTCAGTATTTAGCTAAATGTTTCTTGCATTAATAGATGCACATTTCAATCCATAAAGGTTAGTTCACACATTACACTTAAAAAATAATAAAAATCTTTAAAAAAAATAATTACTTTAATAATAATAATTTCTAAAATGCCGTAAAAAATTTTTCATCTCTTTATAACGGCTATTAGTAAAATTGTACAATATTATTATTACTTTTTTTTTTTCCCTTTAAAATATGAGAACTGATTTTCTTTCGATATAAGCTTTGCGCACGGTTGATTAAGAATGCATGCTATATATGTATCACGTGAGAATAACTAACAAACTAATTAGATAAATAAACACACAAATAGATACATGCGGAAATACCCTATAATTTATATGATGGAAAATAATTTGTTGGAATTCCATTCTTTTGAAATATATTTTGTTATAGTTATCATTAAACTTATCACAATTTTTGGGCAATTATTCCTATAATTGCAAAACAATATTATTAATAATAATGATAAATGGTTAATTGTTGGCCATTTTATATATTTGTATGGAAAATAAAAGCTGATAAGCATTCTTTAGTTTCAGGCTAATCATCACAAAGCAATTGTTTGTATAAGATTATGCATTAACATCGCTATGCCATTAGGAAAAAAAAAAAAAAAGTAAAATACATACTGTACCATTATTTTATTAGTCGTAATAGAGAGATAAAACACTTAATATTATCTGTTAAAACGTATAACATTTAAAAGTGGTTTTAATAATAGTATTTTATTTTATATTATTATTATTATTATTATTATTTGTGGGAGGTGAGGTGTTTGTGTAAAAAATGATAATGGTCTGTGATACGTTCACCTTTCAAAGGTACTTCATCCGTTACACAACAAAATCTGGAGTTATATCTCATCTTTCAGTCTTTTGTGACGGGGAAATGGGATAGAAACAACACAATAAAAATATCTTTCTATTAAAAAAAAAAAAATAAATAAATAAAAATAAATAAAATCATATATTTTTGTGATCACCGTCATTTATGTGAATGGTCATTAGTTATTGAGCAATAGACATTCTCATAATAACGCTTAACTAGCCTTGCTTTAAATATTAGCATTATAATGATTTTCTTTTGAGAACGATTGCAAACAGTAATACTCATTAAATGTTTAACTGAAATATTCGCTAACATCTGAAATCATATGCAACACGCCAAAGTCAGATTAAACAGTATTCGCAATATGGCGTGGACTGAGAAGATAGATTTGTATAATATGTGAGTGGATACTGCGAATTCAGCGCCATCTATAGGTAAAAATATAACTCATAGTTTCCAACTTTAAAAAAATTTAAAATAAGGAAAATTATGTGTATATATTTAGAGAAACTTCTTATATTTATTTTCGGGGGATTTAAGATAGCGAAGTTCAGTATAATAAAATTCTGGTGTAAAGGGCGAGAATATTTGGCAAGTGTCACATTATTATTATCATTATTTATGTAAAAATATCCCATACATTTCTACGTATTTCATGAATTCTGTATAGTGTTATAGCCTATAATTTCTTATTAGTGTTTTTCTTGTTATTTTTTTTTTATTTTTAAATTAACCGATATATATATATATATATATATATATAGATAGATAGATAGATAGATAGATAGATAGATAGATATACATGTGTGTGTGTGTGTTTGCATGGTATACATAATGGGTTACCAAATTAATGTGTGAAATTGACTTTTCTTTTCTTTTTTTTTTTTTTTGTACATTTTTGAGTTTGTAGCCACTTATAATTCCTAAAAGTGGTTCTTATGTTACTGAAACACATTTTTATCAAATTTGATTAAGTTATACATTATTTTAAGTGATTGAAACAAAAAATACTGAGCTTAGCAACAGTTTTCTGACAGTTACTTCATTTTATATTGTAAAGTGTTGTTAACGTGTAATATTGAACATGCATATTGGATTTTTAGACCTGAGATTTAGTGTGCATTTTGATGCATCTTTAATAACGTCAAGTAAAGTTTAATTATTGAATTGCAATTAAATTAATTTTGACTGCATTTTTATAACTCAATTATTCACTTTTTTTTCTTTTTTTGAGTATGGTCAGAGAAAGTGGCATTCTTCTGAGAAAAAAAAAAAAAGAAGAATAAAAAATCCAAATTTAAAACACTTCCAGAACATATAACATTCCCAGAGGAAATTCGCAGATATTATTGAGGTTTCGAAATCTGATTATATTAAAATAAAAATTAATTTAGACAAAAACGTGTACCTTTCACAGAAAAGAACATGGGAGTGTGGTAGAAAATGCATAACTACGCCCAGAACCTACAGAAAATTTAGGGACATTTCTTTACTAAACAGGAAAAAAAATGCTCCTACACTGACTTAGATTTTCAGCAGTCGTATTGCTATTTCAAAGAAATCTACGCAGAGAGGACTGGCATAAGAGATCCTGACAGGCCAACGGTCTGTTCGCAAGCCTAAGGTTACATCGGCTATTTAAAAGAAACGACTTGGCTGAGCTCGAGACCATATCCATACGACTGTGAAAGGTTGCAGTGTGGTAACGCATGGTATTTATTAACAGTTTTAATGATTTCTTTTTTTTTAAATTAAACTATAAATTATTAAAATTTCGGGTGTGTTTCTCAGACGAGTCAGTTTTTGAAAAGCTAGTCGATAAAAGCAAATTCGTCTGGCAGCGTCCTGGAGAGCAATTCCACCCTGACTGAATAATAGAAAGGATTAAACACCAAAAAAAAAGAAATGCCATGGTTTGATTTATTATAAATACCAGGGGTGTAGGACACAATATTCAAACAACCATGAAACAGGATAAATATAAGTAAGTTCAACGAACGTGCTTTCTTTCTCAGATGGAAGATTGATTCCCGGAATGTGAGCATAGTATTTTTATGCACGATTATGTCCCTTGCAATAAAACCAGAGGTGTTACTGAATTTTTACGGGCCAAGAATATCTAAGTATTACCTTCGCCAAGCAATTCGTTCGATATGACTTCCATAGAAAATTATATGAAGTTACGGAAAGAAAAAAAAATAAATAAAGGAAATCATTAAAACCAAGATAAACTGATCGAAAAACTTATAAATATCTGGCGTCAAAATTCTTTAATTAAAGAAAGTGCAAAACCATACAAAGAAAGCCTGCCCTGATATATTGATGGATTAATATCTGCCAAAGGAAATGTCACCAAATAGTAATAACGTGTTACAAAATGTTACTTTCGTTTTTCGTTTCCCTTATATTTTTTATTACATAGCTATTAAATATGTATATTAACAGAAAATAAAATAATAAATGCCAATTGCAGAGTATAATGTATTTTTATTTAGATTAAAAAAAAAAAAAAAAAAAAAAAAAAAAAAACAGTAATTTGATTGTTATAAGTGCCCACATTAATATATCAAACCACTGTAAAATGAAATATAATAATAATAATAATTCTGTATTATATATATATATATATATATTCTTTTTCAAAATAAATTGAAAAATAAATAAATATATATATATTGGAAAAATAAGAAATTCTATATTCTCTTACTCTTTTTCTTTTCCTCGATAACAGCTGGGCTTGACTTTTATGAAAAAGAATGAGGCATTCAAATATGATTTCAAATTTAAAGTACTTCATGTAATGCATATTATCAGTTATATAGATTTTTCATCTATATATATATTTTTTTTTCTTTATTTGAGTGATGTTACACGTCATGATATTTCTATATTTAAAGTATTAAATAAATAACTATTTTAACTAAATCTGTATTGTACTCTATTTTTTCTTTCTTTCTTAATATGTCGGAATATATATATATATATATATACATATATATGTTAATAAACACCAATCGTTAAAGACTTTCAGTAAAAATATGTCATTCAAATTTAAATGTTATTATAAATAAGTAAATAAGAATATATATATATATATATATATATATATATATATATATATATATATATATATATATATATATATATATATATATATATAAATAGTGTGATTCAAAAAAACGTGGACAAAATCATATGGCAGATCAGTCATACAACAAGGATAAAAAATTGCATAGGAACAGAGGGTCGCAAACACCTGTAGAAGGCGCTAGAGCCACGAGAAGGCGTTGCAATACAAACACGAACTGAGCAAACGGAGATTGTCTTCATTCGAGTTCTGGATGCGTTGGGAGTAACATGGCTAGTTACACTTACCGCAAAATGTCTGATATGCCTTTAATTTACGGTATGACCCACTGCAATGGGCGAGCAGCCTTGCGAATGTATCCTGAGAAATATCCTGGTATAAAGGTGCCTAGCCACTCATTCTTTGCCAGTCTGCATCGACGATTGTGTGAAACCGGCTCATTCGACGTGCACAAGCCGGATGCTGGTCGCCAACGAATAATTTCGACAGTTGATGTTGAAGAAAGACTTGTCCAAGAACTCCAGCGTAATCCTTCAATGAGTACAGGAGTTGTATCCCGAAAGACCCATGTCCTCATGCTACCGTCTGGGGCGTTGTACATGACGAAGGACTACATCTTTATCATTTACAACGCGTCCAGGCACTGGTTGGTTGGGTTTTAAGTCGCACTAGTGCTGCGCAAATGAGCAATTGGCGACGGTCTGGGACTCACCCCTAGAGATGGTCCGGAGACATACCATCGCAATTTTGATCCTCCACGGAATGGATGGCTCTCCCGCTTCGGTGACACCCAGAGGTATAATTTTCGTCCAGGCACTGGAACCGGGAGACTACAACAATCGTATGGATTTTGCGTTTTGGTTTTTGCAAGAAAGTGCTGCAGACCGAAACTTCGCAGCAATTGTTCTCCTTACGGATGAGGCTGCGTTCTCATTAGAATGTGTGATGAACTTTCACAACCTGCATACGTGGGCGGATAAAAACCCGGTGCTTCATGTCCGCATGGAGCACAACGAAAATTTTCCGTTAACGTATGGGCTAGCATTGTAGGAGACTGTTTACTTGGTCCGTACATTCTCCTAGAAAGACTTAACGGTCCCATTTATCTAACATTCTTGTAAGAGGTTCTACCAGAAATGCTGAATGATGTTCCGATGCCTATTCGTCAACGCATTCGATTTCAACACGACGGAGCTCCTGCACATATCAGCACAGATGTCAGAGCACATCTGCAGGCTACTTTTCCTGGCAGCTGGATTGGTTGCGGTGGACCAATCGCATGGCCACCACGATCACCAGATCTATCTCCCTTGGATTTTTCTTATGGTGATTTTTAAAAGGACTTGTGTATGAAACACTTGTTGTAATGCCGGAAGACTCGGTAGGAAGAATCGTTGTGGCAGCAGGATGTGTTCGAGATACACCTGGTACCTTTGAGAAGGTTCCGCGTTGTATGCAACGTAAATGCGAGGCGTGCCTCGATGCATCTGGCAAAAACTTTGAGCATCTCCTGTAGGCTGAACATTTGGCTTGCATAAGTTGCATGTGAGTGAGTAATTATCAGTAAAATGATCTGTAATGGTTTTGTTTTTTCTCTTTGTGTTATGTATTATTTTAGATGCCCTGCAGCGGCTCCGGAAGTTGCGACCCTCTGTTCCTATGCGAGTTTTGATCCTTGTTGTATGACTGATCTACCATGTCATTTTGTCCACGTTTTTTTGAATCACCCTGTATATATATATATATATATATAGATAGATAGATAGATAGATAGATATATAGATATATATATATATATGTGTATGTGTGTGTGTGTGTGTGTGTGTAATATGATGCCGTTCAAAAATGGTTTTTATACAAAAAAATAATAAGAAGAAGAAATAAGTAAATAAATAAATAAATAAATATAAAAACAAGCTTATTTTGCTCCAATTTTACAATTTCTCTTTACCATTTAAGAGGACTCTCTAATAGTTATTTGCATGAGTATAAAAAAAAAAAAATGCTTATTTTATATACATAAAAATATAAATAAATAAATAAATAAAAAATAAGCAAATTAAGCTTATGCCGAAAGTATTATTGCTAAAACGTGAGTGGAGACTTCCCTGTGTAGGCGCAAATAGATTTTGAGTTCCGTCTGTGTGTTTCTTTGTTTGTTTGTCTCCCGATAACAGCCGCAAAATTCAAGATATATACAGTCGGTAACAAAAGTGTCCGAACTCTAGCAAAAATTCCTATGTAAAAAAAGTACGCTTAATACAGTTTTGCTAAATAAATCCTCGTCGAATCCTGTTCTTAGACTGACTAAGAACAAACAAAGATTTATTTAACAAAACAGTATTAAGTGTACTTTTTTTATATAGGAATTTTTGTTAGTGTTCGGACACATTTTTTACCGACTGTACTTGCAATTTGGTACACGTGTTCATGAACCCAAAGGAGTTTGATGTATAGTTTTCGGTGTGTATTCCATTTGTAGTTCGCATACATGGACACGCCAAAGAGTTTTTTTTATCATTTCGGTCTATGATAAGAATTTGTATGTACCGCGTTACCGGCAGTAAAAAATCCCGCTGATGGCTTGCAAGTTGTTACACATGTTTATAAACCACAAAAATTAGCAGTATAGTTTTGGGTGTGTATTCCATTTGTAGTTCGTGTACAGAGACACACCAGAAATTTTCATACCATTATGGTCTGTGGGAAGAATTTGTAAGTACCGCAATAGCGGCCGCAAAAATCCTCCGACTGACTAAATTGACACCCTCCTCCAGGTTCTGAATAAAAATAGCTCTCTCTATATATATATTATGTCTATCTTGTTCATGACTGTGTACAGGGAAACGCAAAAATTCTTATCATTATGACATATGTTGGTGAATTTCGTTTAAAAGCCTTTTAACATCATTGCAAGCAACAAAATGAAATTTGTGTACATTACGAAGATGCTTAAACTTATATTTTGTGCAGATAACATGTGCTCTAAGGATTCCTAATTAATGTACCGGACCTTAAAAAACGTGTTCTGCAATATCACGTAATCATCCAAATTTGTCAAGTTTCGAACAAATATTCATGAAAAACGTAGAATAAGCTGAATAGTCTTTACTGATGTATACAACAGTTGTCGTTTGTTTACAGAGACACACAAAATAATTTTTCGTAATTTAGAGCCTATGGATAAATGTTTTTTAAGCGTATTTTAATGTGTTATGCTGCATTAAACATAAGGGGATTAACATACATTATGAAAATGCTTAAAAGCATGTTTACTCGAAAAGAAAAATATGTATAGATCAAATACTTTACTTACGGGATCACGCAAAGAAATCCATTGACCTACTGCAATCATCCAAATGATTTCAAATTGGTTTGAAATGACATAATTAATTAGGTGTATTCGTATTATTATCGCATATAATATTTGTGGCTCCTTTTTCGGGATACACAAAATAATTTCGTACTACTATGGTCTAACGTCGATATTTCTTAAAAGTTTATTTTGACATGGTTACTCCTCGTTAAATATAATGGACTTTTATTATAAGTTTCAAAGCATATTCTCCTGTGGAAAAGTGTAGACGTAGAATTGTTAATTAAATTACAGGGTTATACAAAGAAATTCCGATATGTTATATTATTTTTTGCTTGAAATTCTGTACAAGTATTCATGAAATACAGATAATTAATACAAGACTATTAGTTATAATTAATACATATACATAAGTTATTTGGAATACATATACACATATGTATATACATTCTATAAGCATATATATATGCTTTTAGAAAGATAGATATATCGGGGCGGGGGGTTTGGGGTAGCAGACTCCTCAGAAACGTTTTTGTTTATATAGGAAATCAATCGAGTCAATACATATATTATATGAGAAGAAAACAAAATGATCTACTAAATAATGCGTCATGAAAATAGGTCATTGTGGCTCCTGATCTGCAGATCCACGTGTTGCCGAAACGTCAGTGGAGGCTTTCATGTTGAGACATATAAATATTTTGTTTTTTGTCTGTTTGTCTGCCTGTGTGTTTGTCTTGCGATAGTGCACGTACAAATCATTGACTTGAAATTTAGTATACGTGTTCATGTGCCCTTCGAAATTAGTTGTATGATTTTGAGAGGGCATTCCTGTTGCAGTTCGTGTACAGGTACACGCCAAAGTTTTCTTATCATTACGCGGCCTATGAGAAAAACTTGTATGCACCACGACAGCGGCAGCTAAAATCAAGCTATTCACCTGGAATTTGATTCACCGGCTTATTAGCTACACTGAATTATCTGTATTGTTTTGGGTGTGTAACTAAATTTGAGTACAGGAACACATGAAATTTTTTCTTATCATTACGGCCTATGGGCTGAATTTGTATGTACCGTAATAGCGGCCGTAAAAATTCCCCGATTAACTTGCTAATTGGCGCAAACTTTCAGACTCTGTGCGAAAATAGCTGTACACGTTTTTACGTCTATATTTTTTATGGATTGTGTACAGGGACACGCCAAAATTCTTATCATTACGGCATATGAGGTTAACTTCGTTTAAACGCATTTTAACACCATTTCTTTGCAATGATCAAAATGGAATTAGCGTAAATTACTGAGAGGCTTAAACTTATGTTTTCCAGCAGAAAACATGTCCTCTTAGGCTTCCTAGTTAATGTACAGGACCTAACAATATTTTCTTACAATATCACGTAATCATCCGAATTCTGTCAAATTTCAGACAGTTACGCATGAAAAATGTAGAATAAGCTGAATAATTTTAGTGGTGTATACAGTGTTTATGTTTCCTTTACTAAGACACACAAACAAAATTTGTCACATTAGAGCCTATGAACAAATTTTATTTAAGCTCACTTTAATTCGTTTTTATAGAATTGAACATAATTGAATTAACATAAATTATAAAGATGCTGAAATACATGTTTACTCTAATGAAAGATGTGTACAGACTAATTAATTTATTTACGGGACTACATAAAATAATTCCGATGACGGACAGTAATCATTCAAATTATGCCAATTTTAGTTGAAATAACAATGAGTTCTAATTAATTAAATATGTGTATTCTTTTTTAGTGTATATAATTACAGTGGCTCCTTTTCCAGGATACATAAAATAATTTCCTACTTTTTCGGTCTATACTCGGTATTTCTTAAAAGTGCATTTTAATATGTTTACGACCCATTAAATATAGTGAAATTTTATTATACTTTTCAAAGCATGATTTCTGTGTAAAAGTATGGGCATAAATTTGGTAATTAATTTGTAGGGTTACACAAAATAATTCTGATATGCTATATAATCATTTTGCATGATGTTTGGTACAAGTGTTTATGAATTACAGGGAATTAATACAAGACAATCAATTATTAGAAATATATAGATAGATAGATAGATAGATAGTTATAGAAAGAGAGATACAGCGAGGGGTTGAGGGGGCGATAGCCCTCCTCTGAAACGTTTCTGTTTATGTAAGAAGTCACTCGAATGGATATATATATATATATATATATATATATATTATATAAAAATGATCTGTTGAATAATTCGTGATGCAAATAGGACGTTGAGGCTCTTGATCTGCATATCCAATAGTTTAGTAACGTAAAGCGCAAATCCGAAAATTAAACATGCAAAAACTCAAAAATATGATAAAAAAACATTCATACTAAATTTCTAACGCGTAATATTTAGCCTTTTTTTTTGTAGCGTTTTAATATTCCTGTTAAACATACATATTAAAAAATCTAATGCATTAGCAGTAAAATGAATTTTAAAAATTGACGCATATCGAAATAATATATTTACATTTGATTATCTTCTACAAAGGTAATAATAATAAAAATTTATAAAATTAGATAAATTTTGATTTATCTACTTTTAATGAATAATTTTATTTCATACATTTAAATAATCCAATGAAATTCAGTATCAAAATATTTATTTTACTGAATGATAAAATATATAATTTTGCGGAAAAAAATTGGAAATACCATTTCAAGTACTTTTCGTTATGTCATAATAGGATTATGCAGTGTCACATGAGATTAAAAACAAACACATATATATATTGAAAAAATAGTTTTAATAGAATTTATTTGAATGGATGTAAATTCAACAAAAAAAAAAATAATAATAATAATAATTTTATAATTTTTTCATAAAAATCTAATATACCTAAGGTAGGAAATATTAAGTTATTTTCCACAAATACATGCAAAGCTTTTACAAACAAAAACTTTTTTTTTTTTTCTTTACGTTTAAAAATTATACGATTCATGCGTTAGGATTTTGCTTATCATTTATGAATCTTTTATACAGAATAGAAGAATGAAACTTTTATTTCATTAAGTAATTATAGTTAAAAGTTTAATAACCTAGTTAAAAGTAATTCATTTAAGCGGGAGAAATAATAAGATATTTTCCACCTGTAAGAGTATTCATTTTCAAATTGATAATTTACTCTATTTTATTTTAGTATTAATCATTTTTCTTTTTAATATTGTAAGTGTTAAGGCATTATCGTACATTCCTTTTGGCAGGATTGTATTAAAAATTAATTTATTAAAATTGAAAATATTGTATTTTTATTACAGAAAAAAAAAGAAAGAAAAAATAATAAATAAACATGATTAAGAATTTTAAATCGTGAAAAAAAAATATTAAAATTAAAATTAAAATTAAAAATTATAATGTGCAGAGTATATATCTATACGAAATCCAATAATTCTGTAGACATTTCCAACACTCAGGAAAAGAAAACAGCCCCACTAAAAATAATCTCAACATTTTCATAAAAAAAAAAAAAATAAAATAAAATAAACACAGGATATCTTAAGTTATTTGGCCCACTTCTAAAGCCTATATGTTCTGAAGAAAATCTATAAATATAATCTTCAGTTTTTTTTTTTTTTTTTTTTTTTTTTTTTTTTAATAAATAAGCTTAAGAAGTGGGCCAAATCTCTTATGATATTCTGCAAATTATAGTTAAGTTAATCTTAAGATTATTTTCAGTGAGATCTACAGAAAATTTATGCAACTAAATCAGATAAATGGACGATAGTTATAAATAAAGTAAAATATAAAGTCTTTTCAAATTTAATATTTTATTCATTTAGATTATTTCAAATATCTTATTCAAGACAATTTTGGTTTAGAAGAAATTATATATTACTAAATTATTATGAAATTTAAGCCTAAATTAATAAGCCTATTATGAATATTTTTAATATATTTTTACAAGAAATTTGCTCAACATTCAAAATTATGCAAAACATAATTATTGTAAAATATCTATTTACTTTTTTTTTTTTTTTTTTTTTTTTTTTTATATCCACAAATTATTTCATCAATAAAACTAAATTTTAATAGTCTGTAAAACTTTTATATGTTATTACTATTTTTTTTTTTTTTCAAAAATTAGTAACAAAATCTATTTTTAACTAAAACATTTCTCACTAATGTGCCAATTTTTGCAAGCTACCGAATACAGTCGAACCTCGTTAACGTGAACACGCTCAAAGTGAATTATTTTTAACGTGAGCTGTTTCCACAATCCCTGTCAATATGAAGATTCGTTTCGACTACTGATAAAAGACTACATGAACAGATCTGTTACTCCCCTTGGGATTCACGTTGACGAGGTTCGACTGTATTGGCGATCAAAACTAAGCGTCATTTTTAAGCATTTCCACGAAAATCCCTGTATTATTGCATATGTAATCTTAATTAGGCAAAACAATCATGATTTATACTTCAAATAAGCCTATTATGAATATTTTTAATATATTTTTACAGGAAATTTGTTCAACATTCGAATTTGTGCAAAACGTAAAAATCGTAAAATGCCTGTTCATTTTTTTTTTCCCCACAAAAAACTGAATTTTAATTGTTTATAAACTTGTACATGTTATTTATTTCAAAAATGAATAACAAAATATATTTTTAACTAAAATATTTCTTACTAATGACTTAAATTAATTTCTGGGGGGGGAGCGAATATAGGTAATGAAAACAAAGTCTTATTTTGTAAAATCTGCATAAAAATCCCTGTCTTATTGCATAGGTAATGTTAATAAGGAAAAACAATCATGATTTATACTTCAAACAAGCCTATTATGAATATTTTTAATATATTTTAGAAGAAATTTGCTCAGCATTCAATATTTCGCAAAACAAATACCGTAAAGTATCTAATAACTTTCTTTTTACAAAAAAAAAAAAAAAAAAAAAAACTGAAAATTCATCAATAAGTCTGAATTTTAATATTTTATAAATCTTTCATACGTTATTTATTTAAAAATATATATATATACTAACAAAATCTATTTTTAACTAAAATATTTCTCTCTAATGTCTCAAATCAATTTTTACAAGCAGTCGAATCTCGTTACAGTCTAATTCGTTAAAATGAAACACGCTTAATGTGAATTACTTTTAACGTGAATTTTTTTTCACAATCCCTGTCAAAAATAAGATTAGTTTTCCAGTTACTGATAGTATGAACTACTAATAACATGAACAGATTTGTTACCTCCCTTGAGATTCACATTAACAAGGTTCGACGGTAATGTCGATAAAAACAAAGTGTTATTTTTTTTTTATTCCATGAAAATCCCTGTATTATTGCATTTGTAATCTTAATAAGGCAAAACAATCATGATCTATACTTCAAATATTATTATTATGAATATTTTTAATATATTTTTATAAGAAATTCGCTGAACATTCAAAATTATGCAAAACATAAAATTCGTAAAATTTACTTTTTTTTTTTTCAGAAAAAAAAAAAAAAAAAAAAAAAAAAAAAATCATCATTAAAACTGAATTCCAATAGTTTATAAATCTTTTATACGTTATTTATTTCAAAAATGTGTAACAAAATCTATTTTTAACTAAAAGATTAACTTCTAGTATTTTAAATCAATTTCTGGAAGGGACTGAATATAGGCGATGAAAACAAAGTGTTATTTTTTTTTTTATTTCCATGAAAATCCCTTTATTATTGCATATTTCATCTGAATAAGGCAAAACAATCATAAAGTATATTTTAAATAAGCCTATTATGAACCTTTTTTTCTATATATTTACAAAACATTTGCTCAACATTAAAAAATGTTCAAGCATAAAATTTGGAAATTTAAAAAAATAATACTTTGTTTTAATCGCCAATATTCGGCTGTTTGCAAATACTTATTTTTAGCTATTAGGGAGAAATCGATTCTTTAAAAATGAATTTTGATACTCAATTTTGAAATAAATACTACATAACTGTATTTTTAAGGTTTTACAGCGTCTATTTGTGCATGTATAAAGTTTTAACTGGGATGTATATTTCGTGGAAAAAACACTATTGATGAAGATGTTTACCTCAGCTACAAATCATCGACTGAAGCTGCAGTAATTCATTTGAAATTTATAATTTGTGGTGATAGCGGACACATAGAACAAGAATTATATACTCGAAAGGATTTCCGATAAAATAAATATCGTTTTTCATGTAAATGAGCGATTTACTCAAGACAGTTCCACCTACCGACAGACTTTTTAGTCAAAAAAAAAAAAAAAAATCCCCTTCACATTAAATTATTTTTCTGACAGCCGCTTTCAATTCTGCCTTTTCTTCTTCAACTGTCATGAATTTTTAAAATATTTACCACGTCAAAATATCGAATGTGACAATGGATATTTTTCAAGGCAGTAAGAAACCTGTTGCGATCATGAACTCAAAGTCAGCGCCAAGTAAAAGCAAACTATTTTTTTATTTCGTGTGTGCTCTTTTCTTGTTTTTAAATGTATTTTTCCTGAGCATCTTAAGTATTATGCTATGAGCAAGTGCAAGATATCGAATATCGAATGTTTGCCCATTTGATAATTTGGCATGGTAAAAACGTTGTAATTACTTTCATATCAAAGAAAAAAAAAAAAAAAACAGGTATAATTCCATTTAACTGCAGATTCTTCTGTTAATGGTACATCACATTACAAGATATATTTTGTTGATTAATGTATACTCTCACCAACAAAGTTTGTTTTATAATTTCTATGATGCATGTAAAAATAATTAAAAATCATGGCGTTCTATTATTAGTAAATATTATAATATTACTATCTAAATAATTCGAGTTTGTGTTTCCAAAAGATGTGTTCATAATTGGAATGCCCCCTGTGTTTAGATGTTTTAAGGGAACCGAAGCTGCATTTATGCTAATTTCAAATAAAACCACGAAAAACTCCGAACAAATAGGACAATATCTGGGTTAGAAACCCGTATCTCTTGTCTATTATCTTAAAGAGCAGAAACTCGTGATGACTGGTGGCGCTTCAAGAGTCTCCAGAAAATTTGACGCACTTGTATGTTGAAGTGGGGTAAGTGTGTCAACGTTTTGGCGTTGTTCGGCATTCATTATACAGTCGGTACAAAAGTATTCGAAAACAAAAGGGTACAAAAGTATCCGAACTCTAGCAAAAATTCCTATATAAAAAAAAAAAAGTAGAGTTAATGCTGTTTTATTAAATAAATCCTTGTCGAATCTTGTTCTTAGTCAGTCTAAGTACAAGAATTGATTGTTGAATTAGTTTTGTGTTAAATATTGAAAACTGAACTTATATTAAGTATCGTTAAATTTTGAATTAAGGTTGCTATATTTGTATGTTTTAAGATCATCTGATGCCGATTTTTTTTTTTTTTCATAGCGGTTGACGCCTGTGCCTGTGATCAGCAAAAATCAAGAAAGGAAAGAAAAACACTAAAACTCGATATTCTAAATATATATTGTGAAAAAATCTACATGAAGCTTTTTATTGAAATCAAACAAATAGTTCGTGTACAGAGATATCCAAGAGAAATCAAATTTATATCAAAACAGAATATTTTCTTTCTATGAACTTTTCTTTCCATGTGGTTTACTATTATTCTGGCAGTAACTTTGTAACAAACATGTGTAGAATCAATAAACGGTTACGAGAGATAGGCTCGATCTAAAACTTGACATTATCAACAAGGGAATTTTAGCTGATGTCCAGCCAGTTTCCCAGAGTTTGAAAAGTGACAGAGAAGGTACTAGAAAGTGCACATTCGCGATAGTACATTAAATACCAATTCTGGAAAAGTAGTTTCTAGTACTATAACATCATGTACCAGCGAAAAAAAAATCTTTTAAATGTCTCTTGAAATGAAAGGGAAAAAAAATAGATAAAAGGTCGTTACATAAAATATTAAAAATCTTGTCTTTATGCTGCTTTAAATATATGTGAATGTATTTTATTGAAAAATATTTTATTGTAGTCTTAATGCGAATAATGTAAATAATTTAAGAAAATAATAATGAATATTTGTCTTTCAGATTATAAAATCGATGATATAACCTGTAAATATTATTAATCTGTACCGTGGATAGTTTAACATTAATGTTTTTTTTTCTTCCATTAAACTATTATACGATATCCAATCTGCACATTGTGTAAAAAAATTCTGCTTTTGAGATTTTTTTTGGTGCCAAATTCTCCAGTGTGAGATTGATTTCTGCGGAAATTATGAATATCCTTATATATATATATATATATATATATATATATATATATATATACATATATATTATTTTATATTTCTGCAACGAAATATTTTATTTTCCTTGAAAAAAAAAATGAATGCATCATGAATGCAATATTGTAATATTTTTTCATAAACATGCTTTATGTATGTATGTTTCTGCTAAATTACATACACCGTGTAAATACACATTTCATACTTTAGATAGGAACTTCCAACCACGCATATCTAAATAAAAATTCGTAATTTATTTGCTGAAAACGGAATTCAACACTTAATTCATGAGATATTAATGGGGCATAAGTCTCTCGAAAGCACCTATCGTTAATGTGAAATATTTTGGGGGTGAACTAGACGAAACATAAACAGGGATTGTTTTGTCACGACAGTCTCTCAACTTCTGTTAGATAATTAAAAAGGTAAATACTTCTGCATTACTTGATAATGAAATAAAATTTTATTGATCTTGTTAAGAAACATAGCTTTAATATGTAGTTTACTTTTATAATGAGATATTTGTTTCCATTTTCTAAATGTAACCAAAAAATTAAATCACTTGCCGATAAATTTCGAAACGATACTAATTTTAATAACTTTGACGTTTGGAATTGATATATAAAACTATGTACATATATAGGATGGTTCTAAGTCCCCGACATATTTTAAGCTTTAATGTAAAATTAATTAAATTACTTATATAATTTGTAATTCAATGCTTCTTAAAAAAAAGAAAAAAATAAAAAAATAAAAAAATAAAAAAATAAAAAAAATCCGAATTTGCTTACAGTAGTACACTATAAACAAAAAGGAAGAATAAACATGGAAAACGTAAAATAAGCAATTAAATTTCATTCATTATAATATATTCACTACAATATTTTCATCAATATTGTCTTTATAACATGAACACATTGAAACGCTAATAATATTCAATCCATGTGTTCATAAGCGACCATTGTAGAAAGCTCGCGAGTAGCTGAGCGGTTCTGCTTCAAAAAATATCGGACAATTGCGCCGAAATTAATCGGAGATCGCAATTTTCTATTTATTTTATTTCATTTATTTTATTTATTTTTTAACATTTCCTTTTTTCCTTCGAAACTAACGTAAATATGGGCTGAGTCCTTTTAGAAAAAACTCGGCGAAATTTCCGGCAGTGAAATTTCCGGGAGCGAAATTTCCAGGGTGCGAGATTTCCAGCGGGCGAAATGCTGGGGGTGAAATGCCGGGGTCGGGATGCTGGAGGTGAATTTTCCGTAAACCAGTTCCAGATAGTCATCGAAAACTCATTGTGCTGTACTAGACCGACGGTAAACCCAACCTACCATTGCTTTGAATCTTCTATAAAATATTACTCACTGTTTAAAGCGTGTAATTTCTGGTAACCCATCGCCCACGCCAGATATGTTACCATTATTCTTAAAAAGATATGCAATTTTAATAAATACTTCTGTATATTTAAAAATATATAGCACACAGCTCTTTTTAAAATTACCAATATTAATAAATATTTTCTTGCTGAAGCGCCTACGTATACATAAATAATACTAAATTTAGACTTCCATCTGTTGTGATAGTTCTGAATACACACAGACACACGCACACACACACACACACACACACATATATATATATATATATATATATATTTGCATGATTATATGTTTCAGATAAATGTATTTAAAATAATACGAAACAGATTTTTATGTACATCTAAAAAGTCTAATTATTTAATAATGTTCATTGCTGTTTATTTCTGTTAAATATTTTTTAGATTACTTCTTGTGATACATTTGAATGTATTTAGATTCATTTTTTAATTAATTAAACGAATTATTTAAACGAACATAATACAATTGTCAAGTTATAGATCAATATAATATAAATCAAGAACATCGAATTTAGATTTCATGCACATATATTTTTATAAGTCTTACACACAGAGAAAGTTATACACACAAACACCCGCAAACACCAACAGAACCTCTAAATCCTGATTTCAAACTTAGAGAAATTGAAAATCAATAATTATAGCAAAAATTAGGTTTGATAAAATCGATCAAAAAATAAATAAATAAAATAAATAAATAAATAAATAAAAACTTTCTTTACTACGTATGTTTAATAATATAAGTAAGAATATATGCTCCACTCAATAACTTTGTTAGATTCATTTTTCTATGTGTAATTTTATATTGATTATATAATTGAAATTCTTATATATTTTGTTAATTGAATTATTTTGACCAGTTTATTTTTATTTTTATTTTTAATTTAATGTTTTTAATAAAGCGTCATGTGAGTTTGTTTCGATAAACTAATATTTCAAGGATATAAAAGTTTTATTTAAAAAAAAAAAAAAAAAAAAAAAAAAAGAGTTAAAATTTCTTCATGTGTAATGTCTGTTCTCAAGCTGAAATTTATTTAATATTTGAAAAAAAATCGTAATACAATTTTTTATGCAAGAACAACATAAAGAAAATATTTGATTACTGTAGTAGAAAAATATGCGTGGTTTAACTCTTTCATTTTTTTTTAACGTTGTAGAACTTTACTGAATCCAGAAACCAGCATATTTTGATTTCTTTCTATTTCTTTTTAAAATGAAGGAAAGTATCCGTAAAAGAAGCAATAAAAAAAGTTATTCATTAAATAAATATTAAAATATTAATAGCCATAAATATGACTTTTAAAAGCTTTAAAATTTTATCCTTAAATAATCGAACTTCTTTAAAACAGACCCATATAGTTTTTTATATTAAAATTTTTACAGTCCGTTAAAGCATAAAACTAATCATACATATTGGAGATTTATCAAAAGTAAACAGTTTTTCAATTTATTATTCTGTTACTAATTTATATATATATATATATATATATATATATATATATATATATATATATTTATTTACTAGCAGGCTTTGCCCACTTCGCTGGCCACTATATTAAAATGATATATTTTTAATTGAATAGTTGAAACGTTTAAGTAAATATATTTCGATTGGCGTCAATTTTCGCCACAGCTTTAGTATGGGATCTCCTCAGTGATATTAAATATTTTTTTTTAGCTTCTCGAATCTATACAACAAAACTATTATTAAAACAAAAATTCTCGAAAACAGTCCAATAATAAAGCTTATTCTTCGACTATTCTGGAAACAGTTGAAGCTGTTACTCATATAGCAAAATTCACTATTCGATGAATGTTCTGGTATACTCTGAAAAACAGTCACTTGTTCCACAGGAGTAAAGCAAGTAGCATCAAATACTCCAGAACATAAATCTCCGCTATCTCAAGAAAAATGTTCATTCGCTTAGAGCTCAATCCTTAAAGTGCAATCAATCAGAATAGGTCCCTGAATAACTCTGATTCGCAGTGAGTACATAGTCTCTCGCATAAATCAACTCACTCCTATTTATAACTTTTTACGATGATTCCATCGAGAATCCCATCCCCGATGATTCCATCGAGTCGGAAAGCTCGAGTTTTGTGCTCCCGTGTGTCGGAGATCTTCGAAACTTGAGGAATTCTTAAGTACCATTTTTCATCAAACTTCGTTGCACTCTCACCAAATTTACTCACTCACTCGCCAAGTTTGTCGCCAAGGCTGACACAACAGAAAGTGAATGAATGAACTGCCCTTTTATTTTCACTTCGCCTGTAAGACTGCTTTCATTGCAACAGTGCTAATGATGCGGGACAAATACACTCCTTCTCATAATTATAAGGACACACATTTTTCTATATTAACTGAACACTGAACACTATTATTTAAACAAATATATTTGTTATTAATTTGAATTTCATTAATACACAATATTTAAAGAGTTTTATCGTTTTTCTATCTTAAAAAAACTTTAAATACGGTCAAAAAAAGGGTTTTTCAGGTGTTCACAATTATAAGGACAGCTCGAATCTTACTATTTTTTTCAATTATTCTTTAAATTAATATTTTTTTGGGGTCTCTTTTTAGGGTGAAACAGACAGACATTCTCTCTGGTATATACATATATATTTTCTTTAATATTCAGTTTCAATATCATTTCATACAGCATAGATGATATTCTGAATACATTTAAACTATCTAAAATTGCTTTCCACTTGCATGCACTTTTCTAATATTATAAGTTAAGGTTTTTTTCAACTTTTAGGCCACGGGAAAGGCAATAATACATAAGTTTCTTTCTTCAAACTATTTCCTATTGCTCTATCAGTAGAGCAAAAATGTAAGTCTTGTTGAAAAAAATATTATTAATCCCCAAAATCTAACAAAAATCTGAGAATTCCAAGTTTAAAATTTTCGGATAATCTCTTGATGTTCATAAATTAAATTCTATTATTAAATAGAAAAAAATTACTAAATTCATTCTGCCTTCAGTATAAACAGCTCCCCAGAGCACCATAGCTCCACCTTTAAAATGTCCGATTCATATCTGCCTTTACAAAATCTGCACTGTCTTTCGCTATCTTCAGATCGTGCCAGTAACTGTTAAAACCATTTGATTAATCAAGAATAAAATGTTTTTCATCCGAAAATGCAACATTTTACCAGTTAATATTGTCTTTACTCAACTTTAACACAGACTACATTCTTTCCCCCATTAAACGCTTATTGATTATTAGAGGTTTTTTTATTCATTTTAACATACTATTAATTATTTTAAACATGCATAAATATGGATCCCAACCTTTAGTTAAAAATTACGAGCAAATTCAGCAGCAGTCATTATGAGTAGAACAGTAAGAGGAATTATGAGTCTTCGATCTCTGTAAAACAACTATGATTTTGCATCAGATCTCTCTCCTATCGAACCAGCAGTTCAACGTTTAATCACATTTCCTTCAGCAATTTTAGATCTTCGAATTTCATTAGAAATTCGGTGGATTGAAAGTATCCTTCCACTTAAAAAACACATTTATCATACTTTACTGCATGAACGTTCTTTTTTTTTTTTTTGAGGAATTATCAGTAATGCCCGTCCAAGAAAAATTGAACGCTTATAAATGAATTTAATCTAGCCCAGTAGTTAACGAATTTGCATGTCAACTGAAATTTATCCGCTTGTAAGTTAAATAAAAAGAAAAAAAATCTTGATTGTCCCTATAATTATGAACATCCAAAAACGTGGAGAAAAAAATATTTTGCATTATTTTTTATTAATTTTGTTTCCTATATTAAAAAAAAAAAATATTATAGCAGTTTTGGTTTTTAGAATACTAGATATATTAAGAGCACTTAGTATAATCTTGTTCACAATTATTTTTACATTAGTTATTTCAAAATATGAAGTGTCCTTATAAATATGAGAAGGAGTGTAACTAATCCCTAATAACAATATGGTATGAGCACTATTTCTGCCGCATTTTAGACAACTAATATTTTTATGGTTATATATATTTCCCATTAAACGTATTCTTATTCTTATTTATTTATTTAAGTATTAATTTAAATTAAACAAATATTTCTGCCGGACAGCGTGCAGGTACAGTCACACACAGCAGCTCGTATATTTGTATTATAAATTAGCGTAGTGATTGGTATATATATAAAAAAATAAATACTATGTAAACATTACCGTGCTACACAACTTTATTGAATCTCTCCCTTGGCGGCTTTTGAAATTTTGTCACCATATTAGTGATGATTTTTTTCTTTAATATAATTTCTTGTATAAAAGGGGGAATCGTATTTTGGTGATACTTTCATCGGATATCTTTTCGCTAATTTGTATGAATTCTTTATATTCTGTTTATATTTTAACGGTTTTTAGGCTGAAAATAGTACTTGAAATAAATTTTCTATTTTTTAAACTACACCCCCCCCTCCTATAAAATTATCTATTCAGAGAAAAATAGATCATTTATGTGACTACTATTTCGGTGTAATTTCTTTAAATGTCTATTTCTAAATTAAACGTCTTGGCGAAAAACATTCGGTTTATTTCAACGCCAAAATTTAAAAATCGCCCAGTATGATCTATAAATAAAACTGATTAAATTAATTTATAGATAAAATAAATAAATAAATAAATAAATAGATAAAATAAATTTATAAAATAAATAGAGTTTATTGTAGTAAAGAAACGCTACGCAGTCAAATGTGACGTCATGGGCAGTTTTTTTTTTTTTTTTTTTTTTAATAACAACTTGACAGTAAAAATCTACAATAGTTAAAGAAAAAAAAAAAAAAAATAGAACAACATATAATAGTACCATAAACTATATTAATACTTTATCAATGTGTATAAAATTTTCAAAGTGATACTGAATGTAAACGTATTTTTTTTTCCTAACGAAAAAAAAAAAAAAAAAAAAAATACGAACTCGTAAATTTTTTTTTGGAAATTAAATTAAGGATAAATTTTTAATGACTGTTTTTGCAGCTATTATGAAGTTAATATTTTCATATTTTAATTAATTAAAAGAAAACGAATCAAAAATTCGAAAATCGGGCTTTGAGGAACACAAGGACCCCTCGGAGTGTACCTTCATGTCGAAACACGTGACTGTCGGAGCTACCGTCTTTGCGCTACGCTGTCCGCACACACGCAAACATTGCCTTTAATTTATTTTCCTCGTTTTAAGTAAACGTACTTTTTTTTTTTTTTTTATTCTGTCGAAAAAAAAAATTGGCAACAATTAAATTATGGATAAAATTAAAATGGCTAATTTATCTGAAATTAGAAGGTTATTATTTTCACATTTTAATTAATTAAAAGAAAACTAATCAAAAATTCGAAAATCGAACTTCGAGGTGCATCAGGAGAGGTCATTACGAACATCCATGCAAATTTGTGTAGCTCATCATCAGCCGTTTTCCTAAAAAGCTCTGGAAATACATACACAATGACACATACACAAACATCTTATTTTATTATATATATAGATTCTTTACTGAATTGTCTCTGTTCCTTGACGAATGCTATTTATTTTTGGTTTTGAAATATTTTGTTTTATTTATTAGTTGGTCGAACAAATTTAAATGGGTAATTTATTTTTTAAAGGTTACCACACGCACATCATGGAATGTGTTTATATGGATTTAAATACATTTGTTCTTTTTAAGGGTTGTTCCGATAATTAAACATGAATGTAAAATGCTATTTCTTAAGAAATAAGTTGAAATAATGGTGTATTGATATTTAATAAAATATATTCTAATATAATTCTAACATATAATAATAAATTAAGTAAATCATAGAATCGAGTTGCTTAGAATAAATTAAGAACAATATTTCTGTTTTTCGGCGCCATTACGTTTTATGAGAAAAATAAACAAGTGAATTTTCGTGATTATTGCGCAACTAATCGTATTCAGTAAAAGCGAAAAGAAAAAAAAAGGTTTCTGTTTGCTGTATGATTTATTATGAAACTTTAAAAGATTAAATAAAGGTTGTTGAATAAATATTTTTATCTTATTGAACATATTTATTTATGACTAGCAGGCTACGCCCGCTTCGCTGGTCACTTTTTTTAAATGAATCACAATAATTAATGAATTCTCAAAATTGCATTAATTTTTATCATGTGATAAAAAAAGAAAAAAAAATCTGATCAGGAAAAATGTCGCACCGGGTCCCCACTGCCTTCGGCAGCGTAGATCCGTGCACTGCGCGCACGTATTCTTTCACCATCCTTATGACTTCTCAAAATTCCATGTTATTACTCATAAACTTTCATTCACAAGAAAAGGAATTAAAAAAAATATCATTTAGCATCGGGTAAAAATTCACACCGGGACGCCACTGCCTTCGGCAGCGCAGACCCATGCGCGCTGCGCGCGCACGTTTGAGGATATACGTGCGCTGTACACGCATATTCCTTCTCAACTCAAACTTTTATTAAGAAAATAAAATTAAAAAAAAAATCTTTTATCATCGGTTAAAAACTCGCACCGGGTCCCAAACCCATGAGCGCTGCGCGCCTATTCCTTCCCCACCGTTCCAGCCCCTCCTAATTAACTTGCATATACCAATTTTTAACGGTCTTACTCAATTAGCTGAGATGCAAAAGAAAACCTGATCAGGACACTTTAAATTGTAAATCAGGTGAAATCTCGAATTCCACTTTCGATAATGTAAAAGAACTTTAAAATATCTTTCGAATGATGTATTAGAAATAATTTAATCATAATTACAATATGAAATATTGAAATTTAAAAATACTACAGCGCCATCTGGCGGTAGAAATTTCTGTAATCTATTGTTCCATTCCAGTTCAACAATGCTTTCAAATGATGTATTACTCATGAAATTATTTTAATTAGTAGATGAGATACAAAAGAAACCCTAATCAGGACACCTCAAAACGTGTAAATCGGGTGAAATCTCGAATTTCATTTTCGATAATGTAAAAGTACTTTAAAATGTGTATCAACTAAAATAAGCTTTCAAATGATGTATTACTTATGAACTTTTGTTAATTAATAACTGAGATACAAAAAAAAAACTGATTCAGAACACCCCAAACCGTGTAAATCTGGTGAAAACTTTCGATAATTTAAAAGAACTTAAAAATATCTTTCAAATGATGTATTACAAATAATTAATCATAATTAGAAATTGAAATATTGAAATTTAAAAATATTATAGCGCCATCTGGCGGTACAAATTTCTGTATTCCACTGTTCGATTCCAAATCAAAAAAGCTTTCTAATGATGCATTACTTATGAAATTATTTTAATTAGTAGCTGAGATACAAAAGAAAACTGATTCAGGACACCTCAAAACGTGTAAATCTGGTGAAAACTTTCGATAATTTAAAAGAACTTTAAAATATCTTTCGAATGCTGTATTAAAAATAATTTAATCATAATTAGAAATTGAAATATTGAAATTTTAAAATATTACAGCGCCATCTGGCGGTACAAATTTCTGTATTCCACTGTTCGAAAAGCTTCCTAATGATGCATTACTTACGAAATTATTTTAATTAGTAGCTGAGATACAAAAGAAAACTAATTCAGGAGACCTCAAAACGTGTAAATCTGGTGAAAACTTTCGATAATTTAAAACAACTTTAAAATATCTTTCGAATGATGTATTAAAAATAATTTAATTGGAATTTGAAATATCGAAATTTTAGCTGAGATACAAAAGAAAACCTACTCAGGACTTCTAAAACATGTAAATCACGTGAAATCTCTAATTCCATTATCTATGGTAGTTTTATTAATGGAAGTAAAAAGAAAAATAAATATTTTTTATTTCCCCAAAACCTATATATACCACGGTAGTCGGGTAATGGAAGTAAAAAGAAAAAGAAAAAGTATTTTCTAGTTCCTTCAAATGTATTTTGTTTGCTACGGAAACTTCTATCGTCTATTGAAAGATGGATTACGTGTTAGAATAAAATTTATTTTGCAATTAAAATGTAACTGCTTTGTTTATTAATGAAAATTGATGAAATTTTAACTGCAGGTTGGTTTTGTGCTGAAAAGGTTGTATATTAAGTGTTGTGTACGAAAAAGAAAATTTGAAGCACTTTGAAATTTGCAATTTTTAACCCCAGTTAAAGATCATGTGACATTAATGACTTGCACCTGTTTTGTTTCCGTTCGAGACAGCCGTTAAAATCGTCTGCTGAATGCTGATAGAATGCCTCTTTTTAAGCAATAAGGATTTTTGGTCATTGTTCGATCGACATGGGTCAACATTTTAATTAATATCTCCGAAACTAATTAAGATTTTTAAATTCTGTTTCGAGGAAAACATCGGAAAGGCTCCAGAGCATCCGTATGTCAATTCTTGTGTTTCTGCGTTCAGTAGGGGCTGAACGTATAAAAGAACAGACAGACAGACAGACAAACCTTTCCATTTATTATTATAGATTCTTGAAAGTGTTTTAATACAGCTTACCAAATAAAAAAAATGAAATTACCTTGTTAATATATATTTATTATTTTTATTTTTATTTTTTGTGGTATACATTTGCTTTTAGATAAAAAGTACAAGTTATTTATTTTTATTTCACTTTAGTACAAAAAATCAGTATATTTTAATTATAAACATTAGTGAAACCGGATTCGTCATTTTGTAAGAAACAAAATATAATACATAAAAATTTTGGAAGAATTCGACGGATGTTTTTTTCAAGGTGTAAAGTATGAATTTAATCACCGTTCATTTATGAATTAAATAACCGTTCATCAGTGCTTGTGCCAGTACCGGACAGCATGAATGCCCATTTAAAAATTCGTGGAGGCGTTGGCCATCCTTTCCTACAGATAAAGATCTTCATCCTTAAAAAAAAAAAAAAAAAAGGCTGGTTTGTGCAATCATATGTTTCGCTCATTTCTGCTTAAACATGAGCTTGTACAAACTTTTCACAGCATTTCTTGTGCCACTAAATGTACAATTTTGCATTTATGTCTAATCTCTGCCGTGGTGCCGTCGAGCTCATCTTTTTTAGATCACAAATTAAAATAATTATATATTTCAAAATATTGAATATATTTAGTTATAAAATCTAATGACATTCTGACGTTTTCATAACATTCCCAACCACTATTTATCATCTGGGCATACTGCGAACATGTTTAGAACGCCATAACCATCCCAGCAATGCCTAGTATAATAAATACTTGTTTGATCGTAATATATCATGATTTTACATCTGCGATAATATAATAATGATATTTACATAATCTTGATTTACATGCCCTACACTGTGTTGCCTTTATTTTCCAGATCTATAATATTAATGCTATTTTAGGAAAAAAAAATCGAGTTGTCTTTTCTACATAATTCCAAAAAAAAAAAAAAAAAAAAAAAAAAAACAATTTACATAATTTAATCTATTTATATTTCAAATATTTTATTAACTCATGTTTTATTATCTGTTTAATCTCACAATTTCTTTCTTTCATTACTTTACGGCATCAGAAAGATCAACTCGAATTTTAAGTTGAAACAAATCAGGCAGTTTAATTAAACAAATTATGTTTTTCAGGGTAAATACTATCAAGATTGTTTCAAAAATAAGACTAGTCGTAACATGAAATAATATAAAAAATTAGATTTTACAATGTTATCAGAAATGTATTTTTATCCATCATCTGGCATATATATATTTAAACACTTTTTCAACGAAAGTTTATGATTCGACGTACGACTGCGAAATCATCCGTTCATTCAATATATGTAATCAAAGGTTTATTTGATATGATAAAGAGCTAGTAAATTAAATATCAAGCTACGCATTTATAAAATTATCCTATTTTTTAGATAATAGCAATTGTCATCAATTTGTGTGTATTTAATTTTTAACATTTCTTACTTTTTACAGAGTTGTGAACATTTCTGTATGACTCCAAATAGTTCGTTTTCATATTATTAACTACTTAACACCAAACAAAACACTAAAAAATGCGGTATATTAGGTTTAATGCTAAATTGAAAATATATATATATATATATATATATATATATATATAAATTAAAGTGAACTGCATGTGATGCAGTTCAGGTGTTTAAGTAAGCGTGAACTGTCTTTTTGCACTTGCATGTCATAAAAAAAAAATCTTTTGTAAGGTCTATCTCTACTGACAAAAAATTAAAAACTTAAGAAATAAAATACATTTGAAGTTACATTCATAATCTTTATAAAAATTTAGTTTTCTCGCCGCAAACTATGGCGTTTAATTATTTAAATATATGTAATTATCACTGTTTTACATTTTACTAGGTTTTCTAAATCTAAATAAAAGTAAAAAAAAAAAAATTCAAACAAACAGGTATGATTAATATAACGTCCAAATTCAGCTTATTAGTTTACTTATTATATGAAGTAGAACTTACTCCATTTCTCTCTAGTTATTCAATATTAAATCATGGAAAATATATTTAGAAAATAATAATAATAATTCATTTTATGTTGGGTTGCAATTTTGTGGTCCTCGACTAAAAAAAAAAAAAAAAAAAAAAAAAAAAAGCAGAATTTTGCATTGAAAACAATTCCAAAACATTTTTTTTTTTTTTTTTTACAATAACACACTTAGTTATTAATAAGAAATCACCACAGAACTGGCGTTTTAAAGTAATAACCAGAAAACTTTCATATAAAAGTACAAAGGAATCTTCGTTTGAAACGTTCTCGCTTTCTTAATCATTTAAATTTTTTTCTTAGATGTGCTCAGATAATACCTACGTTTATTGACATTAAGTATAATCTTCCTGCTTCATTTCGCGTTAAAACTGCTTTGAAAAGGAGTAAGTTTGCAAATCTTAGGGCTTTTATTCAGGATATTCGACGGTCTCTCTCATCTATTGTGTCTGAATTATATTCACTACATCTGCTTCTTAGAAATTTCATGCAAAATTTCTCTTTTTTTTTTTTTAAAGAAATTTCGCATACGTTACGTCCCAGAGTTCTTGTCATCTGACTCTCTTGAATAAGAAGTTAATTATCTTCTTAAGAGTAACCCCGTTACTTCAACGGTTTCCCCTCTCGTTCAGGACACTATTATTAATAGTAGTAAGCCCCCCACTTTGGGTGACGGAAGTGACGTCATAGGAGGGGGGGAAGGAGGGGGAGGAAACCGGAAGTGACGTAACGGTTGCTTGATCGTGAAAGATGACGGGGGTAGAGTTTTGTTTTATTCGTTGGCAACCTGCACTTCTTGTCAGAACATGTGAGGGAGGGGGAGAGTTTTCTTAAAGGGACAACACAGAATCCTGTCAGAACATGAGAGAGAATGACGTCATCAACTGGAAAGAGGACAATGTAGTATATTTTTAATCAGTAATTAATTTTTTAATCAATATTTCATTAATCAATCTTAATGAGTGAATTTATTATTTTATTGGCTATTTTAATTCGCCAGATTTTTTACAAAACGAAATTACCCTCGAGTGGAATCGAACCCACCATCTGTGGCATGCAAGTTCCGCGCTCTACCGACTAAGCTATGAAGACGTTCCCTCGAACTTCCTTTTTTATGTTTTTCTCCTTTTAGGAGGTAGGGGTGGGAAGACGTTTCCCCCACCTGCGCCCAAGTGGACTCGTCCAAGGGGATCCAGCCAATTACAAGAGAGCACTGTGACATCATTCGTGTTTTTATCCAATCCTGATGCGTTTGCTGAGAAGATAAGACAGTAAATCTGGGTATAAAATCCTAGACATCACGAAATATCTTCACATTTTAGTCTCGCTTCATTCCTGCTGTTCAATTCGCTCTCTCTTCGCTACGTAATCATGGAAGACGGACTTAATCTTTTGATCCACGAAAATGTATTTGCTTCTTCAGAAGAAATTTTTGAAAGACTAGAAAAAGAAATTGTTTATTTACCCGAGGAGCAATGCCATATACGTATTCGAAATAAATCTTATCCTATTTCGCGGAAGATTGCTGCTTTTGGAGACCTTGATTTATCTTATACTTTTTCAGGACTGACACTAATCAGCCAGCCTTGGCCTCCTTTGCTTCTTGAAATAAAAAGTCTTATTGAAACTATGATGGGTGTCAATTTTAATTTCGTGTTGATAAATCGGTACGAGGATGGAAATGCCTGTATTGGTCAACATAAAGATGATGAAGCTGACTTAGAGGAAAACCACCCTATCTGTTCCCTAAGCTTTGGAGAAACACGTACTATGATTTTTAAAAGACCCAATTACCAAGATAAAAAAGTGGAATTAAAGTCAAATTCGCTTTTGGTTATGAATCCCCCAACAAATAAATTCTGGAGCCATGGAATTCCAAAAGAGAAGAAACACACTGGTGTGCGTGTTAATCTAACTTTCCGTATGATGAAAACACCTGGACATAACAAGCGGAAACGTGTTCAAACAGAAGAAAGATGCAAGAAAATAAAAGAAGACCGAACTAAAGTAAGTTTTCTCTCTTTTAAAAAACATTTTCCCTTTGAATAAAGTAGTATACACTTTCTTTTAATACAAAAAATCTTGATTATTTATTAATGATTTCTTTTTATTACCTTTTTCAGGAAGAGATGTTTACAGAAAATGTGGAAGAAGAATGGACTGATTCTTTGGATATGAAATACCTAGGTGGAGAAAATTTCCTTACTGTCAATCATTATATCGGAAAAACTCGAGTGCACATCAGGAGATATGTTAAAGGTGAAAATGGCGTGTTACATGCGACGAAAGACGGAGTATCCTTATCACCCAAAGTATGGTATTATTTGTGTAGGAAAGTAAATGCTATTTTAAATCATAAATCTTCGGATAAGGTGTTTATTATAGACAAAGATTTATGCATTTCGAAACAAATGAAGAATAATCAAGAAATTTTTGTTTTCCAAAGATTATTTCAAAGAAAAAATTTGAGCATGCAATTTTTATCTGAATATGTTGTGCTTAGCGGTGCTGAGTTAGGAAAGCTTTGTGAAAACAAGTGTTTAATAACAGATCGCATGAAACAAGCGCTGATCACTTACACTTTATCCTATTGCATTGGAAAAGAACTCGATAATCCAAATTTACAGTTGAAACCCGTGGAGAACCCTGATGCATTTTTAGAACTTCTTGTTTCACTTCAAAACTGTCTTGCTGCAGCTATTACAATAAAAATTACAGAACTTATAAATTGTTGTGGCTGTCGAGATTCGTATGAAGCCAGTTTTTTGCATGACTGTTTAACGAAAAGTCGATCTGAAAAATGGTCAGAATATTTTCACCAAGCATTGTTCTCGATAAATTGGAATGATGTAGCCAGAGATATAGTTCATAAAAATTTAAATATTGATTTCCAAGCAGTATTAGGAGTAGAAGAATTTTTCCCTTCTTTAGATGTAGAAAAAACATTTGAAGCTGTTGAAAAAATGTATGTTGGTGAAGAAAATGAAGAAGAACTTATTTTTAACAAATTATTGTTTTCTTGTAATTGATTCTTTATTATGTAAATTTTTAATGTAAATAAATATTGATTATTATAGAACTTCTTGTGTGTGTGTGACTTTTTTATGTTTACCACATAGAAAATATTTAAGATTTTTGTGAATATATAAATACTGGGTTATACGTTTTGTTTGAATCATTATGAATATAAGTGTTCGGCTAGATCACAACTACTGCTGTAATGGAAGCAGTATTGAATCAGACGTATCGGGATCCAGAGCACCCGGCCAGTTTCGGTGGTGTCAGTGCTTTACAGCGTGCTTTAAAAGGTCGCGTAAAAACCAAAGACATCAAGAAATGGCTTCAAACGAAAGATTCGTATACTTTGCACAAGCCTTTGAGACACAGATTCCAAACAAATCGTGTGATTGTAGGAGGCATCGACGAGCAGTTTCAGTCTGATTTAGTGGATATGCAATCCTTAGCTAATTATAACGATGGTTACAAATATTTACTTACTTGTATTGATATTTTGTCAAAGTACGCTTGGGCGATACCTTTGAAAAATAAAAGGTCTCTGACTATTAAACAAGCTTTTGAAAAAATATTTGCGGAAAGGTTACCCGAACGACTTCAAACAGACTCGGGTAAGGAATTTACAAACAATCTTGTACAAGATTACTTTAAAAAGAAGAAAATTCATTTTTTCACTACACATAATGCAACCAAGGCGTCGGTGGTTGAACGTTTTAATCGCACTTTGAAAACTAAGATGTGGAAATATTTTACTGAAATGAACACAAGAAGATACATCGATGTCATCAATAAATTAGTACACAGTTATAATCATACTTGGCATCGTAGTATACAAACAGAGCCTGCATCGGTGACGTTAGAAAACCAACAGAAAATTTGGCATACGCTATATGATCAGCAAACATTGGTTCCAAAACCTAATCGTACAGATTTAAAAGTTGGAGATACTGTTCGTATCAGTCGAGAAAAAATGTTGTTTGAAAAAGGATATGAACAAAACTGGACAAGGGAAATATTTACAATTTATAAAATTTTACCTCGTGTACCTGTTGTCTATAAACTGAAAGATTTAGCAGGAGAAATTATAAAAGGAAGTTTTTACAAGCAAGAGTTACAAAAAATTTCGGATTCTGGATTTTATCCAGTGGAAAAAGTTTTGAAAAAAAGAAAACGTCATGGAAAAGTTGAATACTTCGTAAAGTTTCAGGGTTATCCTCAAAAATTCAATACATGGGTCAGCGATGTCAAAATGATATAAATAGAGCATTTGTGTAACTTAAATTTCATTTTAAAAACGATGTCTTTCTACGTCACACTGATCAGTGACAGCTCTTTGAGCTTTTTCCCGCATAATAAAATATCGCAATTTACGACGCAGCTGCCTAGTCCAATCAATTTAAATGGCGAATGGGAAATGGCTTTAGTCGATTTCATTTATCCCCATACTTGGTATAACGTTCGAAATGATAATAATTTATTTGGTTTTGATTTGGGTGATGGAATACTAGAAGGTAGAAGAGTCCCCCCAGGTTGCTATGAAACGATACCAGATCTTATTGGAAGTATGACAATAGAATCCCATAAAAATAAGATTGAGTTTCAGTATCACCCAGTAACGAAACGAGTAACTATTAAGACGGATGGAAAATCAAAAGTAATCCTCCACGAAGGTATAGCGGAACTATTGGGATTCGAACCAGGAAAATATTCAGGATTTCAACAAAGTCCGTTTGTTGCCGATCCAAAGTGCTCTTTTCCAGTGATATATGTATACTGTGATCTAACAGAACCCCAAATCGTAGGTGATGTACAAGCTCCTTTGCTAAAAATCGTCACGGTAGATGGAAACGACGGCGAAATTGTAAATGCTCATTATCCAAGACCTTTTTACTTGCCTGTTATTCGGCAGCATTTCCAAACAATACATATTGATATAAGACTTCATTCTGGGGCTTTAGTACCTTTTGAAAGAGGCAAAGTGTTTGTCACTTTACATTTTCGTTTACGGCAAATTATATAAAAAGGACCTTTCTTTTCAAATAACTCTCATTTTCAATTTTGTTGACGTGAAAGAAGGATCAATAAAAATGTTGGTGCCTTATACGTGTTGTACGAAAAAATTTGAAGATTATTATGCCGGGCAAACAGGACAAGGTTTGCCTTATTATCAGGGAACCGTTTTGCAGAGAGGACATGGAATAGGTGGATTTTTTGCTAAACTATTCCGAAGTGCAATGCCCTTTTTAATAAGCGGTGCCAAAACAGTCGGAAAAGAAGCTTTACGAACTGGCACTATGGTAGCAAACGATGTATTGTCAGGCGAAAGTTTGAAATCTTCTCTCAAAACGCGAACAAAAGAAACCGGAAAAAAACTAGCCAGAAAGGCTGTTCAAAAAGCGGATGAGATGATCGGTCACGGAAAGCTTAAAAGGAAACGCAAACCTTCCAAACGTTTCATTTCATCGAAAGCACGGAAAGTGCAAGGACGTGATATTTTTGATTAGACATACTCTATAAAATGGCTTTTCTTTTAAAAGATTCTCCAGAATGCGCTAAATCAGAACTAGAACTATTTTCTTTACCACCCACTCAAACAGTTATTGAAAGAGGCCAATGGGTTGAGTTTCATCCTCTTGCCAATGCATCTGATGGCGGTCCTGTGGAATTTAATGTGTCTGGAAGCGGTGAAGAGTATCTTGATTTGTCACAAACTCAACTGTATATCAAAGTAAAAAATTTAAAAAATGATGGCAAGCCTATAACGGATAAGTGTAAAGTCGGCCCTGTGATCCTTTTCTTACATTCTATGTTTTCCCAAGTAGACATCAGCCTAAATGAAAGACTTGTTTCATCCAGTAATAATACGTATCCATATAGAGCTATGATAGAAACATTACTTAATCATGGATATGATGTGAAAACCTCTCAACTTTCCTCGGAATTATTTTACAAAGACACCGCTGGTCGAATGAATGTTTTTGACACGGCAGATCCTAACCCTAATGAAGGTTTTAATAAACGTGCTGAACTGTTTAAACTAAGTGCTTCAGTTGATATGATGGGTCGTTTGCATTTGGATATGTTTCACCAAGAG
The DNA here is from genome assembly GCA_963930645.1 of Salticus scenicus. NCBI lineage: Eukaryota > Metazoa > Arthropoda > Arachnida > Araneae > Salticidae > Salticus > Salticus scenicus. Next base: position 127,937,534 of record OZ005656.1, read on the forward strand.
AGACTACTACTTAACATGGTCGACGTAAAAATAAAACTTATTCGTAGTAAACCAGAATTTTGCTTGTTAGGGGGTGAAGGGGAATTCAAAGTATTCCTTGATCATGCCTCTTTATTTGTTCGAAAAATAAGGGTTAGCCCAGGTGTTGTTTTGGGACATGCCAAAAGCCTAGAAAAAACGACAGCCAAGTATCCTATTGATAGAGTTCTTTGCAAAACGTATTCCATTCCTGCTGGAAATATGAGTTTTATTCAGGATAACATTTTTATTGGTCAAATGCCGAATCGTATTGTGATTGCCTGTGTAGACAATGATGCATTTAACGGTAACTATAAAAAGTCCCCCTTTGAATTTCAGCATTACAATATGAACTTTATAGGCGTCTATGTAGATGGTCAACCTGTTCCTCATAATCCCATTCAGCCTAATTTTGAAAATGGTTTATTTATCCGTGCTTATCAAAATTTATTTGTGAATGCCGACAATAAAGGACTGTATTTATCTAGGTCAGAATTTTCAAAAGGATATTCTTTATTTCGTTTTGATTTGACGCCTGACTTATGTGATGGTTCTCATCTTAACCTTATTCGTCATAGCAATCTAAGATTGGAATTTAAATTTAGTACTCCTCTAATACAAACAATCTCTCTGATCGTGTATGCTGAATTTGAAAATTTAATTGAAATCAACAAAGCTCGAGATATTTTGTATGATTTTGGGAACTGATGAATTCGTCTCAAATTCATACAGTTTTATCTCGCGATCCTGTTTCTGCTAGGTATTTTGTAGGTGTTTTTCCTTCTGACAAAATACCTGTCATTCGAAAATTCCCTTGTGCATTTGTACTCAATACTGATAAACATGATGAAAAGGGATCCCATTGGCTGGCTGTTTACATTCAAGACCAAAAGACTATTGATTTTTTCGACTCTTACGGATTACCTCCCGAAACCTATGGAGAAGACATCACAAGATTTGTAAAGAAGTATTCTCAAATTCAATGGAACAAGACAACGTTTCAAAGTTTAACGTCCAATGTCTGTGGACAATATTGTATTTTTTTTATAATAAAACGATGTCAAGGACTCTGTATGAAATCTATTGTAAATGTGCTGTCTAGAAAGAAGAATGATTTTCGAATGTTTCAGTTTGTCAAAAAAAGATATGGTGTAAATATGATTTTCAAAAAATAAAAATTATTTTTTTTAATAAATGTGTTTGTATTTTCTTTAATGTGTTTTATTAATATTTTCCTACTTTAAAAAAAATGCATGTTTTATTTTGACGGAAAGAGTATAAAAGTAGGATCATTTTGAAAAATTTATCATTTAAAAAATTGAACTTCTCAAGTTAGAACACCCATCTACTTGCCTTATTTCTGGCCCCACGCAATCTGGAAAAACATTTCTAGTTAAAAAGTTGATTGATTGTAAGATGTTTAATCCCATGCCAACGAATATTATTTATTGTTACGGTAAATACCAACCTCTTTTTAATTCAATGAAAGATGTGAATTTTGAAGAAGGACTACCGTCTAATCTTAACTCACTTCGAAATGCTTTAATTGTCATAGACGATTTAATGTCAGAATTAGCGAATGATTTTCGCTTAAGTAATCTTTTTACGAAAGGCAGTCATCACCAAAATTTATCTGTTATATTTTTAACTCAAAATATTTTTGTTCAGGGTAAAGAAATGCGAAATGTTAATCTAAATTCTCAATACATTTTCTTATTTAGAAATCCTAGGGATAAAACTCAAATTAATATCTTAGCTCGCCAAATGTATCCAGGTAAAGTTCGAGCTTTCCAAGAAATTTTTTACGATGCTACATCACCTGAATTTGGTTATTTGCTTATTGATTTGCGCCCAAGGGCAGATGATCGTTTGCGCCTGCGCACAGGAATATTTTCGGGTGATAAACATTACGTGTATGAACCTCGATAAATCATTTCTATTCAGTGCATCCTTCAGTGAACATGTCTTCAGCTGTAGTAGAATTTGAGGGCTTTCAGATAAATTCGCAAGATTTTGTTGTCAAAGAATTGGCCTTTTATGCCGTAGACTTTAATTATCATGCCCGCTGGAGCTTTCTCCCTCCTTATCCATGGGAACAATTAACCCTCAAAACAAGAAAATCTTTTGCATGGCTAACTCGTTATTGTCATGGTTTACGCTGGGAGAGTGGAGAATTACCTTATTCAGCTTTAGAAGTTATACTTTCATCTTTGTTTATTTCCCATAAAAAGATTTTTACCAAAGGATTAGAAAAAACAAAATTTTTAGAGAAAATGTCTAAACGAAAAATTTTTAATCTCAATGATTTTGATTGTCCCAAAATAGTCTCACTAGAGGAAGCAGATGTGAAATGCCCCAGTCATAAATCATTTTTTAAACACTGCGCACTGGCGAAAGCATTTGCTTTCGGCGTATTTATAAAGGAGAATATAAGCTTCCCACAAATCATTTGTATTCAGGATGTCGACGCTGGAACATCTCAGATTGTTAAGCAAGACGAAACAGAAAGCAGCCTTTCTTAGAAAGTGTCCTAACAGTATCATAAAAGGTGTGTGTGAATGCGCCTTAAACCTATTAAAGGGTAACATACCTGTCACCAAACGTCAGAAAAACAAATTAATCCATTATAAAAAAACTTTGCGTTGTCTAGGAGATAGAAAAGTCCCATTATTTAAGAAAAGGCGACTCCTTGTTCAAAAAGGAGAAGGTTTTCTTTCTATTCTCATTCCCGCTGCCGTGTCTGTACTGAGTACATTGATAAATGGAATTCGCTCGTAAATTCAGACTAATTTCAATGGATAGAGATCAAGAATTTGCCGAAGAACATTTGAGTGATTTAGACATACAGATTCAAAATATTTTGAAAAGAAAATTAGAAGAAGATGAAAAAGCAAAGCTATACATACAGATTTTGCAGAAGTTTGTGTCATTCCCAGATGTGAATACTGTGAAACGTTCCGAAGTTCCAGTCACGGAAAATCCTCCTGAAAATAATCTTGTTACAGAAAGTGAAATTTTGAACACCGTTCTTGTCAAACATAAAAAAACTGCTTCGAAAATTATAGAATTTTTAAGACAGCATGAAATATTTTGGAATAAAAATAAAGAAGTTAAAGTGGACAATAATGTTATCCCTGATTCTGATATTGTTCAACTAATCAATTTCCTATTAAGAAACAGAATAAAAAAACCAGATGCCTTTGAAGAATTTAATGAAAAATTGAAGATTTGTGATTTTCCACGAGAGTTTATCAAAAATAAATATTTAACTGTTATGAAATCCTCTCCGAAGAGAAAACGTTCACCGTATGTGAAAACTATGTATGCAAAACCTGGAAGAAAAAAATTGACTTCGTCAAAATGGCTAAACTTGTAAAAAATGATTTTTTAATAAATTTCTTGCTTGAATTTTTTCAGTTGTTGTTTTATTTCTTTTCATTTAACATTTTTAATTTTCCAAAAGAAAAAAGACAAACTCAATTACAAAAAATAAATATGATTTATTGTTAAGAATAAATTTACAAATTTTCTCGTTACATTTTTTTGTTGTTTTATTTTACATTTTTTTTTGTTGTTTTATTTTACATTTTTTTTCTTTCTTCATGTTCCTTTAATACCCGTAAGGTAGGGTGGTCAAATCGTGCTGAATGACACGTTTGTCATAGACCACCCTGTAAAGTTTCCTTTGTTCTCTGTTAATGACCTTTCTGCGTTTTGGATCCCGGGTGATTTTTGCTGGGTCTGTAATTGGGATCGTTTGAGTTTCACTCATTTCCGTAATTAACTTCCGAATAGATTCAAAATTTAAAGACTGGGAATTCTTAAAGTTCAAGGTGAACCCCCTTACCTTGCAACACGTTTTACCACTTTTTGTTTCAAAACCATAGTTTTTAGGGCCACCTGTAAAAAAAGAAAAGAAATGAATTTAATAAAGTAAAAAATAGGTTTCAAATGAGATCAGAAACATAAATAAATAAAGAGAGAAATTTAAAACACTTACCAGATACAAACACGGATATCACATCACCATCCAGTTCATCGGTGAATTCCCCGAGAAAGTTGCCGAGGGGCGGATCGTTTATACCATCACTGGCATAAACGATCGAATCTGTATCGTGATACAGAACACTGCGACCAAGTTTGTCCATTTCACTGTACAACTTGAGACGAGCCCAAGCTGTAGTGAAAGCCGCTAAAAATATGTTTGTAGCGGTGTCCTGCCCGATAAATTCCTCGTCAGCTTTCCATTGGATGGCTGCCACCTCTGGTGTAGGGAGAAAAACATCTTTGATCTGAAAAAGAGGAAATTAAAATTAAAATTGAAATGGAATAAAATAAATAATTATCGATGTATAAAATAAAAAAAAGGTACTTACGTTTTTAGTAGGATCAGCCATCATTTTGTTGAAATTCGGGACTGTGTTGACAAACGTCAGCCGATCCTTATTAATGTTCATCCCCCATCTGTAATGAAAAAGAAATAAAGTTATAAAAATGTATAAAAAAATATAACTATAAATAAAACGAAAAATTTTAAATTATACTTACCGTCCCCAAAAACTATTCAGCGCTAATTTGGCTACTTGTCTGCGCCCAGGGTTTTTACTGATGCATGCCGGGTCTAATTTAACACCTTCGCGTTCCTCGTACTGGCGAATGTAGTGGTCTTTCTGTTCCTCAGTCACGCAGTCTGAAGGCCAACCACTGCTCTCCTGCTTGATCTTCAAAAAACAATCGATGAATGATTTAAACAGAGAGTCTGATGTTTGCTCGAAATGGTAGACCTCGTAGATCTGAAATAAAAATTATAAAAAACTATTAGATGAGCATTCAAATAAAATCATACATTTACAAAACAACGAGATTATGTTTAGTACTTACTTGTGTGACTCGATATCCTTTCTTCTTCGCCAGCTTCAGCTCCTCGCTTACCCATGTTCCGACAATAGCACGTTCATCATCGGTATGGGAGCAAGGACTTTGCTGCAAGGTTTCAGCGCAGGTCCGGCATAGGGGAAACATCAGCTTCTTTTGGCATCGGTATGGCAGCACGGGTAAATAGAGCCCTCGTGGTGGGAGTACTTTGCAGTGGACCAATCCGAAATATTGGTCGATATCACCGAAACCTTCTGTTATAATGGTGGGATGACCAACGGGGTAAAGGCAATATTTGTTTACCTAACAATGAAATAAAAGTGTTAAAAAAAATACATGTCACAATGCAGAGAACATTTTTAAGGTGAGAAAATAATTTAAAAAATTAAAAACAAAACAAACAACAGACTTACCCATGGGTATAACGACGTAAAATCAACATATTTCACGTCGCCTTCGTGAAACAATTTTACTGCGTTGGTTCGTCCCCCAAAAAAGGCATCCCTTGGATTTAAACGGTCCTTCAAGTCGTGTGTTTTCAAGAAAGATTTTAGTTCCGGGGACTCCTTCTTCATTTCTCTAAAAGTATGCTCCCACATCTCGACTACCTGATATCCCTGGTCGAGTAATTTCTGGACATTCTCCTCCGTCTGTTGTCTTAATGCTGCCATGGTCACGTTTTTTAAAGGATGGGTCACGTCTGAATTGTAACACGTGCAACAGCCGTGAAAGAAACAACCCTAAAAATAAATATTTTCATTTATTAAAATAGTATTTAAAAAAATATATATAAATAAAATGATTCATTAATCACAGAATAATTTTTACCTGATATTGGTAGACGGTCTTGGTTTCTTCACAGAATCCATCTACCGATATTCCTCTGATTTTTCGCTCTCCTGTTCCATTGAGAGCGTGCTGGATACGTAGTCCCTGGGCTGAAGCTACAAAATCCAACCATCGTATGGAATCTGGACTGAAGTTGGTTCTGTTCACATATCCATGCACGGGAACCATAGCAATCGCATCGGGCTGTATGTGGTTGCTTCGGTATGTTGCTAAAAAAAATACTTTACCGAAACGGATCCACGTTGGCGATTTCCGTAAACTGTGTTCGAAACTCGAGACAACAACGCCGAAGAATATCCACGTCCGAACTGAAAAATTGAAAAAAAGAAAAAAACATATTAATTTAAAAATATTTTTTTGTTTTATTTATTTATTTATTTTTAAAAATAGAGAATTCTTAAGCACCTAGCTGCAATAAGAATACATTTCCTTTTGAAAATCAAACATTTCCCCCTTTTGTTTTTCTTCTGCATGCCAGGACAGGAATGCACTGCGAGCTGCAGTTGACATCGTGTCAGGACTATAGTACTGGGTATCGGGAAGGGGTCCAACATAGTTTTGATTCTCCCGGGTGTTGAAGAGATGAGGGAAATATCCCTTCCGTAATTCGGAGAAACCAAAACAACTGGGCAGTTTTGACAGGGCCATTGGGAGAAAATTTAACGAATCGATGATTCGAACGTCGACAGATTTCAGATGAATAGACATCAATTTGCTCCCGCACGGAATCACTTCTGGTGTTGTACCTTGTTTTATTAACCATTCCATGATGAACTGTCCGTCGAATCTGAAAAAAGAACAAAATACGTTTAATGGATAAAGATAAGAACAAATCAGAAATAAACAGAGAGAGAAAATTTACTTACCCCTTCATATTATGGGCGATTGCTGTATAGCCCTTGTGTCGAGGAGTAAACAGCCATGTACAGAAATCTGCACAGGCTGTATATCCTTTGAATACCTCCTCCCGGCCATCAGTATACTGCGCCACAGCAAAATTAACTTCGTGTGTTCCCGAAGATTGGTCCGTTTCAAAATCAAAAAAGATCAATTTTGCACTGGGATTCTTCGGGTCCACTTGCCGCAAGTAACACTGGTGCTCCGCCAATACAACAAAGCTATCACAAGAAGGGCATTTGGCTGTTCCACAGCGGTGCATGTCTTTGGGACAATCTCTTCTACGAATTACTTTGCAACACGTTCGACATTGATAAATCTGTGAAAGAAAAAAAAAAAACATTAATACATACATTTACACATACATTATTTATATATTTTTTTAAACTAAGACTATTCATTTACCTGATCACAGAGGGATAATTCCTGATTCTCTGTTAGGGCTTTATGGGCTGCAAAGCAATCACTCGATTGGCAGAGACGATCACAGTCCTGGCATCGTTGAGGTTCGCCCGGACGGCAGTCTGTTTTCATACACACATAACATGCTTCGGCACAACGATGTTCATATTGTTTCTCATAAGGCACGTCGCATTGATCGCAGTAAAATTTACTACCGAAGAAGGCTTTTAGTGACTTCACGACATCGTAATGTTCATCGTGAAGCCACAAATTTATCCGCTGGGGTCTATCCACACCTTTATACGAAACCTACAAGATAAAAAAAAGATTTTAAAATCAGCAAGTGCCAATAAAGAAAAATATTATAATTATGTATAACTAATAAAAATAAAACTTACTCGATTGCGATTATCCGACGACAATGCAGCAATCTGAATGTTGAGATGCTCTTCGAACTGAGCGATTTCCCGAAACGTGCAAGGACCTAGGGGGACTTGGGCTGCAGTATGCAGAGCTCGAGCACGGTTCATCAGTGCGGGACGGTCACGTCGTTTCATGGCTGTAATTGCCTTGCGGTCATTCTCTAAATGGGCTTTAGCAAACAGGATGGCCTTCGCACAGCAGAGTCCTTCTTCATCCTCGGGAATACTCAGAATAGATTTCTTTTGCAGGCGATCGACGGATATGTTAGAAGTTCTTCGTCTTCCAGCCCCGATAGGTCTGTGAACTGTCAAGACATCCACCGAAAAACCCTCATCCAGCTGGATTTTATTTTTCGACTGGAGGACCTTCATGACGGCAGACATCACTTTCTCAACGGTGAGCTCAGAGACGGAAATGAGTTTCGTGGATATTGGCTTATCCAATCCTTCAGCCCAAATACAAAGTCGTATCAGTTCTGTACGGTCCAAACTTTGAGTGGAACGGCGAATCAAGCTTGTAAATAATTGATTCACAGAGTCAATCACCGCAATCATTGGTACACCTCGCACGTGAGCAGGAAGCTTGTCTGGGTCGACACGGGCCTCATAACGGATTTCTTCCGCTTGATACTTGTTGTTCCTCCGACGTAGACGTTCGGTGATAATGATAGCATCCTCCATCTGTAAAAACAAAGAAAATATATACAATAAGCTAGATCGTAAAAAAAGATAGAAAAATCTATGTATAAAAGTAAGTACTTACGCGGGAAGTCTCTCCACCAGTCGTGTACGTTGGTCCAGCTCCAACAGGTCGAGCAGAAGTCTAGAATAATAATAAAGAAATTTAGACACTTATTAAAAAAAAAAAAAAAAAAAAAAAAAAAAAGAGAGAGATTACACTCAAGAACACAAAAACAAACTTACTTCAAAACCTGTTCCTACTCGGTAATACAGCGGCAAAGGCATGGGATTCTCCACAAATATTTGAGAAACTTCATCGAAATCCATAGGATTTTCGATGAAAATTTGGGACGCTTCATCCATCAACTGAAAAAGTAAATACATCGTTAAAAATATCAATATTACAAAATATTACAATATTATAAAAAATACGAGTTAAATAAAGGAACTTACTTCATCATCGGAATCATTGAAGGGTATTTCAGAATCTTCAAAAAGAACCTAAAATGAAAAAAGAACGTTTTATAGAACAAAATTAAATGAATCAAAATTCAGAAAAGAAAACTGCATATACGAGTTCAAAATATTACGGAAAGAAAAAAAAATATTCATGACAAAAAAAAACTTTCAGAAAACATTCGTGTTAAGTCAAAAAGAAACAAAATCTTAAAAACAGTTTAAAAACTGAAAAATAAAACTTGAATTATTTTTTAATTAGATTTTTTCAAAACACTTAAAAAAATAAATAAATAAATAAAAATAAATAAAATTTTCAAAAAAGAAAATGAATTTTTAGTATTGTTTAAAAATCAGAAAAGAAAAATGATAGTAAAAAATTAGAAAAAAAATATTTACCTGATTTTCGCTTGAACCAACAGTATTGAATGAGCGTTTCATTTTTTCTGAAGAAAGAAGGTAATCCTAGGAATAGAAGCAAAAGAGCAAGCAAAAGAATTTTCTTGGACTAGGTCAATCAAGAAAGTGAACGCGATAGCTCAGGAGGGTCATTAAATATCCGGCGTAAGAATCGTGACATCAGTTATCTACCTTCTTATTGGCTGGATCCCCTTGGACGAGTCCACTTGAGCGCAGGTGGGGGAAACGTCTTCCCACCCCTACCTCCTAAAAGGGGAAAAACATAAAAAAGGAAGTTCGAGGGAACGTCTTCATAGCTTAGTCGGTAGAGCGCGGAACTTGCATGCCACAGATGGTGGGTTCGATTCCACTCGAGGGTAATTTCGTTTTGTAAAAAATCTGGCGAATTAAAATAGCCAATAAAATAATAAATTCACTCATTAAGATTGATTAATGAAATATTGATTAAAAAATTAATTACTGATTAAAAATATACTACATTGTCCTCTTTCCAGTTGATGACGTCATTCTCTCTCATGTTCTGACAGGATTCTGTGTTGTCCCTTTAAGAAAACTCTCCCCCTCCCTCACATGTTCTGACAAGAAGTGCAGGTTGCCAACGGATAAAACAAAACTCTACCCCCGTCATCTTTCACGATCAAGCAACCGTTACGTCACTTCCGGTTTCCTCCCCCTCCTTCCCCCCCTCCTATGACGTCACTTCCGTCACCCAAAGTGGGGGGCTTACTACTATTAATCTTCCTTCGCACTTCTTGACTTGTGCTCAACATGACAAGCTTAATTTGGGTCATAATTTTGCTTGTGTTTCTGGACCCTCTATTCCCAATTTGATTTCTTCCATTAAAAATGTCTTTAAAAATAGTAAAATTTCTCCCGGAAAGTTAGAATCTCTTTGTTTCGTTTTATCTAACATTATTTCTACTAATAATTGTCCAGAATAGTCTAATCTTACTTTCTCTCAAAAATCCGGCCTCTCCTTTTTAAACTCCATTACCAATTTTATTCTCACCAAGGCTGAAAAAAAGGGGACAAATTTTTTTGTTCAACAAATATGATTATATTTCCCATGTTGAGTACATGCTTAATTCTGGCCCCTATTCGAAAATGAATAACAATCCGTTTAATGTTCATCTTGATCAAGTTAAATACCTTGTTCAAAATTCTGTAATTCTTAGTGATCATACTAAACACATGGTGATTCCTTTCATTTCTAACTGTTCTCGTTTCTATGTTCTTGTGAAAGATTATAAAACCACTCTCTGTTTCCGGTCTATTAGTTTTAATATTGGTACGGCTTCTTAGAATCTTGCTTGTTTTCTTTCAAGATCTCTTTCTCATTTAATAGTATAAACCTTTATACAGTTAAAAATTCATATGACTTAGTAGACAAACTTAAACACATCTCTCTCTGTAATTATATTATGGTTTTTTAGATGATAAATCACTTTTTACTAATGTTCCAATTCAGGATGTTCTTGTTTTTTTAGAGAGGAGATTACTTGAAATCCATTGTTATTCTATTGAAATTGAGGAGCTTGTGAATTTAGTTCATTTTTGCATCAGACAAACTGCCTTCATCTTTAATGGTACTTAAACCAGATAATGAGCAGTCCTCTCTCTCTTTTACTATGTGACATATATGTGTACTATTTTAAAGAAAATCTCTTCAGTGTATAGACATTATCTCACTGGTTTAGGTATGTTGATGAGACTATCGTTCCTGTTCCCTCTGATGTCGATTTTTCTCGTTTACGTTCGTTGGTTAAATCTCGTGATCCATGCTATCATTACACTTTTGAGATTGAAAAGAATTGCTCTTTGCCTTTCCTTGAGATTTTTTTGTATCTAAAGATAAGGATTGGTTCGCTGTCTTTAGAAAAGCATTCTCTGTCTCTCTTCCACCCATGCTCTGTCTAACCACTCTGTCTCAACAAAAAATATCTTCTATCTATACTTATGTTTTTCTTACCTTACATATTTGTTCTGACCCCTCTACTGTTTTGAAAGAAATCAATTATTTAAAATCACTTGCTATTTCTCGAGTCTATAACCCTCTATTATCACTCCTTTGTCATGCTCATCATTTTGATTTTTCTAAAGCTACCATCATTTCATCTCCTGTCTTCTCTTCCCATGTAGATATCCATGAAGCTTTTTACATATTTAAAAGTTCGAAAAAAAAATTTATTGATGTTTCTTCCACTTTTTTCTTGTCTGATGCTCGGAAATTACTCACATAACTTCGATTTTTGCTTAAATTTGATATCTTTAACTTTTCAATGTTTATTTGTAAATTTTGAAATATCTTTTAATCTCATATGTTTATTTATTTTTCAACATTTATTTGATAATTCTTATCACACAAGTATTTATATTTGCATTCATCTTTATATATTTTTGCTCTTCACATTAAATGGATTTGTGTGTTGCCGCTTTGATAACAGCACTCGTGCCTACTTTGTTCGTCTGACGAAGGGTTGTGTGTTTTTTCGTTCCGAAACAATTGTTGCGAATTTATTGCATTTTATGGTGTTTATTCAAAGTTTTGTACTTATTTGCTTAGTTATTTTTTGCATTAAAATAGAAAAATATACACTTTAATTATATGCATTAAAAAAAATCGAAGTATTAATTAATCTGTTGCATAAAAGCATTTTAGCATATTTCATTTTTTGATAGTTTTCAGATTAATTTCTTCATATGTTTTTAAAGTCATACACTGTAGTAATAGTAGTAATAATAATAATAAGGCAAAATGCAATTTTTTTCTTTTTTTTTTTTTTTTTTAGAAAAATTTTCCTCCTTTGAATTATTTCACTAATGATTAAAACTTTGATTATTTCACTAATAACTTTAAGACAATCAGTCAAAAATAATTGCGTCGGCTTTTTGAATTAATATATGAATTTATCTCGAATGTTGGATTAAGCGAACGTTTATCTTGAAAAGAGGAATACTTTAATCAAATAGAGAAGTGGGATACATCTAACAGCTTTATGTTTTCCCATCACTCAAACTATTTATAAATTTCAAAAGTAAAAAATACAAAAAAAAATGTTTCATGCATGTTATGTTTGTGATTTTTTAAATTAAAATATATAAATATAATCTCATTATTCATATATATATATATATGTAATGTAAATTCGTTTCTGAATTGCGGATGATATGAATAATTATATTAATTTTGCTAATTATATATAAATATTGCAATTACTATAAAATATACCTATCGTTTAAATAAACTTTATATATACATTTCTTTTTTTTTTTTTTTTTTTTACAAAGTATACTGAAAAGTGATCTGATTGTCTGAACCTAATTCTAATATGTAAGAAAGCTTATTGAATTTATTGGATTAACTGTATAATTTAGCAGATTGTATGATTTTTGGTTTTAAGATAAATAGTAATGTACAGTCAGGTAATATATATATATATATATATATATATATATATATATCCTCGAGTTTAGTTAAAACACCACTGCCATATTAATGTAAATAATGCTTTTCTTTCTACAAATTAATCAATAAATAAAATATAATTTACTATATATATATTTTTTTTTCTATGTATATTGTTTGTATTTAAATTGAAAATTTTAATTCAGGAATAATCTATAATAATCATTTTCACCGATCCTAACCGTTCGAAAAATACACAGGGACAAGAATGATACTATTAATGTAAAACGTATACATCCCAAAATTTAAATTTTATTGCCTTTCTTTTAAAAACTATTTTTAAAAATTTCAAAGATTTTCTTTTTTTTTTTCTTATATGTAACTTAATCTCATAAGGCAAAATAAATTAATTTAAAATTAACATTATTTATAAAACTAAGGAAAACTACAATGTCTAGAAAACCAAAGAGAAAAAAAAATAAGATGCAGACAGCTGTTTTGGTAGCATTTATCTTGCCGGTTTCAGTGCATAAAGAAATTAAGACGGAAAAGCTGTCCTGTATAGGAAAGAAATTGAATTCTCACCAAACTAGAGAATTACGGTGAATGCGGGAATTTGGCCAGTTGCAGTTTATAAAAAAACTAGTTGGAAAAACATAGAAGATACTAAGAAAATATGTACTGAATGTAAAATTTCCAATATACCAACAAATGTGGTACAGCGAAATCACAGGTAACAATACTTTAAAGATTTTACAGATGTAAAAAGCTTTAACGAATTAAAATTCATGAATAAATATAGGCCTGTAAATTATTTTATTTGAATCAAATTTATAATTTGATTTTCCTCCCAGCAATGCTTAAAAATAGCTGATTTATTTATTTATTTATTACGGACGCAACTAATCTGTTATATTAGATGGAATTTAAGGCTGTGATTAGTTTGACCAATGTATGATAAATTACAGCTAGCAGCAAGTACTAGATGCCTCAGAAATTATACATGTATATAAGATATTTTAACTGAGAAATGGTGAGTATATGGGAAGGTGGAAAAATTATCTTAAAATCCTATTATTTGAGAGTTTTAATTATGGCATGACTGGATTCAGGAAAATAAGGTACAAGAATAATGATATTAGAAGAGACTGATTTAGTAGACGAAGTACGAGGAACGTGTAATTTCTGGATAGCTTTATCTATTATGGAAGGTTTATAACCTCTGTCCATTGCTATGGCTTTCAGATATTTGATTTCAGATCTTGATAAAACATAATTGTAACAAATATTAAGATCACGATTAATAAAAGTATAGAAATATGCCCTTTTTTGGTAGGTGGATGGTATGAATGGGCAGGGGGAGGTAGAGAGACTGCAGAATTTTTAGACGGGGGTGAAAAAGCTATCTTCAAGGCGAGAGACAAGGGTATCAAGGAATGGAAGTGGTCCGTTATTTTCTATTTAATATGTGAATTGGATATTGCTGTCTATGAAGTTTATAGTTTTTCAGACATGGTCAATATTGTGTCGCGATATGTCAATAAATGTGAAGGTGTTATCATCATAACGGGTCCAAAAAGAGAAAAACATTTTCTTAAAAAGCATACATTCAAAATATTGCATGTAAATGTCAGCGTGAATTGGGGAGAGATTGGAATCCATGGCTAAATATTCTGACTGACGATAAAATTTTCTTTTCAATGAAAAAGTAGTTAGTGTTAACAAATACGGGCGACAAAAATTAATTATTCTTTTACAAAAGAGGTGAAATGAAACTCTTTTAATCTCTTTTCAAGACAGCAGAGGACGCCACTTATTGGAACATTTGTAAAATGGGATTTTACATGAAAAGAAAATAGTAAGGTTGGTGTGAGGGCAGTTTTGAATATTTTTTGAGATCTCTCGAGACAGTTTTGACAAAGTAGTATATTTTTATAATAGTAGTAGTATAATAGTATATTTTTATGATAGCGTTATAATGTAACCCACGTATCCTAAAACTAGCTGTGACGACGAGCCCAAAGCTTGGAGGATAGGGTGAGCCGAAAAATGGATATTATAGAAAAACGACTTCTAATAGGAAAAATAGTTGTACTTTGGCATCCTCAGTTTAGAAAAAATAATAATAAATAAAAAATAAATATTTATGTCTTTTGTTAACGTATAAATTTCAGAGTATGAAAAAAGGGCAAAAAAAAGTAAAATTTATTTATTTATTTATTTATTTTTAATATACAAATGTTAATAATTTTCGTTCTAATGCCATTTAAATGCTTCCTTTTAACACACTTTCCATATATCTTTTAAAAAAATATTAATATTAATTTACAGTTTTAGAGCGCGCTTGAGCCATAAAATTTCGTAAAATTAGCCAAAATTCGACTTTTTTGCACTGTAAAAAATATGTTCTTAAAAATAATTATATATTGTCTCAAAATAGCCCCGAAAGAATATATACTTAAATTTGGAAACCCATGTACTCATTTTTGAGAATATTGACATGCTCAAAAATGGGGTTGGCCAATAAGAATCCCAATATCCCCATGTTTGACGTATCAATGTACTCAAAAATGAGTACATGGGTTTTCAAATTTAAGTATATATTGTTTTAGGGCTATTTTGAGACAATATATACATATTTTTAAGAACCTATTTTTTTACAAAAAAAAAAAAAAAAAAAAAACATCCAGATTGTTCGAAAATCTAATGAATCGAATATTTCATAACATATTTTGGCATTTATTCTTTTATAGTCAATAAGTGTACGTAATGCTAACAAATAGTACGTAAATTTGGATAGCAAATCATCAGACTAGATGATACCGTATCTGGTAGCATTCACCGAGCGACGCGACATCTCTTCTCAATTTTATTCTTCATTCTCCGTCTAATGTATCAATCTGCTGTCTACAAGTATTGTGAAGAAAACATTACATTTTAGATGTATTATAGTTAAGTAGGATAATGTTAAAATGCAATGTTAAATAGTGAAGTTATAGTAGTGCTTTAAAAACTACTTGGTGTTGTATTTGTGTAATTTTACCCTTACTGTCATCAGCAATGGTGGTTACCGGACAAAACCATGCGTATCAATCTTTTTTGTTTACCAAAAGAACTGGGCTCAAACACTTTACCAATATAGGAGGATGTACCTTTATGTTGTTTCAATGAAAGGTACAGATTGTCATTATATTCAAAGAAAACACCTGCAATTTTTGCTATTGCCGATTGCATTACTTCGCAAATATATCATTTATACCGTGAAACTCCAATACCAGATGTGTCTCACATTAGAATAGTATATTTAGTAAATGTCTACCATGATACTTATTAAAATTTATGAAACTCTGTATAACACAGAAACATCTGAAAGCACCTTTCAGTAAAAAGTTGAAAGTATCATCGCCGAAGATAAATAAAATTGTTTGAAGTCAGAGCATGTAAATGTAAAACCACGTTTTCTTAATTTTGTGTGAAAAACCAGAGTTCTGGTGACTGTCATGTAAACGTCCATTGTACAACTGAAAAAAAAGGAAATTACCGTACAGAATTAAAATTTTTGAATGACCAACGAACTACTCGGAATGCATTAATAATCTAGACAGGAAAGAAACATAAAGTCTTCGGAAAAATGAACATAGAAACATGCTAGACCAAAGTAGAAAAAAAACAATTTAATTAGCTCTTCTGACAAATCAGTGTCAAATGTACATCTTGCAAGTCATTTAAAGAAACAATAAAAGAAGGTGACATATTTGCTACTTCGAAAACTAAAATGAGAATTAAGTTATACCTGCTACCACTGTCATGAGTGGCATGTTTAGAATTTCTCACAGGGCAATAGCTAAAATTACGTTTAGTCTTTTAAATGATGTTGGACTGATTAGTGAGGATATACCTAAATTTCTTACACTGATAACTTATTACTGGCCCTGCCGGTGGACGGTAGGAACACATAAGAGAGGCGAAAAAAGAATGCTCACTACATTCTTCTTAAAATCATCTATTGAGTATCCTTCATCAGAATACTCAATAAATTCTTCTGGGTAACGAAGAATACTCAGGGAAAGAGATCAACCGTCAGGGCACACTTTTGCATATTTAAGAATTTTTTTTTTCCATCAATATTAAATTTTGAAACTTAGAACAATGAAGAGATAATCAGCTGTTAGCGTGTTCACTTTCTTCGTTTCTAATGATGGAAAACGTGAAAAAAATAAAGAATGTCTTATCATTTAGATAAACTAAACAATTGGCAAAGTTAGAATTCTCAAAATTACCATGTCACACTCAGGCTGTTGAAATGATTTTGAAACTGGGAAATTAATCTGTAAAAAGTTATTTGGGGTAAACCCAAGAGATAGAATCATAATAAAGATATTATACTCGCGATGATCAGTGTCAAAACTGAGTAACAAGTCCAACAACAGACTTTAATCAAAATATAAAAACTTAATTAAAATAATGTAATAATTACAAACTGAAATATATTGCAAACATTTAAGTGTTGTAAGTGATTGTCCTTCATAGCTCTGTGGATGAGAAGGGCAGAGTGGATCTCGAAGAGTAGCCACCCTTCTGTGGTGAGTTTTGTATTGTTATTGTAATAAATTATACTTTGCATAGTAATCGAAGAGCTGCACAGTTCATATTTATTCCAAAAGTGTAAAACTGGTCTATAAAACAAAATACTGCAATACGTAAAAAAATGTTAAAAAAGTTGAATTTTGGGTAACGGGTCATGGGCAAACTGAAAACTGTAAAATAATATAAATATTTTTAAATATATATGGAAATATTGTTAAAAGGAAGCATTTGAATTGTTAGAATAACAATTACTAACATTTGTATATGATTAAAAGAATTTGAAATTTGACCTTTTTCTACATACTTTTCGAACTTTGAAGGTCATGCGCGAAATAAAGACATAAGTATTTATTTATTTATTTATTTTTTACTTATTACTTATCCCAAACTGAGGATACCAAAGTACAACAGAAAGAAGGGGTGCAAAAATTGTAAGGAGACGTTTAGCCAAACGATAGGAAGCAGCATCTATATTAGAGACTATGGGACAAAATAGGATATTGGGTTTGTGGGCTTTAGGTAGAGCAGAAAATTTGCAACTATTATTTATAGAAGGAAGATGAGATTTAGTTGAATTAAAAAACAAAGGGCATAATTTTATACCAGATTTAATTTTAGTTAATTCTTGTAGAGAGGGGGTCACGGTACAGAGGAATATCTCATCCATCATTAACTTATTGATATATTATCACGTTTCAGGACTTGTTTTACATTCACTCCACATTTTCTTAATTTCTTCTACATTTTTCAAAACTAGTGTTTCTTGAATTCCTATTGATCGGTCCCCCACATTCCACGTAGTTTTGTTTGTTTATTAGAGTTTGATTATTTTCGTATATATAAGATTAATTCTCTCTCATTATGCACTGAAGACAGTACGCTAAATGCTACAGATACATCTGCCTGCTACACTTTTTGTGTGCGCGTGTGTTCGAGATGTTGTAGTTTTGCTTAATTTTAATAATCTAGCGCTACGTCTCCTTATAATATTCTAAAATTATTATTGTTTAGTATATCTTTTATATTTTATATTTATAACTTCAATTTTATATGTAAATAGAAGAAATTAACAGGAGAAATTAATTATTTTCTCCAATCACAGAAAGTTTCTTGCAGCTGGTAATAGTTATTTTTTTTACAGTGTTGAGAATCTAAAGTCACAATTCTGCAATAACGGGAAATATTCATATTGAAGTCATAATATCTAAACAAGAGCAAGTGTTCTTTGAGATAATAATATACATATATGTATTTTAAATTTTGTAATAAACATCAAATTAAAGTAATTTATTTTACTTACAATTATTCTGAATTTCACTGTATAGTAACTTCATGAAAATTATTTTAGTTTTCAAAATATCTTATTTCTTGACGAACCACTATTACACTCATGGACAAAAAAATTAGCGCACCAAGAAGGAGTCGTCAAAATGAAACGAAATTTTACATACGTAATGACTACTTTGATATAAGTAAATGACTAGAAAATGAAAGAAAAAGGATAATTTATTTCAGAGAAAAAGGCAAAAGAACGGAGAATTTAATACCCTATTGGACCCCCTCTAGCGCGAATGCATGATGCGATACGATAGGGCATTGAGGCATACAGGTTCTGTGTGATGTCTTGAGACATTTCGTTCCATATTTGCTGTAACCTTGCCTCTGGTTCGTTCAATCTCGTGGGATGCCCAACTCGCCGTCCCAAATGACCCCAGATATGCTCGATAGGAGACAAATCTGGGGATCGGGCAGGCCAAGGAAGGGTTGTAACAGTGCGGAGACAGTCTTGTGACAGCCTTGCCGTGTGAGGCCGAGCATTTTCTTATTGAAAAATGGCTCCTGGGAGCCGTTGCATGAGTGGCAACACATGTGGTTGCAGGATGTTATGGACATACCGCTGGGCTGTCATGGTGCCATGGATCAATACTAGGAGTGGCCGTGAATTGTAGGCAATGGCACTCCATACCATCACACCAGCTGTGGATGCAGTGTGCAACTGTAAAGAAAAGGCAGAATTGAGGTATCCCCCCGTTGCTTCTACACACGTACATGTTAGTCATCCCTGCCCAAATTGAATCTGGATTCGTCGCTAAGCACGACGTGGTTCCACTCGGTTGCTATCCAACCCCGTCGAATGTGACACCACTCCAAACGGAGCAGAGGGGGTGAGTATTATTGGCGGCACATGTAATGGACGCCGTGATACCAAATGTGCTTCAGCCAGGCGCATTCGTATGGTTCAAGAGGACACAGGAGCCCCTAGTGAAGGTGTTACCTCTGCCTGGATGGCGGCTGATGAAGCAGTTGGCTGTACGCGTGCATTTCTTACGATGTGGCGGTCTTCTCGACGACTGGTCTGTCGAGGGCGTCCTGAGCCTGGTCTTCGTGTACATGACATCTCTCGGGTCCACTGGTCCCAACACCTCCTCACAACACAATCAGAGCGGCCTAATTGACGAGCTACTCGCCTAGCTGACCACCCAGCTTCCATCATGCCGATGATTCTCCCCCTCTCAAACTGCGACAGCTACTCATATTGTCTTCGAAAACAACGTAATGGCATGTCTACCTCAGCTCTTCTTTTGTAAACGAGTCAGCACACTCAAATAAGCTTTGGTTACCTTTTTTATACTCCACAGAGAACGACAATAAACGCCCTCTACCAGCTATACATAATGCGCAATCACGCTGCATTTCTAATCATTTACATATCTCCCCGACATGTACATTCATGCCAAGTTTCGTTACGATCCCGCAATTGTTTCTTGGTGCGCTAATTTTTTTGTCCATGAGTGTATTATGTTCTGGTAAAATATATGTCTGTTTCCCCTTACAAATGACATACCACAAATATGTTCTACATTTTACCTATTAACTCGTTTTTGGGACGTATATACATATATGTGTGTGTGTTTGTGTTTGTACATTTGTTTAATACAATCTACGTATTCTTTATTCATTTATGTTATGTTTAAAATATATACAATAAATCTTCCAAAATCCAGTTTTCTGATGTAGAATGATTTATTATTAAGAATCTATTCTAAATTAAGTTTTTTGAAAGCTGAATTAAAAAAATAACTTAAAAAAAATCTAACTGAAAAAAAAAAAAAAAAAAAAAAAAAAAAACTATTATCTCGTTTATCTGCCAATTGGTTATTTAATACTACTTTAAATTAAGCTTTAAAGATCAATTTAAGTCCTGTATACTAGTAATATAAATACGTAAAAAGAAATTGTTTTTGCTTTAAACAACTATTTTAGAAATTCATGTTTTAAAACCCTTACTTATAAGAAACTTCTTTTCCCGAGTATTGTAAAAATTCAAATAATCCAGAAACTTGAAAGTAAACCTTGATTTTGTCACTATCATTAGTATATATATATATATATATATATATATATTAACAAATTTAATTGGCACTGAAAATACTTAATCTCTACGCACAGTACTTTTTCTTTCTTTTAGTTTTGATGTTAATTTTTGTGTTATTTGTTTGTTTGTTTGTTTATTAATTTATGTTTTTTACAACCTTTTTTTTTTTTTTTTTTTACATTTGTATTTTTTGAAGTAAGCACATACATTAAGTTGTGTCTATAAAAACAAAGTTATATATATATATATATATATATATATATATGTATGTATATGAGTGTGTGTTTTTGTTCAAATTTAACGAAATATGAAAATATGTATTTTTCTCTGCAAAACTGAGTTTTGAATGATACAGTTTGCAAATAACAATCTAAATAATAATAATACAAATTTTATATAATTGAAAAATTCATTGTAATAAAATCATTAAAATGTAGATGTAACAAAATATACATAAAACTTATACGAACCCTTCGATATTAACATTTTCCTGAAGCAAGCTATATCATTAAATGTTTGCATATAACATGCTAAAG
This sequence comes from Salticus scenicus, assembly GCA_963930645.1. Taxonomy (NCBI): domain Eukaryota; kingdom Metazoa; phylum Arthropoda; class Arachnida; order Araneae; family Salticidae; genus Salticus; species Salticus scenicus. Next base: position 127,958,459 of record OZ005656.1, read on the forward strand.
TGATGAGTTTGATACGTAGTAAGGTGTAAATGTTCATATTTAGTTCACTTTATTCAAATGCAAATATTTATTATGTGTAATTTTCAAGATAATATATTGTGGGGATGACAGAATAATTTTTCATACACACCCACTTGTGTCTCATTACACTACATTCTTTATTATTAAAAATTTACTGATTTCAAGTAATAATTATACATTTTATATTGAAACATACGCTGTATTAACGTAAAACTATAACTATATTTATATTTGTCTAAAAGATTAGAATACAATTCTAGAAGACGTCTTGGCATGCTCGTGAAGAGGCATCAAAGTTTAAAATTATATTTCATAATCAGGAGGATTTAAAAAAATAAAGCATCTGTTTTGGATTTTTCTTTAATTTGAGAATATGTATATATTTTTTAAAAATGTCCTATTTAAATTCTTAATGGTTTACTTTATTTATTTATTTTTGTTTATTTTAATTATTTCCCTTACCTTATTATCTTTCATAAATATCAAATAAATTATCTATATTGGAATGTATCGTGCAATCGAATGAGACATAACAGGATAATTTTATTCTTGTAAGAGTGATGAAAGCCATTTTAGATTAAAGTATCTAGTAAATTCATATCAAGCTGAATGAACTTGTTGTAATATTGTTTGAGTCATTTCCATTGAATTAGTATAATTCAGTTAAATTGCTTTCTAAAAAGTTACACATGTCATATTGATAAACATTTTAAACAATATTATTTATAAAATAATAGCTTTTATATTAATACCGTTTTTTTTTGTATAAACATTATTAAAAGAAAAAAAAAGACTATTCCTTTAATAGAAAGTTTAATTTATTATATTTTGTTAGATTATTATTATTTTTTTTAATTAACATGACACATACACTGCAAAAAACTACTGGTAACAAATGGCACATCTCAGGGGTGTCAACCTTGTCTCACCGGTGAGAACTCTACTGGAGGCAGAATGGAATCTCTAATCCACGGTGCAATGTGAGCTGTAAGCAACGTGATGATGACGATGATAAATGTGAATATTGGCGCTGCTACTGTATGGTGCCCTGAGGATGAAAGTATGACACCCCACAGAAGTTTTGTTGCACCACTATTTCAAAGTTCCTATTGTCACTCCAATACGAAAAAAATCCCTAATTCATTGTGCACAGTGTTACACTTCCTTGTTTAACAATTGTAGAAATTGGTTTGAATAATGAAATATTATGCGTTATTAATTGATTAATGAATTCAATCGTGAATTCAGCAACTATCACTATTTCCACTATCTAAAATCCCGATTTACATATTAGGTCTCAATCACACTATAGGTATGGGGAACTTAGGTAATCGTGAATATTTTCAACCTCCATTTTTTGATTTTTTTACACGTTTTCAGGTGTGAGGAATTCGAAAATGACAAAATTTGTATTCCTTCTGTAGGGTATCTGTTAGTTTGTTAGCCAGTTAGTATGTTAGTGTGTTAGTTTGTTAGTCTGTGTACGCAATCTCTCAAGAAATATTGTCGCAGAGAAGTCAGATCAGTTTTAAAATATTACTTTCGACACTGGTAAGAATACTATCCATTTACTACATTCGAATTAAGAAACTTCGCAAGTTATTAGAAATTTACGAGTTTCTTAACATGGGAGAATAGAGCAAAATTTCATTTAAATCTGCTTTAAACGGAAAATGTTTACTGTAAAAATGTCAGACCAGTTTTAAAATATTAGTTTTGATGCCGGAATAAACATAATAAACTATCAAATTTGAATTTCCTACAGTTATTTGTTGCTAAACTATGCCTATAGATCATATATATACAGATCAGCCACTAAAAATTTGACTTTCGCATTCAGGAGGCCTCAAAACGTGATATTATACAAAAAAAAAATTATCTCCAAAAACTATTTTGTTTACAGTACGAGTATGAGAAATTAATTTTTCGACCTGTGTCAACAGCGTTCTTCGACATAACGGAAAAAAAAAGCAGAAAAGCACTCATGACAATTACACTTAATAAAAATTATGTTTACCTTAATTTTTGGTAGCCCTGTATATTTGTCTATAAACTATATATACATGACATTGTATACGGAAATTTAGTGTTATATGTAAAACACGAAACACAAAATGAAATACACTTCCAACAATTCCCATGTGTAGTTCCAAAATATCCAAATACTCTGAGTAACCCTGTAAATGAATGATGAAGGATTCTTATACCAAAATCTACACAAAATATGCTTTTATGCATTTAAAAAATACGTTCATTTCATTTTGTTATGGGCAGCCTATAGATACCATACTGTACTTATGAGAAATTTTGCTCATAGACGTAATGTATTTGAATTATCTTGGATGACTTGTACACAAACCCTTCACCTGATTTTACCAAATAGTTTAGTGTAGCATCACTATATGATACGAATTTAGAATGCGAAAGGTTGACATCCTGCTACTACTTTTTCTTGAGATATGCTAATAATACACACACCCACGTAGAGAGAGGGAGAGACACCAACCGCTTAAAAACATAATTTTTCAATTCAGGGGATCTCAAAACGTATAAATATAACAAAAGCTAAATTTCCGAAATTTGACTCAAAAACGAATATTTCTCTATATCTTGTATATGGGTAAGAAAAAGTATAAAGAAAAAGAAAAAGAAAAAAAAATGAAAATTAACTTTTTTTACGTAAATTATTCATAAAATTTATTTGCCAAATTATCAATGAGTATTCTCGTGTGTATTCACTCGGGAAAAGACGGACATTACAGGTTAAAATAGCCGTCTTTCCTTCAATGAAAAATATTTTTTTTTATAATTTTTCCTCCAAACGCTTACCAATTTACGTCTTTTTACAAAATCTATAGTAATTACAATTTCGCACTTTTGATAAACCTCTTAAGACTCGGCAAAAAATGCTAGAATTTTCTAGTTGCAATAACTCTGCAAAATTTTCACTTAGAAAGACGATTTTTATTTTATTTTATTTTTCTTCTCAGACTGAGGAATATTTTTCTAAATATAAATCATATGATAGGAGGGGCCGTATAAAAATTAAATTTCCTAATTTAATAGGTACTCAGCCCCTTATACAAAAAAAAAAAAAAAAAAAAAAAAGAAAAAAGAAAAAAAAAAAAAAAAAATGCCATATCTGAAATCTACTCTTAAAATTTGCATCAATTTTGTAACTGGAAGTATGTTTCTATCATTCTTAGTTTACGAGATAATAGCTGCAACATCTATTTTGAATCATCCGGTATAGGTATATATATATAAGAAACTTTTAAAACAAATATTTATGTATATGAAATTAAAATACAATTTTTTAAAGATTAGAAAAACCAACAGGAGATTTACAAACCAATGCGCAAAATTGCTGCAAAAGGAAATGCAAAACTTGAATATAGGAATAATTTACCAAATGAAATAAAATAAAACCCCAAAACACACAGAAGTCTTCATCAGGGAGGCCCTTCCGTGTATTGGTTAAAGATAAGTTTCTGAAAGCATAGTAGCAATTAGCCAATAACCATCCTTAGCCCCCAACTTCTCACCAAACAGAAAACCACTTTTAACACCATAGAAATCTAACAGATCTGAAATAGATCGAAAGAGGAAAACACTGGAACATTCGGTTAAAAGTTAAGAAGTGGCAGATAATTTGCAAGGATTTCAAGAGCTACTTTTAAATCACAATCATTATTGGGAAAAAAAAAATCTTCTACAAAAATTAGGTAGTATCATATAGTTGCTCTTAATTGGTTAAAATTAAGTACTTAGTTTTTTTTTTTTTTTTTTTTTTTCATAAATCTACTTTAGTTGTTTACGTACTTGCACACACATATATATAGTATTCATATGATAGAAAGTTTGTCATCGCAATAACTCAGGAATGCTGCATCTATTTTAACAAAATTTGGCAGTCGACTTTCCTTAGACATATCTAGAGGAGACTTATCAAACTTTACTTCAAATATGAAGACAGGTTCTGTTTGGGTAGCCCTTTCCTTTCTATGTTGCTGCCACCTGAAAGATTGACACTCAAGTCCTAAGAAGTGTAATTAAACAGGGATTTACTTAAAAATGTAATATATACATAATCCATATCAGAGTCTAAACTTAGTTTATAATTCGTTATGGTTTATTAAATAAACTTTTAGAACACTTTTTTCTGCAATATTATAAATTCTCAGTAATATAATATTTTCAATAGTATATTTCTCTCTATAAAACTTTTAATAATTTATATACGTTACATATTTCAAATTAAATTTATGCTAACACTTTAATTTCTAAATTTCGTAACCTACATTATATTTATTTCAAAATAAAATTAAAATAAATAATAATAAATTATGTCAATGAAAATGAGCTGACAAAAACTCTCTTATTAAAATCTGATTATCTTTTATTCGAAAGCTATATTTTTCATTGTAAATAACTTTAGGAAAACAATATATATATATATATATATATATATATTTTTTTTTTTTTGTTTTTAACAACTTCTATTTACCCTTTTCTATATACATACTTTTCAATTACAATTAATTAATATCAAAATCGCCTATTGGAAAAAAAAAAAAAAAAAAAAAAAAAAACAGTTTTAATCCGTAAACGAAGTTAATTAATGCTAATTGATTTTTTCTTCAGTATCAACTTTTTATTTAATAACTAAAAAAGTTATTTATTATAAATAAGTAAATTAAATTAAATTTTCCTTTTCTAGGTAAATCACAGTTACTCTGATTAATTAATTAATTAATTAAACTGTTCTTTGAGACAAGAAATTTTATAAAATTTCATTTTAATATGTTAAAACGCATTTTTATGGAAAAAATAAAAAATAAAAGAAAGAAAGAAAATGATAAGAAAAGTTAATTGAAATATATTTTCATAAAGAAAGATTACGTATAAAAAATGCTTTTGTTTATCCCATATTTAAAAATTATGCTTTTGCTTATTTCAAAAGCGTTGCATTTATTCCAAAAGAAGCACTTTATGACATAATTGCTTTTTTAAAAACAATGCAAAATTACAAGGACTTTTCTTTTAATAATATTTAAGGGGATATAAATTGTAATTTAAAGAAACATGAAGTGTTTAAAACTGTAATTCAAGGTTTTTAATAGGACTTGTATAGAATTTTGATCCATAACAAATCTAATATTTTTATCTTCCCCTATTTTACACAAAAACTACACTTTTTAAAATTTTATGTGATCTTATTACCCCTTTAATCAATTTTTGTCGATTAGAAAAATATTATTTCCCTTTCAAGTTATTGTGAGGGAGTTCCTCACATATCCTTTTATTTTACCAAATTTATTCAATTATAATTAAAGATCTATTTATTCACAATTAAAAAGTATTAACTTTTATAATCCTTTGTATTTAGGTCAAGCTTATTTCAATTTTAGTAAATTATGTTTTCAAAATTAAAATACTTATCATTTTCTAATTTTAAGAACAAATTCAGTATTAAATACATTGATCTCTTTTTAACTTAATGCAATATATATATGTAGGGATCTAAGCACAATTTAATTTTATTATCCCTTAAAGTAATTATATTTTTATTTCCATTTCACTATGTTTCCCAATAAATCTAATTTATATTTATAGCTGTAAATGTACGTTGGAAACTTTCCGTTATATCTTTTTATTATTTTATTTTATTTTATATACAGATAATCTATTTAACTGCAGCTATTAATGATCCATTATGTAGACATTATGTCGCAAGAATTTTCGCAATATTTCTTAATTACTTGCACCTGTCTTTTCCAACGGTATTCGTTGGCGAATGTATTTCATGCCAAAAAGGATTGCCATAATTTCAACCGTCATTTATTTTTTAAAAATTTCTCATTGGAATTACATTAACACAAAAGAAGATGTGTTGGCGCCCTTGGCTTCAAAATATAAAGATATTATCTCTATCTGGCAGTTAAGAACTTGGCTGCGGGATTTGATTCCGGGACAGTTCGTTAATAATCACCGTACTAGCAACATGTAAAACTTTTGTAAAGTGAAAATCTCTCTCTCCTCCACCATTTTTAACGAATTCAACTTTACTGGATACGAACTTGGTTTGTCCTCATATGTCATTTTATATTTTTCAATAAAATACTCACGGCTATTAAAATGACTGGAATTGACTTTTATTTTAAAATGACTATTTTTATTGACTTAGTTTTTAGAGGACAGTGGCTTTTATGCTACATAAATTTGGTGCTCATCGACCATAGAATTCGTTACGGTGGAGGAGAGGAATGTATAGATTTTTTTTTCTCTCAACAAGCGAATTTCTTATTTTCGAAAATATATAAAATACATTTTTCTGCGGCAAGTACGTGTGAAAACTTTTTGACTATTGATATGACAAGAGTGTTGTTTTAAAGGAACTTTTCTATTTTTCGACTTTGGAGCAATCAGCCGTATTCGACAGATATATCTAAAGAACAGTGCTGCCATGACTCCTAAGATGATGTGAATTAACCTAATTTTTCCATGCCGCCGTCCTGCACGAGAACATACCGGCGGAGTTTAAGAATGTCATCGTATATCCTCGATGCTTATCTTCCAAGAGTGTGCGAATAGAATTTTTCACTTTCTTCCGTTCTCGATGATCATGTGCGGAGAAAAGAGCGTCTTATTTCTCGGTAATAGCATGTGGCCTTGACTAATATAGAGGTGGGTTCCTTATTATTGTTACCCTCTCGATATTTGGATGGATGAAAATTTGTTTTTATTTTCTCGACAGTCTGGAGTTCGTTGACTTTCTCGCCTATGTTTATCTCTTGAATGAGAGGATTTTAGAGGAAGGAATATTTTTCAAAAAGCCAAATTTTTTTAATTTTTTCGAAAATATATAAAATGTTTTATTTATGCGACAGATACATCTCAAGACTTTTTTTTTGCTAGATTGAAATAAATATTTTTTAGTAAACAAGGTTATGAAAGATGGACTCTCTTATCATCGTGTTAAATACAAATATATCATTTATGAACTAATAATCTCTGATGAATCATCGGCTGTTTTTCTGTGATTCAATATGACAGCTGATCTCCAAAATAACCGACTTTTCAAGTGGTTCTCCCGTTCCAGTTGTCTGAGTCAGTTTTTTTTTTTCATGTCAATCTTGTGCGTTGCGCCCCTCATAGTGGAAATTTCTTTTCTGAGAATTAAGGAAGAAATTCCCTGCTTTACTATACCAAGTTTTTGAACAGCTGTTTGAAGTGGAACTATGCGTGGAAGAAGAAGCATAGTAAAAATGTTTTCGGTGGTAATTCGTAGAACAGGTCTATGTTTAATTTGGAAGGATTTGCAGGTTATGGACATAGCGGAAACAGATAAGACATTTTTATTTTATATTTTTATAATTATTTTGCATTCATTTTATAATTTTAAATATTTTTTTCTCTAATTAAGGGAATGCACACATAGTTGCAAGTATTTAAAAGCGAGATATTTTCTTATAATAATTTTTAATTTTTGGGGGATATAATTTTCAAAATAAATATATATATATAAGCAATATCTGTGCATTCCTCCTTTGAAACTGTATATATAAAAGTGTTTATGGTCATATTTTACTATATATATTTTTCTTTTTGGATATTTTTTATTTCAATTCTAAAAAAAAAAATTATCCTTTACAATTTTTAATTTGTCTAGGGATATGCATGTATTTAATTTTAAAATTTTTGATTATATAGTATTTGGTATTTTTCATATACTCACATTTTTCATGACGATATTTGTGTATGTTTAAAAGAAGAATTTCAAATTTGAAAATATTTAATTTTTAATCTTTGATTATCTACTATTTCATGTTTGTCAGTCCGAATTTTTATAAAATAAATTTCATGTGTTTAGGGACTCATTATAATAGAGTCATAATTACTAAGTTTTTGCCATATGGTAATTTTTGAATTTTAAAGATAACAATTATATTTAAAAAAAAAAAAAAAAAAAAAAAGAGAAATTTTTATTGTTTTTATGTATAATATATATACAAATTTACATATTATAATGATTTATCACATTTCAGTGTATTTTTTATTTTCATATTCAAATATTTTGGGTTCAGATTCTTTTTCTTGTTGAGTTTATAAATCAGTACAAGATAATAAAAAAAAAAAAAGGGAACGAAAATATCTTCTTAATAATTTTGAATAATGAGTGGTGCAGTAATATTAAGTATTTTGTGTATGCACAGTCAGTTATATTATATAAGAAATTTTATTTTCATTTTTGAGTTTGGAAAATTTCATAATTGCATATTACGATTTTTTTTAATTTTTAAAATTATTCTAATAAATAAAAAATATATTTTTTTAAAGAGAGGAGATTCTGGATTAATTTTTAAAATATAAAAGGGAAATGAAGTTCATATATTATTTTGATTTTTTTCACAATTATTGTTTTGCTAAACTTTTTGTTAAATGTTCTTCATGGAAGTACAATGGGCTTTGTGCACAAGAATTTGATGTTTAATATTTTTGCGTTACTTACAATTACTATCACAAAATACAAACAAAATAAATACATATTTTTAATTTTTTTAATTAATCTGCTGAAAATATGCTTGTTATCATTGATTAAGGTATTCATTCTCCTTATAAATTCTTAATTTTTAATACATGCACTTCGTTTTTTTTGTTTGTCAAAATTTAATATACAAATTTATATATATATATATGTATTTGTATTGTATAATTGTATGATGTTTTACGAAAGAATTTGTGCACTCTCTCAGGGTCCTTGGGTGCATGAGATTTTTTTTAGTGTTTTGCTGTTAATTATCTAAACAAATTACTTCGGCTGGACCGATATATTTTTTTAAAAGTTGAGGATGATGAGTAGCGAGACATTATTTTGTGAAACATTATATAATTTATTTTGACAAATGTTTACAATCAATTACTTTTAGATTTTTGTTTAGAATTTCCTTTTGATACATAAATTCGTTTTCGTGAAACTTCTTTAATGTAATAATAACAGTAGATTAATTGGGATAACACTAAGACAGGGGTCAATAAATAATATTGAGAACCTTGTCACATTTTTTTCTATTGAAATTATGCAGAATATTGATTTAAAATTTTTTTTTTGAGTTTTGATTTTTATATAATTTTTATTTCCCAATGCATAAAAAAAAAAAAAAAAAAAAAAGGAAAAGAAAGATTTAAAACTCATTTTTACATGATTGTTGACAAAAATTTTTTCTTGAAATTATATAATTATAATACATTTACAACAAATGCATAAATTTGTGTTTTCACATTTAATTTCCTATTTATACACAACTTCGTAAAAATATACACACATATTCATTAAATGTTTTGTTACATACAGTGCCAGTTTGAAAATTTACTGATGTTTGTAAAAAAAAAAAAAAAAAAAGAAAGGAAAAAATGATTTAACACAATTTTTAATACACTATTTTTTTTTTTTTTTTTTTTTTTTTTTTTGAAGGTGATGGCATGTAGGTCTGACAATCTCAGCCTTGCCATATGGTCACTTTCAGTTATAATGCACGTAGGTGTACTTCACACACACATTTTCAACAAATATTTTTTTTTAATTCAAATGCAGGATTATTTTAAAACTTGCAACATTGATAACTAATTGCGAAGAGATATTATTACATGACACTTAATTTTTCTTGATTATGTAATTGTATGGAGTATATAATTCCATGGTGACATAATTTTCTCACACATACATTTTTCTTATTACACAATTTTTACGCTTACATACTATTGTTTTACATTTTATTTTATTGCCAATTCTCACTTCTACATGTTATACAATATTTGTTTTTCTAGTTTTTTTTTTTTATTTTCAAAATATATGAGATGTACACAAACATAAAATAGGAATTTTATATTCTCTATTATAACCATATCATGGAATTGATTCATCTTTTCACAAAATACAATGTTTTCAATTATTTTTTTTCTATAAATATCTACACATATTTACAATTTTGTTTATTTATTATTATTTTTTTTTTTTTGAAATATTGCATGTAAAACTAGCTTATATGCTAGCCATGCATTTTGAAATATTTCTCAATTCATAAAATAACACACACACACACACACAATATTTTGGTCAAACATATTAATTTTTATTTTTATTTTTTTTTTTGAAATATGTGCATGTAAACCTAGCTTATGTGCTAGCCGTGTGTTTGGAAATATTTCTTCTATTTACAAGAATTACACACACATATATTTTTCTTATACACATATACTGGTGTTTATTAGTTTGTATATAATAAACCTTAACTTTTGAATTAAAGGAAGTATATATATATATACACAATTTTTAATACAAATTCATAACTTTTAAACTTACGTAATTTGTGTACATGATGATTTCAAATATTGGAATTATATTATTAAATATAAAACATTAAGTTTTTTTTTTCCTCTCATTGTGAGTTTCATTACACATACATGTTTTTTAAAATATATACAGAGTTATACACATTGTTATTTCAAATATTGGAATTATTTTATTGAATATAAAAACATTGAATTTTTATCACTTACTCATTCTAAATTTCATTACACATGCATGCCTTTCAAATATTTCAAATATTCGAATTTTTGTTACATATAAGGCATTAACATTTCATTTTTCTCACTTGCTCATTATAATTTGCCTACACATACAATTTGTAAACAAATATGAATGGACACATGGGCCATATTATGTTTTTCAAATTTTTCTCGCTATTGTGCATATGTATATAGATATTATTTTTGTGTTACAATACATTGTATATATTTTCTTATCACATAATTTTACTGATACATATATATAAGCAATATATATGTGTATAACACATGCTGTGTTATTTTTTTTTATTGCTATAGCTTGCATTTAAAAATATATATAAAGTTTTTTTCTGATCAGAATATCTATGGCACTAGCTCATGGCTTTATAATTGCCCATTTTATAATTGAGCTGAATTTTCGAAAGATCTTGTTTGAGCATTATGCATGTGATTGCATTTATATATATATAAAAAAAAATGTTTTTTAACTATTGCTCAATTATATATGAAGAAAAAGGCCTGTCTACACACTGATGTAGAAATTTATTATTATGTCGACATTCATTTTTATTTTTCATTAATAAGTGCACTTTAAAAAAAATATAAAAAAAAATTAAGACAAAAAAAAAAAACCTAGGTACCTTACAAAAATTAATATAAGAATAAATGACAAAGGGCAAAGAAATTTCATTATGGTTCAACTTTGTAGGGTTGAGTTTGTGATGCTGGTTTGCATATATTGCATGGAGTATATATGTTCTTCACTAATATACCTTTATTTTCAGATTAATTACATGAAATGAAACAAAGTAAAAGGATAGTGAATAAAATTTTGGGACAAAATGACTGGAAGACTAAGTATAATTTTAATTTATTGTTTGTCTACTAAGCAGATAATAAAATTTTACAATTATAATGATTCATAGTTAAAGAAAAATATTTTATAACCTATTATAACACCCTTTGTATTCGATGTTAACTAAGAATACTCAGGTGTTGTTTTTGTTTTTTTTTTCTTGTGAAATGATGGATTCTTATTTTCCAATGGCTGGCCACCAGGGGTGAATGGATATTTGTCATTTCATAAACATTATAAGTTTTGATTTTTTTTATGTAAATATTATTCTTAAATTTTGTTTTGACAAGATATAGATAGCTAAAATTTTCTATTGATCTAATAAAAAAATCTTTCTTTTATTTTAATAAAAAAAAAAGAAAAAGAAAAGAAGAAGGATATAATTTAATGAAATAAAAAGTATTAGTCACAATGCTAATATTATGGATATATTTTTTTTTTTCCTTTCCAATTATATATTTCAGACAATTAAATTTTGATCAATCTTATGTTATTAATATTAACTAATAATAATGGATTTTTAGGTTTTGTTAATCCAGGATAACATTTTATATTTTTTAGATAATAATGATAATAATTTTACACACTTTAACTATTTTCATGTTGTATATTGGGAACACTCAGTCAGTTTTTTTTTTTTTTTTTTTTTTTTTTTTCTTTCATCAAGTTAGGAAATTTATTGCAGGAGTGTGATCTCACGGTCATACTCCTTGCAAATTTTTCAATAGTCACACTTTTTCTTCTTTTACACGAACACATATTTTTCTCAGAATGCTTGTGTGGCATAGTCATGCACACATAAAATCAAGCCTCTTTTGAGTCACACATTTTGCTCGGTATGCTATATTTGGCAGTGGCCTCACAAACCACTTGCTATTTTGGCTGTTTGCTGGGTTCACATTTTTTTTCTTCCCCTATCTTGGTGAAATGGCATGAGTGGTGCTCAATTTTAATTACACTTTTTCTAAACTTATTTTTTTAATTACATAAGATTCTATTGTTGACAACACATTTTTTTTTTCCTTTTCAAGAAGAAAATCATTTTTAATTTTTTTCTAAATCACAAATTTTTTAATACTTCAAATTATTTCAATGGGTATATTTAATATATTGTTTGACGAGAAAATAGAAATTGTTTGATTTAAATATATCAGATATAGATTTGTATTACAATATATCAGCTGTAACAAGATCAAGAAATTATTTGTCAAGACATTCATTTTAAAATTTTTGTGTGAAGAATATATGTACACGCATGTATTTCATGACAGTATTTTGCATGTGATTGACAGTATTTGTATACTTTACACACATGATAATGGTTGTTTTGTATTGTGGTGGAGAGAGCTAATTTTTCATGGCAACCGGGAGAGATATGTGAGGGAGTTCCTCACATATCCTTTTATTTTACCAAATTTATTCAATTATAATTAAAGATCTATTTATTCACAATTAAAAAGTATTAACTTTTATAATCCTTTGTATTTAGGTCAAGCTTATTTCAATTTTAGTAAATTATGTTTTCAAAATTAAAATACTTATCATTTTCTAATTTTAAGAACAAATTCAGTATTAAATACATTGATCTCTTTTTAACTTAATGCAATATATATATGTAGGGATCTAAACACAATTTAATTTTATTATCCCTTAAAGTAATTATATTTTTATTTCCATTTCACTATGTTTCCCAATAAATCTAATTTATATTTATAGCTGTAAATGTACGTTGGAAACTTTCCGTTATATCTTTTTATTATTTTATTTTATTTTATATACAGATAATCTATTTAACTGCAGCTATTAATGATCCATTATGTAGACACTATGTCGCAAGAATTTTCGCAATATTTCTTAATTACTTGCACCTGTCTTTTCCAACGGTATTCGTTGGCGAATGTATTTCATGCCAAAAAGGATTGCCATAATTTCAACCGTCATTTATTTTTTAAAAATTTCTCATTGGAATTACATTAACACAAAAGAAGATGTGTTGGCGCCCTTGGCTTCAAAATATAAAGATATTATCTCTATCTGGCAGTTAAGAACTTGGCTGCGGGATTTGATTCCGGGACAGTTCGTTAATAATCACCGTACTAGCAACATGTAAAACTTTTGTAAAGTGAAAATCTCTCTCTCCTCCACCATTTTTAACGAATTCAACTTTACTGGATACGAACTTGGTTTGTCCTCATATGTCATTTTATATTTTTCAATAAAATACTCACGGCTATTAAAATGACTGGAATTGACTTTTATTTTAAAATGACTATTTTTATTGACTTAGTTTTTAGAGGACAGTGGCTTTTATGCTACAGTTATCCATCTAAAAGAAAAGTTGTAACGGCTGTTTTACTGGGTAAATGTAATGGGGTATAGCAGCCTCGTCGTTGTTATACCCCATTGATGGCCATATACACCATTAATTTAAACTGCTGGTTCAAAGCATACACTTAAAAAACGTCTAAAGGCAGCTTTCCAAGAAAATTCGGCACGATATTTCTGCCACCTAGCGTCAGAGTTTTCATATAATTTTTGATTGGTTATATTCCGCTAAAAAAATCTGAAAACAGCATTGCCGCCAGATGGCTGATGCAACTTGCGAAATTTTGCTAAAAAGTTGAACACTGACTTTATACGCTTTTCAAGTTTTCGGTTTTCAACCGATAGTTGGAGTTTTTGGTGAATTCCACCGTTAGATTTGTAGGTAATGCCTAAATGATTTAATGAAGACAACTCATGTTAAAACTTAATATTTTTATTTAATCTTTTAGTGAAGAGAATACTAAGACCTTCACAGATATTTACTTAATTAACTTAAGTGCATTTTAACTTTCAAAAGAATAAAATTAATTGTCCTCAACAAATTTAGAATTTCTTGACAGTATCTAGTTGCTTTAACTTTAGCATCATCATGACGAAACATCATCAGAAAACACCCCATTGCGCAGCACTAGTTCTACGTTAAACCCACCCGCCAAAACCAACCAACCAAAAACCATCGCTGAAGCACACAATTCCTTAACGGCCCTCTTCACTCACGGTCGCCGGATGCCCAAGCTAATGTTATTCTACGGGAAGTTTCCTTTAGGCTTAACAAAATAACTAATCCATATTTTTAAATTCCGTTTTCACATTCAGAAAATTCCTAACTGTAAAACTGACGCACCTTTTTTAAAAATATTATTTTTTTAATTTTTAATATTTAATTTTGAAGCTGTAAAACACGAATTTTAAACATGTGAAATTTCTCATTTTCCAATTTCAAAATCAAATATTAAAAATTAAAAAAAATTTATACATATATTTTAAAAAGGTGCGTCAGTTTAAAAGTTAGGAATTTTCTGAATGTGAAAACAGAATTTAAAAATATGGATTAGTTAATAAGTAATAAGTAAATAAAATTTCCTATAGAATAACATTAGCTTCGGCTTCCGGCGACGGTGAGTGAACTGGGTCCTTAAGGGTCCAGAACACTTTTAAAAATAGGAAAATGTAGAATATGTTGATCAACTTTCAGAGTTTTTAAAAGAAAATTGAATGCAGTGTTGATTAAAAGCATTGATTGGAAATTAAATGCTCTATTGATTAAAAATATTATTTTGGTTTACTTTAAAATAGAAAATTATTGTATTTAAAAAAAAATCAAGGTTAATTTCTCACTTTGCGCATGATATTTAAAAAAGTATTTGAGATATGAAGTTTAAATTTTCTGAACCATACATTTTTACATAATGAATAAAATAATAACTTAAAATATGAAAAAAAATAATAATAAAAATATTAAAAATGTTCTGCTCAATAGAAAAAAAAATGATCGTGTAAAATAATAATAATAATGATAATTTCAAATTTTGTATTAATTATTAATTGAGCTCCATATTTTAAAAATAATTAAAAGCTTTTAGTTCAGATTCTAATTTCAGTGTTTTGTTTCATTTGTTGTAAAAATTATAAGGATAACGGAAATTGTAATTGACATATCTTGCTTGCAGTGAGATAGCACTCTTGAATTTTTTTAAAAAATAATCTGCTACAAAAATAAATAAATAAATAAAAAATCCATTTTAAAATGAACCAAAATATTATTTTAAATCAATAGAGTAGTGCTATACTAGTTAACACACGCACATAAAATAAAATAATAATAATAATAATAATAATAACAACAACAACAATAATTATGATTGTTTGTACATGCAGTTGCATATTTTATTTATTTATTTATTTTTTTTAATTCTGGAAGTTCATAGAATTTTTTATTTTATTATTATTATTATTATTTTCATTTTTAAAAGTAAGCTGCCCTCTTAATTCGGAAGTCTCAATTTAAAGTAAATAGATGCAGAACGATTCTCTTCATTTTCGGCAAAATATTCATCCTAAAAGTACCTATATTCCACTGAAGGCCAAACTTCGCAACTTCACTTAAATTCATTTAAACAACTTCACTTTAAACCAGAGTTCCTGCGGCTGTACGGTAAACATTGCTTATAAAAGTGAAAAAGAGGAAAAATTAATTATGAGATAAAAATAACTTTCTATAAACGCCGTTTTTAAATTTTGTGTTGAATTATATAAACATGACAATTATATGTATTAATATATACTTTTAAAAAAAATTTGATGAATCATCCCAACAACTTGAAAGAAAATGAACAAATGCGTAATAAAGGAAGCAATTATAAGAAATATTTAAACATTTATTAATTGAATAAAAATAGTAAAAGAATGCATTTTCTTCGTGTTCTGAGCTATTCTAAAAGTTTCAAATGTCCAGCTAGTCGGGAAGTTATAGCTATAGAACTATATTAGCACTTTAGCAATGTCTATAAAATTTTTAAAGTGATGATGGCGTCATTTCTTCTGAAATGCATTTTTTTTTTTTTTTTTTTTTTTTTTTTTACAATTTTTAGATTGTTCACGCTTAAAATGTATTTATTTTAATGTCGAAAAAAATAAACGCGTAAATTTTTTTTTGGCAACAATTAAATTATAAAAAAAACTTAATTGGCTAATTTTAAAGCTATTATGAAGTTATTATTTTCACATATTATTAATTTACTTAAAGAAAATATGTATTAATTGAATAAAAATACTTAATGTATACATTGTCTTCGTGTTCTGAGCTATTCAAAAAGTTTAAAACGTCTAGCTAGTCGGGAAGTTAGTTAAAAATTTATTGAAAGACCTGTACTGACAAACAAACAAACGAGAAAACGAGTAAATAGAAACCTGTTAATTACCGTGCAGAAATAAAATTTTTCACTGACCAACGAACCACTAGAAACACTTAAATTAATAACCTAGATAGGAAAGAAACATAAAGGCTTACAAAGTAGGAACATAGAAATATACAAGACCAAAAATAGAAAAAAAAAGTTTAATTATTTCTTCTGGCGATTCAGTCACAAATGTACAAGTCATGTAAATAAACAAAAAAAGAAGGTGACATATTTGTTGCTTCGGCAACAAAAATTAAAATGAGAATTAAGTTATACCTACTAAAACTGTAATGAGTGGCATGTTGAGAAATTCTAAAAGTGCAAATAGCTTCAAAAACGTCTAATGATTTAAATGAGGTTGCTCTTATTAGTGAGGAAATGCCTACTTTGCTTACATGAAAACTTAATTTTGATCATGGCGGTGTACGAAAAGCGTAAAAAGAATGTTCACTACATTCTTCTTATTCTCAACTATTGAGTATTATGTTGAAGAATACTCAGTAAATTCTTCTGGCTATCGAAGAATACTCAGGACAAGAGATCAACCGTCAGGGCACACTTCTGTATATATAAGAGAAATTCTCCCACCAATATTAAATTTTGAAGCTTCAAACTATAAAGAGTTGATCGGTTGGTTAACGAGTTCACTTTCTTCGATTCTAATGATGGAGAACGTGAAAACATAAAGAATGCCTTGTCATTTTTATAAACTAAACAATCGGCAAAGTTTGAATTCTCAAAATTACCATGTCTAACTCAGACTGTTGAAAGGATTGTGAAACTGCGAAATAAATCTGCAGAAAATTTATTTTGGGGAAAACGCAAATGATGAATTTATAATAACAACTTTATACTCGCGATGATCAATGCCAAAAGTGAGTAAAAAGTCCAAATTTAAACTTTAATCCAAAATTAGAAACATGTTTAAAATAATATAGTAATTTCAAATTTAAATATATTGGAAATATATAAATTTTGTAAATAACTGTCCTTCATACCTATGTGGATGGGAGGGGCAAAGTGGAACTCGAAGTGTAGCCACATCTCCATGGTGAGTCCTATACAGTTAATGTGATAAATTGTACTTGCGTAGTAAACAAAGAGCTTCACAATGCATACATTTTTCTAGAAAGTTTAAAACTGGACTATAAATAAATAAATAAATAAAATACAAATAATTATCAATATGTAAAAAATGCTAAAAAGTCAATTTTTGGCTGATTTTACATAACGGCTCATACGGAATCTAAAAACTGTAAAAAAAAAAAAATAAATAAATAAAAATAAATAAAAAATAAAATAAAATAAACATATATGGAAATAATGTTAAAAGGAAGCATTTGAATGGTATTAGAAAAAAAAAATAATCTGGTGTACGACTTTTTCTTACCCTGAAATTTAATACTATAAATACAGGTTGGATATTAAGAGGTAAGATAACAAGTACTGCCATGTTAAAAATTTCAAATTAGGCTTCGGAAGTGTTTTATATGATAATTAGTTATCTGTGAAGGGGGATATCGCCCCCCTCAATCACCCTTTTCCTTCATGCACCTACATCTATATAGAATTTAATTCTGTTATTATAATTAAAAGTTTACTTAAAATTATACAAACAATTTTCACACGCAACATAACTTGAAACTTATCATAATGAAATCGATTTCCATATTAGAGAAGTAATAACACTAAATATCCAAAAAAGGTGAATTTATTCTCAATGTTACGTAAAAAAAAAAAAAAAAAAAAAATAAAATTTTAAAAAAATGTAAAAATGATATAAATGTTTTTTTTTTTTTTTTTTTTTAATTATCGCAGATCGATGGTTCAACCATTTGTTTTAAAGTTATTGGCGACCTTTTTTGAAAGATACCCATCATGAAAATTTATTCACCTCGATTTGGGACTTCCAACCAGGGGGGGGGGGAGGTGAAGGTCTTACATGCACAAAATATTTTTCCCACTTGACTATCTCTCATACAAAAAATATACATTCGTTTCATTTGGTTTAGAACAGTCCGTAGATGTTAAACTCTAATTACCTGCAATTTCCCCATAGACGCAATGTTTATGAATACTTTTGAGTATCCCTGTACTCGAACCATTTGCTTTATCTCAACGGAAAGCTTAGTGTAGCATCCCTATATGATACACATTTAGAATACCGAGTTTGGAATTTCTGCTACTGTTTGTTCTTGAGATATGCTGATAACAGGCACAGAGACAGACAGACATACACACACACGGACCATTCGCTAGAAACAGGATTATCTTATCCAGGGGCCTCAAAACATGTAAATATGACAAAAACTTACTTTCGAAAATTTGAAACTAAAACAATACTTTATCTACCTTAAGAGTAAGAGAAAGTAATTAACATTTGTATTTCAATAAAAATTTTTGAATTTTGACCTTTTTACGTTCTCTTAACCATAAGGTGGAGAAAGGTTTGTTTTAGGGTCAAATTTCCGAAATTAAGTTTTTGTTATATTTCCATGTTCTGAGGTTCCCTGAATACGATAATCAAGTTTTTAGTGAATGGACTCTGTGTGTGTATGTCTGTCTGTCTGTGTGGATGTCTGTTAGTCTGTTATCAGCATATCTCAAGAACAAATAGTAGCAGAAATTCCAAATTCGGTATTCTAAATTTGTATCATACAGAGTGCTACACTAAGCTTTTCGTTGAGATGAAGCAAATTGTTCGTGTACAGGGACAGTCAAAATTATTCAAATACATTGCGTCTATGGGGGCCCCCCTCCAGGGGAGTAAATTTCCAAGATGGGTATCTTTCAAAAGAGCTCGCCAATACTTTTAAAAGGAATGGTTGAACCATCAATCTGCGATAATTTAAAATAAAGTTATCGATTTTTTTTTTTTTTTTTTTTATGCAATATTGAGAATAAATTCAACATTTTTTTGGATATTTAGTGTTTTACTATTTCTCTAATGTGGTAATCGTCTGCCTTATCATGGAAGATAATATTTTTAAATAATAATTTTAATAAATTATTTTTACTGAGTGAATTTGTATTGGAAAATATAGAAGAAAAATCATGGTGTGGCCTCAACACACTAGTTATTTATTGTTAGTTGATGTGCCTTTTTTAATAATACTTTACCATTTCCAGGAAAGCTGTTCGGGAATTAAAATAAATTCCTCATAGAGATATGGTGAATAATGTACGTTTTAAACTAAATATTCATATCTTGTTTTTTGTATATATACACGTTTTGAGGCTTCCTGATTACCGTAGTCAAGTTTTGTATCATTTGGTCTTTGTCTGTGTCTCTTAGAGTAAATTAAAAACGAATAAATTTAGGAGATCTAAATGTTGTATTTTGAAGATAATGTAAGTTTTTTGATGAAAAAGTTTGATCAAGACTGATAAGTTTCAAGGAATGTTTCGTGTGAAAATTGTCTGTATAATTTAAAGTAACTTTTAAATTTTAATAATAGAATTAAATTCTATATAAATGTAGGTGCATTAATGAAACGGGTGTTCAGGGGCGCGGTAGACCCCCTCACACAGAACTAATTATCACTTAAAACTCTTCCGAAGCCTAATTTGAATTTTTTAACATAGGTTTACATAATAGTACGCGTTATTTTACTTCTTAATCTCCAACCTGTATTTATAGTATTAAATTTCAGGGTAAGTAACACACCAGAGGTAAGTAACACACCAGATTATTTACCTACTTTTAGAACATTGAACAATCTCGAATAATTTGTGCATAACATTTTTCTGTCTTTCTCCTTGTTATTATTCATTTAAAAACTTTTTTCTTTCACTTATTTACCTGCATCTAAATGTAAAACAACAAATTTTCTTGTATTCATGATTCATGATTTATGTTTTTATTTAAATATCACTTTAAGGAAAGAAATCGTTATCATCGAGGGCTGCAACATTCACATAATTCTTATGCATTACAAAAGAATTCTAGACATCTAGATATGAAATCAGATACATGGGTTTATAAGTTTACAGCTCACTCCTATCATTAATTTTCGAGTTACAGTGATATTTCTTTCATATAGATTTTAGGGAAGCATCATGTGTTATTATTTGTATCATTGAAGTGAGTATCTGCATATTATTTAGGGAAATGTTCTTCGGCTTATTTTTATGTGATTTTTTAAGCAACATTTTTATGAGTATTATAAAAACTAACTTTTTTTTTCTAAAATCAACGCACTGGATGCAAGAGAATTTTAAAGAATTACAAAAGAACACAAGGCCCGCCTTCTGTATCTCTGAAATAATATTTAAAAAACAATTCATTTTCGTATTTCTCTCCATATGTCACGTTTGTATACATGGACACCAACAGAATTTCATTGCATCGAATGCTGAATACAAAGTTTAAACTATTTAATTACGAATATATAAAATAATTTTGTTATATAATGTAAAGCTTAAATTTATTGTAAAGGAAAATAAAAATGATGGTGGGCTTTATTTAAAATAGGAATATATCTAAGGCAAATATGTTGAGTGTGTTTCTTAAATACTAAACAGATTTTATAAATATTTTACTGCTATTTTTTTTTAACCTTATTATTTTTACTTTTGCATTTTAATTTTGTGCAGTTCGTTCACCTTTAAGTTAAATGTGACGTTTTAAAAAATCGGTTAATGTTTCATGTAGCAAAATTCCTTCGATAATAGATTAAAATTAAATAATAATAATAATAATAATAATAATAACTTATATGTACAGTCGGTAACAAAAGTCTCCTAACACTAGAAAAAATTCCTATATAAAAAACGTACACTTAATACAGTTTTGTTAAATAAATCCTTGTCGAATCCTGTTTCTAGACTGAATAAGAACAGGATTCGATAAAGATTTATTTAACAAAACTGTATTAAGCGTACTTTTATACGTAGGAATTTTTGCTAGTGTTCGGAGACCATTGTTACTGACTGTATATATACATATATATATATGTATATATAACGTAAAATTCTGAAAGTAACCCCATTTTCCCAAGATCGAAAGTAGGTTTGGATGAAACGGTCATAGATAGATAGATAGATTTACTTGCCCTCCGTATATATGCCCGATAGTAGAATTGATAGAAACGGTGAAGAGGTTATATTTAAGAAAATGGAATAATTGGACTTTCAGCGAGAATGGGGGGGGGGGGTTACATTCAAGGCAGGTGTTACTCTCGGGATTTTACGGTATATATATATATATGTATGTTACTCTTTTATTTTTTATTTTATTTTATTTTATTTATTTATTTATTTTATTTTTTTGCAGCGAAGTTTTTGTTATAATTTTGTTGTCCATATTTTTCTATTTGATTATGGTACGGTTTATAAGTTTCAAGTTACTTAAATTTTATCGCATGACGAAATAATAAAATATATAATATTAATCAAATGCTTTTTGTATTGAATATAACGTTTGGCATTTGTTGTTTTATAAATCTTTAGCGTAAAAAATCTATTATAGAGGAAAAGACATAATATTTGTTTCTGATTACTTACAAACGCAACGTAAAAATCACATTTATTATGAAAAATTACTCATAAACAAAGTAAGATGATTTATCAGTTTCAAAGATCTAGATAATTATCTTAAACTTTGAATACCTAGGAATTCAATTATTTATTCTAATAGACTCAAATACAAAAACAATATTTTAAATAATTTATCTAACTTTTATTTTGCATTTAAAATTTTCATAGTTTTCTTCCGATTAGAAACGTAATGAATATTTTACGTTCTATCCGAGATCAAAATTTATTATTTTTCTAAATTTATGGACGGATCTTTAATACAGTTTCGCTGGTAACTCTATCAAGGAATAATTAAAATTACATAAATAGTACTTTTTCCGAACTGCTTTCATTGTAAAAATCTGAATATGACGTCAAAAATGGTTGTTACCTTTAGAAATATAAAGTTGATACAATTATTAATATAAGATGACCCCTTAAGCTACATTTGCTGTAGTATTATAACTATAGCGTTAATAACTACGAATTCATTAGAATCAATGTAATGTATGTTAAAAATTTTTTGTTCTTCCAAACGTATTAACAGCACAGTACATTTATTGTCAGTAAACTGACAATTGCTTAAAAATGCTATCATTATTCGGATTTATGTATGAAAAGACTACTTTTTATAAGAAATATGTACTTTAGTTGTAAAAATACTAAATTAAAAAAAAAAAAAAAAAAAAAAACTCAGGTTATTTATCAATAATTTCTAAACATTCTAAAAAAACTCGATATTCATAACTATTTTCTATAATTAAAACAATAAAAAAAATAACTTTCTGCTTTTAAAATACATTTATTTTATGCATCCTGATTTTCGGTCTTTTAGATCCAAACTTCTTTTATATAAATAACAAGAAAAGAGACTTGTGATTTATTTCCGTAAATGGATGTTTTCAACTTCATTCAATTTATCTTCTGATGTGCACTTTATCTAAAGATTGATCGAAGTTCTTGACTGATCAAAAAACAGCGGACTTTGAAAGTCTAATATATTTAATCCAGAGTTTCAAAGGAAAGGTTTTACTTTACATAAGAATATATATGCTATATATATAAACCATAACATTTTAGTAAATATTATATTTTTTTAACTAATTTCATTTATACGTAGAAATTTATATAATTTTACATAAAATTAAATACACTTAGATGAAGTTCTGCGAAAAACATCTAGAAACTGAGTTACGGCTCTAGGGAAAATGTTTCCATGTCATCCTTATAAATTCATTTTCAGTTTGATAGATTATAAAAATCCCTATTAGAATTCTAGAGAGATTTCCTATATTTTTGTAGTGTAGTTTATTTATAACTGTTTGGAAATAAATGTGAACACAAGGGACGAGATAAAGTAACAATATTTTTGATTATGACCCAAATCGAGGAAAGCAAACGATAATTTTTCTCAATAGAAAAGTTTCATAATATTCATAATATTCCTATTATTCTTTCATTGTCTGAAAAAACAGGTCTAGAAATTATCAATCATTTCGTCTATCCAGGTCATCTGTTTATCTTATACGCAAAACACGAAAATGTATATTTCTAGTTTAGGAATTCAGAAAACGAATACTTTTTTATTCTAGATAAATGCAGCATATTTTTTTCTCGGTGTAGCATTAAGCATGTATCTTGAAAAAAAAAATTGAATGATCTTAAACAAATTCATACATTAAATAACTTACAAAAAAAAATCTGGAGTGACTCCATTCGATTTTCCGAACATTGAGTAATTAAGAGTTTTGTAGATAAAGTAAAGAAAGAATAGTTGTCGAACAAACAAAAGAGATAAAGCCATAATAGAGTGTTTGAGTATTTTCTCCATGGATTAATTACACGATGTTTTATTTAACACTACTAAAATTTGAGCCCGTAATATCATAATGATAAAGAATTTTTCGTTGTGTCCCTGTAAAAAACTATAAAAACTAGATTCACCAAAATGCTTATATTTAGTGCAACAGTGATTTATAATATTCATATAAATTTTCAGGTCAATTGAATAAGGGGTTTAGATGCTATCGCACTTTTAAAAATTTGGTTCGATAGGCCATAATGATAAAGGATATTTCTTTGCGCCCCTGTAAAAAACTGTAAGTGCTAAATTCACCAAAATCTATACAGTTCGTGCAACTGTGACCTATAACATGTGTAAAAATTTTTTGCTCAGATTAATAAAGCGTTTTGCGCTATCGCACTTTTAAAAATTTCGCCCCATAGGCCATAATGATAAAGAATTTGTCGTGGTGTCCCTGTAAAAAAAAACTATAAGTGCTAGATTCCCCAAAATCTATAGGGTTCGTACTATCGTGACTTACAATATACGTACCAACTTTCAGCTTATTCGAACGAAGCATTTAGACGCTAGAGTGTTCACTCACAGACATACACACAGACATACACACATAATCGTAAAAATAGTGGAAACGGACTCAGGGGACCTCGAAACGTAAAGAAACATCAAAATCTCAAATTCGGATTTTTGACATGTTTACAATACTTTCCTCACTATAGTGTTCGGAAAGTAATAATATGAGTACTGTACCTTATAATGAACTATATAAACTTTTGTTTCTTCCGTTATATTCTTTCCTATTCATGAAAATTAAAGAAATTTTTCTATTGCCTACATTATTTTTAAATGTAAATTTACCAGTACATAATGAAAATTTAGAAGTATTTGAATATTAATTAATATTTTATATTTTCCTAATAATATCACTAATCTGGCGGAGGAAAAATATGGAGGACAGTAACAAAATATAAAAAAATATATACAGTTACCGCCGCTTAATAAAATCACTGTTTGATAAAATCAGCCGCTTAATCTGATCAAATCGCCAGGTCCAGAATCAAATCAATACAAACTACTTTTAAAGCCGCCGCTTAATAAAATCAGCATCGCCGGTTAATAAACTCAAAAATATCCTCAGCAGCCAAAAACATCAAGATTTTATACTTGCAGCACAGTTACAAGTTAAACACCCCCGCAACTTATTTCCGTAACAATTTCAAGGAACGTATATTTTTTCAAAGCGCAGTAATAAAATACAAATTTTATTTTATTTTATTTTATTTTATTTTTTTCTTTTTGGTCTAATTATTAGAATGCAATTTCTAGTTCTTATTTTGAAATTACTATAATTCATGAGGTTTAAACGGAAAGATTTTAAATTTATAAGAACAGCGTGAACTTTTGGTAAAGTAATGATGATTTTCCTCTAACAAAGGGCACGGGAACTTACAATGCGTTTAATTTACTTATATCGAAGAAACAATTAGTTAATTATCTACCAAAAATTAATTAATATTGTTTACTAATTATATTATTCGTTACATTCTGGAAGTAATACCTTTTCCTTAAGGGCAGAAACGTTCGCCGGATATAAAAATCAGCCGCTTAATAAAAGCACTTTGGCTCAGACCGAATGTGATTTTAATAAGCGGCGGGAACTGTATTTGTTAAACAGAACCCTTTCTAAAAATATTTTCAATTGTTTTTAAATTACGTTCATATACAGTGTAATAATTATTAAAAATAATATACCGTATTTTCCCTGCGTATAATTTGTAGGTCTTCCAGATCAGTTTCAAACCCGACATTTTAATTAACATAAAAAGCTATTTTTAAATGATTTTTTGACTCTATAAAGTATACCACTGCCTGTAAATTAAATTTACCAATGTAAAACTGATTTACCTGACCTGCAGATTTTACGCAGGAAAATAGGGCGCATTATAATGAATGATACTTTGTTTCTTATATTTATTTAATACAATGAAAAAAAACCTAACTGTAAACTGCTTGATTTATTCTTAAACTTAACGTTATCAATATATAATGATGATATAAAAATCGACGAAATAAAAAAATTACTTTTATTTAGTATTAACGCTGATGTGATGTCGTTAAGGTTATGGGGCATTAACTCACCTCACACAGAAATATTTATCAAATACAACTGAATTCTAAAAATATTTTCAACAGTTTTTTTTTAAGTAACGTTCATATGCATTATAATAAATATAATGAATGATATGCATTAGACTAAATAATACGCCTCCTTTTTTTACCATTAACTTTATTTCTAATAATGAAAAGAAAATGTAACCACATATTAATTACATTTTTTTTTTCACGCGCTTATATCTTTTACTTTGTATTTCGTTTAATAATGCATGAAATTTTTTATTTTGTGTAAACGCATAATCTAAGGATTGAATTTTTACATACTTCTTATTATACGGTTCAGTTGAAATATTGTATACATGTATAAATGCAAAGACAATATATACACAAGTACACTGTTAAAAGTTTCAACAGAAAACTCTGTGTAATGTATTATCTTAAGTCTTACGTAAAATCACAGAGAAAAATAAACGGATATGTTAAAAAACTTATTTTATACATTCAGTTTAATACCTAATATTAATTTAATAAATTATTGTTGATAATATATTTCGGAATAATTTTTCTAAAGTTGAAACAGTCATTTTTTAAATTTACTTAAAATATTAAATATAAAAATAGGTAAAAATACAGAATAAAGATTGAGAATCTCGATTATTCACTTTTAACTAAGAATTACTCTAAATTTACAGAGACTACGGCGAGACTATATGTTTATAAACTGTAATACATATGGGTGGTGGTGTGCGGAGGGAGGGGGGGGGGGGGGTAGGATCCGGACCTTCGAAAATGCAGTTAAATATTTATTTTGAATTTTAACCCATTATCCATCATTCCATTAAATTCCGCGTATTTAAATATTATCCACATCTACTAAATTTTAATTTTTATGAAACTTTAAAATGAAAGATTGCTTTTTTTTTTTTTTTTTTTTTTTGTTAATTATTTAAAATGTAACATTAGCGATGCATAATGCAGGTATAGAAAATTTTAATAACTAATTAAAATTTCATATTAAATCTCACTAATATGCTTGATGAAAGTTTATTTATTTATTTATTCATTTTTATTTATTTATTTATTTATTATTATTATTATTATTTATTATTTATTATTTATTATTTATTTATTTATTCATTTATTTATTTATTATTATTATTATTATTATTTATTATTATTATTTATTTATTTATTTAATTTAATTTAATTTATTTATTTATTTATTTTATTGTTTTTTTTTTTGTGGGGAGGGTTAAAAATTAGTATATCAGAAACCTAAAAAAAATAATTAAAATTTATATCATAAGTAACTAATTTGCTGCAAGAGTTTTTTATTTATTTTTATTTATTTATTTATTTATTTTTGGGAGAAGGGAGGGCGATGAGGAAGGGATAGCCCAAACCGCATGAAAACAATTGTTTCTAAAGCTATTTCTAACTATTTTTAAAATATGTTCACATACAGTATTTGTTATCACACCTTAAAACGTAATTAGGCTATATATTATTAAAATACAGTATAAGAGAAAATTTGGGGGTGCGACACCACATTATATTTAACTTGATGGCGAAAAATTATAATTCAAAATCAGTAATTTTATATTATTTAGTCAGATAGAAATCGTCCTATCATCTTAGTAATATTATTTTAATTATAAATATAATTGTTATCGAAGAAAATTGAACGCCATCAGTCTGTATTAAAACCTTCCTTCCTTTTTAATTATTAATAAATAACATAAATAATCACTAATGCATGAATTCGTTTTAAAAAATACGATACTCATTAATTTAAAATATTTTAAATCGAAATCATATAAATTATGTTTCTTAATTATATTTAGAACAAAGAAGTTTAACAAAGCAATTATTTTTATTCACTAAAAAAAAAAATAAAAAAAATAGTTGAAATTAATTACACTCTTAAAAATCATGTATAATTGAAACTGCTGCAAATCTGAGTTTAGAATTCATTTGTATGCGTTCATTAATAAATTGCAATTAATTTTGATTATTAGCATTTTTCTTTTTTTCTTTTTTTTTTTTTTTTTTTTTTTTTTTTTTTTTAAGCGATATTTTATGTATAAATATTTAAATTTAAATGAATTAAAATAGATAAAATTACTAGATTTTTTTTTCTAAGATTGTATTGTATGTTAATTATTGATTTAAAAAGTTATGGTATAATATATCATTTTATTTTTTATTACTTCCTTGATTGATGAATCTAAAATATCTTTGTAACATTGAATGTCCAAGTGTGACTTTTATGATACATAAATGACTTTTATGATACACGTCCAGAAAAAAGTTATGTAAAAAAATAAAAAAAAATTACAAACAATTTTTTTATAAGCAATTTTAATTTCTTACATTTTTTTTTATATGCGTATAAGTCAAATGGGTTTCTCATAAAAAAAAAAAAAAAAAAAAAAAAAAACCTTTAGATTAAGTTTTTTTCAAAACGTTTCCAGGCATTTCCCATAAAACTAAGATTCTGCCATATCTTATTATGGGCGGAGATAGATTTAACCGTGACCATTAACTTTCTTCGAGATGAATTAAATTCAAATTAAATCGTTACCACAAGAAATCCCAAACCTTAAACATTTACGAAAATCATCCGAGCAGTTTCCGAGAAAACAAACTTTTTGCCATATCTTGCTGCGATGGAGTGCGAGTCAACACAACAGTTAATGCTAATTTTCCTCAAAATCAGAATATGTGAAAATAGTTTCTCATTAAAACAAAACAAAAAAAAAGGAAAAAGAAAAAAAAAAGAAAAAGAAAAAAAAAAAAAAGAAAAAGAAAAAGAAAAAGAAAAAAAAGAAAGAAAGAAAGAAACATTTAACACTTTTCTTACTAAAAGCTTTCGATTCATTTCAAAGATTAAGATAAATCATATGGTTTGTTTTCCCAAAGAAAACTTATTCATATGCTCTTATTAAAATCGCATGAACCAATCTCAAAAAAGTTTCTGTCGTATTTATCAACATTTGGAGTAATTAAAGAAAATGAGCGCTAAATTTACTGATTTTGACCGCAAATAAAATGAATTTATCACCTCGAAAAACCCTTAACCCTGCAATTTACCCAAATCACTGGATCCATTTCTAACAAATCCATTTTTTGTAATGAATTGCAGCGAGGTCTGTGAAGGTTAACAGTGAACGCCTATCTTCCTAAAACTGAGGATATATCAGCCAGTTTTGCCTTCTCAAAATACCTTAAACCCTAATATTCTATTACTGTCGTGAGATCCATAACCTAGTAAATCTACTTCTGCTACACTTTTCTATCGGTGAATAAAGAGTTAGTACTGAACGCAAATTTTACACATAATAAGGATAGGTCAAATTAATTTTTTCATCCCAACAAGGACTTTTTGAAAAACCTTTATAAAAAAAAACTTATATAAATATCCGAGTAAACACAATTTCTACCAAATTTTGTAACCAGCAGTTAAAGGGTTAACAACGAACGCAAATTTTCCTGAAGATAAGAAAAACAAAATGTCCACCAGATTTGATTGTCCAATGATTTTGACCACCAGAATACCTTAGCCTATAACTTTCATCAAGATATTTATACTCATTCCTGAATAAACTGATTTTCTGTCTTACTTGCAACCGACAGATAAAGGATTAGCAGCAAACGCGAATTTAGCTGATGATTAGATTAAATCCAATATATTTTTTACCACCCAAAACTTTTTATCAACATCTTTAGAGCAGTTTACAAAAAACACAACACATGTATCTATCTATCTGTCTCTCTCTCTCTCTATATATATATACTTATAAGGTAAAGCTAGGAGATGTTGCTCACATAGGACAGTAGATGGAAGGTGTAGAGTTCGAGCGCTGCTAATCTAGGTAGTTGAACAACAGCAAGAGTAGAATGATAAATTAAATTTGCGTGTTGATTGTTTTGACCGATTAAGACAAAACGTGTTTATTTTGTCTTATTATATTTATATATATATATATATATATATATATATATATATATATATATATATATATATATATATATATATTGAATAATAAACTGCAATTTAGAAATAAATAAATAAATAATTAAATAAATAAAGACTTTTTGTATTAAATTGATTCACACTAAAAACTATGAAAAGATTAATATGAAGTGCTGACACCTAAATTTAATACTTTAGTTATTTAAAAAAAAAAAAAAAAAAAAAAAACGAATAATTTTGTCGAAAAACTGTTTGCACCCCTGGATTCAGAAAAATCGCTCATTACATTTGATACATTCCCATTTTTTCATTTTTAACCCGGATTTGGAAGAAGGTTTATGACAGAGTATGTAAGCTAAAAAAAAAAAAAAAGTATTTGAAAAGCTGTGCAATCTTTACTACCGAAATGAAGGAAATTGCGCATTGATACCAGTAAATTCTGTACTAGGAGAGATTTTACTACTTACTGATAGTGACAAGCGAATGGTCTGGAACTGTATTAGGAGACGACTTCGACAAGTAACTCAACTAATTCACCCCATTAAAAATGATGCATTTTTTGTAGAAACCGTCCTCAAAATACGAAGTTGGACAATATTCAGGATTAGCAACGATGAGCAAAATATTCACCTCAGGTAGAATTTATCTCTTCAGTGACATTGTTAGCTTATGAGAAATTTACCGCAAAATACTTAACTATACTCTATATATGATTACTTTTGCAATATTTCCAAGTATGATGCTCCTTTTTTCTACAGCTGTCAGTTGCTTAAACAAAAGCGATAAAAATGAATGAAAAAAAAAAAAAAAAAATCTGCCTTCAACAATTTATTTTTAAGGAAGGTGATCATCTAATTTTCAATAAAATAATGTAAATTAAATTAAAATAAAGGTTTTTGAACTTGAAACAAGAAGGTTTCATGTCATGTGAATTTTAGGTTTAGTGATTTGTGCAATTTTGTGCGGAAGATTTTGAGAAAATAACTTCAATGCTGCCAACCTGTACGTTTTTTGCTACCGAAAATTAATAATATTAAATTTTTACAAATTTCTTAGCAATTTTCTGTGACTAAATATGATGATTTTTTTTTTCGCAATGAAATAGTGGTGTTAAAAAACCGTACAAGATTTTACCTATGTAACTTTAATAAATAATAATCGGTGGCCAGATTCTGGGTTTTAAAGTGAGAGGAATCAGTTATATATCGTTGGAAACACAGTATGCTACCAGTTTCTTTAACTCAGAAATTCACACACGGCGTGCAATCCATCTTGAATAGGTTAACTTGTGGTAGGTGGTTGCACGAAATTTACACCTATTTCAAAATTAAAGCCATTGATTGTTGACAACAACAGATTAAGTCAGCAAACATAAAACTACTCAAAAGAAAAGAGAATATACTAATATTAAGCTAATCGTGTTATCTACTAAATTAATGTTATTTTATAATCTTATCTGGTCTTTTTTTTCTTACTCTTTAAAATATTGCCATTAAGTAAGGTGTTTTAATCATTTTTAAAATTCTTTATTTTTCTGATTTTTTTTTATTAAACTGAAATATCTACACATTTGAAAGGAAAATATTTGTTCACAAAAACCTTAAACAATGCCATTCGAGCGCAATTATTATTCTTAAAAATGTAATTATAGTTATAATTAAGCAGAATATCTCCTACCCACAAGCGCAGTCATTTCTATCCAGTAAGGAGAAATCGCACAAATTAATTCCTTTGGTTGTAATTTTTATATTATTTTGTTGAATTGTTCCCAAACTCTCCTAGCTTTAAATTATATATATATATATGCATATCAGTGTATGTGTGTGTGTATATATATACGTGATATATATACACGTGTATATATATTACTCGTATACATCTTCTATAAAAGATCATTAAACTTATTCGATGCACTTGTGCTTCTTGTTATTTGTATGAACATTTATCTTGTGATATCGATATTGTAATTTATATGTATTAAAAATACACATAAGTAACACTCGTTAAAGTGCATGTAATTTTTATAATAATGTATAAATGGTAGTAGAATTAATAAAATAAATAAAATTTTGTTCCACAAATTGCTATTTTTCGCCAGAAGGATGTAAAAGCTGTATTTTTGTTCATTTAAAACATTAAATGCAACTTTTTACTCACTTTCCTATTTTTTTTCTTTTTTTTTTCTTTTTTTTTCTTTTTACAGATAAATTGTTGTCTTTTACATTAAATTAATTTTTTATCACTAATATCTAAATTTTCATATATAATTTAAATATTTATACAAAAATAAATCCCCTCAATAATTCAAATATACTAGTGAAAGTGTACGTTTAAAATATAACAAAATTCTGTACATTAGCAGAAAATAAATAACACTGTAATAATACTATATACAGATAGTACTTTTGTTTCACGTACCAGAAAAATTTACCGAAATAATGTATGACTTGTGCTTTTTTTAAAGAAATTTTTCAAATATAAGCCACAAAATCAATTTATAATATCTTTGTATATTCGTAATGTATTGGTAACAGTTTAATCCTGTATGTTTCAGTTGGTTTCACACAGAGTAAGAGTGCATGATTTCAACATTGTTTAGAATCGACTGCGTATGAAAACGTATATTTTATTTGAAGGAAGTGTAAGACCAAAAAAAAAAAAAAAGGGGGGGGGGAAGTTCTGCTCTTTCGAATCACTGTCAGCGAATGGTGAACCGGCGGGCGCTAGCATATCTTCTGCGGTTGATTCAACATGTATACATATTTAAATATTTTCTATGCTTTCTTTAAAAAACACCATCTATAGAAAAAAAAATGTTGTGTGAAGCATCCACATGATTTTTATTACTTACTAATACACGTATTATATGCCTTTTTTTAGAAATAATGTGATCTGAAGACATAAAATTGACCTAACGAAGTAGACACCTGACAAATTTAAAGTACGAGAAAGCTGATCATGAAAAACGGCAGTTTTTCGAGTTACGCAAACGGAAGCACAAACTGAACGTTGCGAACTCATATATACAGCTAGTTTCACATCAAAAAGATTTGTAAAAGCCGGCACTTAATATCTCAGCAAATATGCCATATTTTGTTCTGATCTTTTCAAAATAGTCTTATATTCGGTCTTAATCCATCATGAAAATTTTACATTTCTACATGCAGTATGTTTTGAGATCTGAATCTCAAAGGGATTTATGTAAATAAATTTTTGTATCATAGTATAGAACTAAGTAAGAATTTAAGCAAAGTCATACTGCGATGCAAAGAAAACGTTTGTAAAAATTTTACTTGAAGTTTTGGATAGCGTGACGCAAAAGACAAATCAATTTATTGAAATAAATAATTTTAATTTATAATGCAAACTCAGTGAAATTGTGATTATGTGACAGTATATTTGAAAATTAAAAGCACTGTTTCAGTGTCTAGATATACTTTGTTAGACCATCAAAAGTAATTTTAAAGGAATCTAAAACCAAATATTTTAAAGTAACATCGAAGCGTCACTGGAATTTTGATATAATTCCTTTTAAAACCTTTTATTTTGAAATTGAAATGCGAGTGAAAAAGCATCAGTGAGTATATTTTATATATTTGTCTATGTTAAAGTTAAAAATATTACGTTTGCATTGTAAATATAAATAGAAAAAAAAAAGCAAATGAGAAAATCTATGTATATTTTGACTAATAGTAAAGCGTCACTTAAAATTTTATGTAATTAATTTTAAGACCCTCTATTTCAAATTCTCATAGCCATAAAGTAGCTGCGTCACAAACTTTTAACCCGTGAAGGGTTTTTTGTATTGATATATTTACAAATACATGCAAAACAGAGTTTACATAGCGAGTTAAAAATAATAAGAAAAGATAAATGAGAGAGTTGGTCCGTCGATTCACGGAGGCTTAATTATCTATTAATTTAATTAGATAATTAATCGTAATTCGTTAAATTAAAAAAAAAAAATTAATTGAAAAAAATATTTTGTTTACGTAGGATTAAATTATCTGTATAAGAACTTTAAAGGAAATTAAAATTAATTTGTGAAATAAATCATTAATATGAAGTCAAATTGTTTTGATATAAAACGTAATTCAAAGCAGTTTCGATTTGATGCATATGTAAAAGTTTTGGTTTAAGAGAAAACGTAATTCAAAATAGTTTGGTTTTCAAACCGGAACAATTTCGGTTAGGGAATTTAAGAAATAGTTATTCATGTTAAATAATTGTTGAATAAATGAGTGTATGAAAATGAAAAAGGTGCATTTAATATTTTATTAGTTTATTTATTTCAGTAAAAAAAAAAAAAAAAAAAAAAAAAAATCTATTCTATATGTGTGTTTCTTTTCATTTGTTCTTATATTTTTTGTTTTGTTTTACTTCCTGATCTTCAGAATAATAATTTAATTCGACCGATTAATGTATATTTAAATTTAATTGTTTGTAATTAGTTTGCTCAAAAGATGGGTAGAAAGGGGAAAACAAGGGCGAATGACGCGGAACAGAGTGCGTTGTTCCCAAAATCTAATGAAGTGATAAAATTTTAAAATGTGATTAGGGAAATAGAATTTATAAAATCGAAAGTTAATGATTGCGATAAAAGCGATCAAGCCAGATTAAAGATCCTAAAGGATAAGGTAAATGTACTGGAGGTTAAATTCGAGGAAATAGTTACAATTTTTTCCGAAGAGGAAAACGATGAAAACTTTGAAGAAGTGATGAAAAATCGGGACATTCTGTTGGAGTTGTCTGTAGTGTTGGAGAGTAAATCGCAATCAAATACCCCAAATGTAAATAATGATGCACGTACCAAACAAGGGACTTCTGTTAATTCGCATATTAGTCTTCCCAAACTTGAAATTCCTTATTTTTACGGGGATAATGAATCTTGGTTGTCATAAAAATTTATTTAAATCATCTATTCTGGATAATGACAACCTTAGTGAGGTTGAAAAGCTACAATACCTCTAATCGTGTGTAAGAGGTAGTGCATGAAAACTTATTCGTGGATTTTCGTTACAATCGGAAAATCTTAAACACTGTTGGGAAATCCTTACTCAGCGCTACGAAAATAAACGCCAATTAGCTATAACTCAAATAAATAAAATCTTTTCGGTAAAGGTAAACAAAGCGGATGATCCTAAATCGTTTTTCAATTTAATAGATACTTGTAACGAAGCGGTGCGAAATTTATCGACCCTCGGATTGGAATCTAATCCTCTTAGCGATCTTATTCTTATAAATTTCATGATTTCAAAATTGGATTCATCCGTTAGGCATAGGTGGGAGCTCAGTCTAGAGAATACGCAAACTATTCCCGATTTAAACTCGTTTCGTACATTCATTGAGAGGGAGGCGTCGAGTCAAACAAAACTCGAAAATAAACCAGGGATGTTTAAGAAGCCAGTAGAAGGTAGTAGTGTAAAAAA
This sequence comes from Salticus scenicus, assembly GCA_963930645.1. Lineage (NCBI taxonomy): Eukaryota > Metazoa > Arthropoda > Arachnida > Araneae > Salticidae > Salticus > Salticus scenicus. Next base: position 127,993,968 of record OZ005656.1, read on the forward strand.
ATCGTGTGTCAATAATTCCATAATAGTCAAAGAAAATAAATGCGTCGCCTGTTCTCAAATACATCAATTGTTTACATGTCCCAAATTCAATAGAATTACTGTTCAAGAGCGATGGGACTTAGTTAAATCAAAATCACTGTGCGAAAATTTTTTACGAACTAACCATCAAGTGCGTCAATGTAGAATTATATTAAATGTAAAGTATGTGCAGGTTCACATCACACTCTTCTGCACATTTATGCACAGAATTCTGCAGATCAGGGAGGCGGCCTTGTTACTACGTCGGTGGCCAATAGTTCACAATCTAATGCAAAATTTAATAACCAAAACGTGTTGCTGTCTACGGCCCTTATAAAGGTTAGATCACCTAACGGCAAAATTATTCAATGTCGGGCGTTAGTTGATAGTGCTTCACAAAATAGTCTCATAACAAAGGAGTGCGTTGAGAAGCTAAATTTGCCTTTGTTTGGCACTTCTCATCGACTTGTAGGCATAAACGGTCTTTCCGCAGAAACTATTTTAAATTTTACGGAATTCTCATTCTCGCCATATTTCGCCAACGAGTATAGGAACTTGAAAGAGCTAGTAGTAAATAGGGTTACTACCCCTCTGCCAAATTTCCGGGTGAGGACGACGTCTTGGCCACATACAAAAAATCTTCAGTTAGCCGATATGAATTTCTTCAAGCCACAACATATAGAGGTACTGCTGGGTGCAGACCTTTTTCCCTCATTAATTTGTGGCAAACCAATACATGGAAGGCCAGGAGAACCCTCTGCTATTCCCAGTTCACTTGGTTACTTACTCAGTGGCCCCCTCTCAAGGGATGGAATGGAGCCAGAATCTAATTATAGGTCCTCTGTTCAGTGTTTGAATTTAAACGAATTTTTCAACAGTGATCCCATAATATCTTCTAAGGGTGGTAATGACGACGTCGATCCGGCAGAGGAACTGTACAAAACCTCCACCAAGCGAAACCCCGAAGGTCGCTATGTGGTAAAATTACCCCTCCATGATGAGATAGAGTTAGGTGAAAGTGCCAACTGTGCACTAAAATTGTTTAAAAAACTAGAAAATCGATTTGTTCAGAACCCTAATCTCAAAAGGGAATATTGTAAGTTTATGTGTGAATACTCGGACTTAGGTCATATGACTCTATTAAGGGCTGAAGAACTTAACAGTAAACCCAATTATTATATGCCCCATCATGGAGTTATAAACGAAAATAGTAGCACTACCAAACTACGAGTAGTGTTCAATGCATCGGCCTTAACTACAAATGGCAAATCCCTGAACTCTAACTTGCATAAAGGGCCAAAACTTCAGTCCAGTATTTTAAGCAATTTAATCAGATTCAGAGTAAATAAAGTTGCCCTCTCGAGTGATATCGAAAAAATGTTCCGGCAAATTCTAGTCGCAGAGCATGATAGGAATTTCCAAAGAATATTTTGGAGAGCCAATGTGTCAGACCCACTTCGTGTTTATCAATTGAACACTGTTACTTATGGCACAGCCTGTGCACCATTTTTAGCCCTGCGTACCATACGACAGCTATTAAACGATGAAGAACTCAATTTTCCCGTAGCTGTGCCGGCTGCACGTAATAACCTGTATATGGACGATTTCCTTGGAGGGGCTGAAACAATCCTTGAGGGGCTGAAGCCGCTCAAGCTTTGATCAGAGACCTTCAGGCATTATTCAATGCTGGGGGCTTCAAGCTGCGAAAATGGGCTTCATATTGTGTGGAAGCTCTAGTTCAGGTCCCAGAAACTTTAAAATCAACAAATCAGGAATTATCCTTAAACCCCGACCAATCCCAACGTATTTTAGGACTAAACTGGAATTTAACATCAGATACCCTACAGGTTGGAGTTAACACCGATGAAAGCGTAAAAACAAAAAGACAATTATTGTCCGTAATTGCACGCATCTTCGACCCTTTGGGTCTGTTATCCCCTGCCACTATCCTTTTAAAATTACTCTTATAAGATGTTTGGAAGCAAAAACTTGGTTGGGATGATCCTTTACCACCAGACATTCAAAACAGGTGGAACTAATTTTATGAAAAAATTGCTTCCTTTAAGGCCATGTCAGTACCCAGATTTTTAGATTTGAAATCCGAATCGATTTACCAGATACAGGGATTTTGTGATGCGTCAACAAAGGCATATGCTGCTGTAATTTATATACGTCCCAGACAGAACGCACCTTTAAAATTGATTGCAGCTAAAACCCGTGTAGCTCCTTTAAAACCCATTACCTTGCTTAGGTTGGAGCTATGCGCGGCTGTTTTGTTATCGGAACTTTTGTCAGTCGTCCAGAACTCACTAGATTCTCCGGTGGAGGAAATTCGTCTATGGACAGACTCCACAATCGCCCGTATTTGGATCTTAAATCCACCCTCAAAGGGCAACACATACGTCCTACACCGAGTCAACAAAATAACGGCTCTGACAGACCCAACCACATGACAGCACTTACCAAGCAAACACAACCCAGCTGACTGTGCAACTCGTGGGCTGTTACCAAACAAATTAAAAACATTTGCTTTGTGGTGGTCTGGACCTGATTGGCCAAAGATCCAGGTCTCAGAGCACGATTCAGAAATGTCGACCTCAGTCGTTGTGAAAACTCCAAGTCTAATAGAGTCAAACCCAATGAATGACTCCATGATAGACGACTTGGTTTCAAAATTTTCTTCAAGTACAAAACTTTTTCGTGTAATTGCATTTATGAAGAGGTTTATTAATAATAGTCGAAATGCTACAAAGTTGAAAGGACCAGTCTCAGTACAAGAAATTTCAGAGGCTAAAAAAATGGTAATTAAATTTGTCCAACAAAGGTCCTTTGCTTCAGAAATCGCCCTTTTGCAGCATGGCAAACCCGTTGCAAACAACAGTAAATTGAAACCTGTCCATGTTTTTATTGATTCCGAAAACCTATTGAGAGTGGGAGGTAGAATTGACAAAGCCAAGACCCTTCCCTATGACACTAGGAATCAGTTATTGTTGCCTAAAAATCTCCCTTTTACTCCCTTATAATCAGACATTTTCATGTGTATAGTCTGCATGGAGGTGTCGAACTAGTGTTAAGCCTAATTTGCCAGTCTTACTGGTTTCCTGATGGGAGATCCACTGTGAAGAGGCAGCTTCCACAATGTGTCACTTGCGCCAAAATCCAACCAACCCCCATTCAGCAAATCATGGGTGACTTACCCAGTGCCAGAGTCAACCCATGTCAACCATTCCAACAAGTTGGCCTTGATTATGCCGGCCCTATTCAAACAAAGTGTGAACATAAACGAACAAAAACAAAATTTAAGTCCTATATTTGCCTATTCATCTGCATGAGCACCAAGGCAATTCATCTCGAATTAGTCACTAGTTTATCAACTGAACATTTTTTATATGCCCTACAAAGATTCATAGGGCGTCGCGGCTATCCCACGGACATATACTCCGATAACGGCCGAAATTTTGTTGGTCCCCATGCCCATTTGAAGAAACTCGTGACAACCAACACAATTCAAGATTATATAGCAACTAGACAAATTCATTGGCATTTTATGCCACCTTACGGGCCTAATTTTGGCGGCCTATGGGAATCATCAGTTAAATTGGCTAAACGTCATTTAATTAAGGCTTGTAAAGGCAGTTGCCAGACATTTGAGGAAAGCGACACTATTCTAACCAATATTGAGGCATGCTTGAATTCCCGCCCCTTAGTACCACTTTCCACCGAGCCCAATAATTTCCTGGTACTTACACCAGGACACTTCCTAATTGGGGCTCCGCTTCTTCAGCTTCCTGAACAATCGCCTAACCCAACTAATCAATTTTGTACCAGTTTTTCTTCCAGATGGAAACTCATCCAACAGATCAAAAGGCACTTTTGGAGCACCTGGCAAAAGTCCTATCTCACCTCGCTACAGTCACGAGAAAAATGGAAGAGCGGTGTTACCCATCTGCATCCCGGAGAACTAGTCCTCGTCTTAGAACCCTCAATTCAGCCAGCACATTGGACCCTTGCCCGCATTCTGGACGTCCATCCGGGGGAGGATGGAATTATTCGAGTTGTCACGCTGAAGACGCCAGTTGGAATCATCAAAAGACCAGTGAATAGAATCGCCAGTCTGCCATGCTCAGCCCCCCCCGGAGGATGTCGGGGAGGAGGGGAGTGGAGATAGTGATGCGCACCACTGAACTGATTAGTGACGGCGCTGAGCAGATTGAGTCAGTCGCCCATTCGAATCGAGAAAGAGATGCGATGCATCTTAAACCAAGAAACAAAAACTCATTCTAAATCATAAACTTTATTTGTCCTTATTGATTTTCCATAACATAAGTTAGGATTGTAACAATAAATCGTTTGTAGTAAGCAGATATTAGTGTCAGAGTCTATGTGTTGGCAGTTCTCGTTTTATTAATCCCGGGATGCTGGCAGAGAGGGTAAGTAGATTTAAACTTATTCTCATTTATCATAATACATGTTATTCTGATTTATAATGGGTAAAGGTTGCAGTATTTGAATCTAAAATAAATTCGTTAGAAATTCTTAATCCGAGATTCTAAATTTAATAAAACCTAAATCGAAATTCATAAAAATGAAACTTAGCCGTAAATTCTTTGTTGGCTTCAAAGCCAAGAGTTATTTTTTGAAGCACCAATTTTTGAGATCTAAAACGTACCAACTTAATCGGGATGACTGTTATATATTCATGTAATAAACCCGTAATACATAAAGCATATATAAAATGGATTTATTTAGCAATTTTTAAGGAAATCGTTAGAGCCATTTTTGTGAAAACAACTTTTACCAAAACTTGCCATGCTCAATTATAGACCGGAAAACAATAATTACATACAAAAGGATATTTAAAAGGGAGTTACTATTTCGAATTTGAAAAAAAATCCTTACAGCCCATTTTAAGGGAACGCACTTGCAAGACCTGAAATTGAGCTATTCATACAGGGCGCTTATCAATTTTCCTGAACTAACCAACTACATTATTCGAAAGGAAATTGAATAGAGTGTTTATATAGCAAATTTTAAGAAAATAGTTTAAGTCGTTTTTGATGTACGGACTTCCAACTTCCGGTTTCAAATGTCCCATTTCGGGTTTTCCAAATCTTACCAAAATTTGGAAACTCCATCCATTCAACACAGAATTTTTCAGTTATGTTTCAAAATGCTTACTAACTTTCAAAAACGTAACATATTTTGATATGCTTTCTGATACCTTTCTGAAACATTCGATTTTTTCTATGTTCTCTCTGTTATGTGATTGAAACGTTTCTGTTACGTATCTGATTTTTTTGTTAAGATCGCGGACATTTCTACGTTCATGAAAGTAATCGAAAAGCTAACTGAACGTTTCTGTAATATTTGCAATGTTTCCATGTCATATGACTGTTACGTTCCTGAAATATTTTGTGCAGTTAGGGATCTGTCTTGTCTCAATTCTCAAGTTTCGTTGTTCTATCTTTATTAGTTTCGGAGATATGATAGCCAGAAGATTCCGCACATACATTCATACACACATACATAATACATACACACGTATATACATACACAGTCACTGACCAATTGCCAAAAACTACTATTTTGGACACACAGCACCTTAAAACGTGTAAATCAGGTGAAAATTCTTCATCGAATTTTTCTACCCTATACAATACTTCCATTACCCACGTCAGACAATGGAATAAAAAAATATGGTAAAAATGAATGTATGGAAAGTAAAGAAGTTAGAAATGTTGGAATGGAAGATATAAATATTTATTTTAAACCATTCTATCCTTCACATCATACTTAAATAAATATACTTTAAAGGGACTAGGGACTAATGAAAAAAAGATAAATATAGAAAAATGCATTGCTGAACAAAAACCTATCCTTCATATTTAAACTGTAAAAAAAAAAATCTTTAAAAAACGAAATATTAACTAAATATAGTCACCTGCTTTCAGTATATTTCTGTGAATTGACTTTTTTATGTTTTTCTAAGATGTTCTGTTTTAGCAAACATTTCGTTTTCTTTCAATGTATAACTGAAAAGAAATAATAAAGACAATTTTACTTATTTCTCTTTTTTTTTTTTTTTTTTTTTTTTTTTTTTTTTTTTTCTAGATCAGAAGACCAACGACATCTTACACAGTGTTCAAAAATTTTAAATTGCTTACTTTCATAAAACAATTTTTTGTTGAAGATTATTTAATATGATATTCATTATGCTATTTATTTTTTTTCAAGAAATGAAAAAGAGTATTATTAAATATAACATGAATTAATGTCATTTTACATTTCCCAAAATATTTTGCAATTGAATTGCTCCTGAAAATAGAGCTGTTTTGTTAAAAAAAAAAATTATTTTAAGATTTGCTTGTTTGAACTTTTTTGTTTTAGGACTAACAAGGGAACTCTTTGAAGTGCTAATCGCCGATTTTCTTGAAAAAAATTCTGGCATAAGATTTAATCATGAATAGCATCTTCCTAAAATATTAGCTGCTGAGTAGCAATAGATAAACTGTAAAAAAATATTAAAAATGCAAGCATCTCTGCAATATTTCCAAAAAAGCACCTGTTTGTCGACTGCATTCTTCGGAATTTCATTGCAATAAAGATTTAATAGATGTATATGTTCTTCCTTCTATTTGATAGCCAAACGAACTCCATAAGCTGTCGAGCACTTGATAATTCAGAATAGTTAACAAAAACCAGATAATTTACCAAATTGAGACTTACTTAGGCGAAATTCTAAATAATATTTAATATTTCAATTAAATAAGCTGTATCAATAACAATTGCAAGAGCATTAACGCCAAGTTTTTAATAACGACATTTAAAAAACATATGATCAATACTTTTATATAAATTTAAATAAAATAAAACATTATATATTAAAACACAAAGCTGTTTTTTTAACTAAAATGAAAGCATTTCGTATCCGAACACATTTTTTTCTTATAAGTCTGATCATTTTATTGGGCATTACCAACCTTCGACAAACTAGCCACTCAACAGACTATGAGTTGTGTGGATCCAGTATCTATCATTAGAGCTACGCAATGAGCACGAGACGTTCTATGATTCTACCCTAAATTTCGTCCTGTTTGTTGATTGGGTTTAACGTCGCACTAGTACTGCACTATGGGCAATTGCCGACGGTTTGCGATGCGCTTCTGAGGATGGTCCGGTTACATCTGAGGGTGATAAATGATTGCATTCTGCGTACAGTTGGTAACAAAAGTGTCCGAACACTAGCAAAAATTCCTATGTAAAAAATGTACACTTCATACGGTTTTGTTAAATAAATCCTTTTCGAATCATGTTCTTACACTGACTAAGAATAGTATTCGACAAGGATTTATTTAATAAAAATGTTCGAAGTGTACTTTTTTTACATAGGAATTTTTGCTAGTGTTCGGACATTTTTGTTACAGACTGTATGTTATTTATTTTTAATATATACATCCGATTTGTATGTTTGACTCGACATCGCCCGCCCCATACCCCTGTAAATTTCGTCGAGATGAGGACAGATATAACATATCCGGATTATATTACAAAAAATTCAAAAAACTCCCTGGGTCAGCTGGGGAATCGAACCCATTCTTTTACACTTGAAGGCGATTAGCAAGGGTGACATACTCACTCGGCCACAGAGGGTCTGCATTCAGCATAACAATTATTTTTAAAACAACAAGATTTCGCAGTTAATAATTCATTGCGCAGCACTAGAGTGAAGTAAAACCCAACCAGCCTTATGAAATTCTAATGCATATTTTTACAAAATTCTTTATATTATTATTCGTAAACATGTATAAAATAAATTGCCAGAAATGTAAGAAGCCGGAAAGTAGTAGTTATGCACATATTTTTCCAATCTTAAATAAACCCTCCGTAAAGGATGAAAATTGTAATAGAACATTTAAAGACCATCTCTAGAAATATATCCCAGACTGTCGCTTTTGCATAGCTGTAGTGCGAATTAAAACTTAAAACCTACTCAACCTAAATATCTTAAATATTTTAATTTTGATTTATTTATTCTAGTATTAATTTCAATCAACTATTCTAATAATCAAATGTTCAATCAAATATTATATTTCATATTGGTCGCCAATTGCTCATTGCACAGAACTAGTGAGACGTAAAACGTACCCAACATAAATCAGATTAGTTTTTAAATCGTCTGCAAATTCATGTAAATGCACATGCCGAGAGCTTCAGTCATAAATTTACTCCAGATTATATATAAGTTGGATTAATGTAAAAGTAACTCTAAAATCGAAATTGCATTATTTTAAATAAATGCAATTTTGAAACATTACATAAAATAATTGAAAATATTGGACTTGAGTGTTCGTGGGCTTTTATCTTGAGTGTTCGTGGGCTTTAACGTCGCACTATAGCTACGCAATGGGAAATTAAAGACTGCCTTATATTCACACTTAGAGATGTTCCGGACACATGACATCTTAATTTTTATCTTTCGCGGAGGGGATGGCTTCCTTGCTTCAGTAACCCCTAGAGCGATACAAAATACTACCTTCCTACACATAAGCTCTTTGGCATCATTTAAAGAAGGTTATTGTGATTTGGCGATGACTTTTTTCGTATTTGGCTTTCAAAACGTAAAGTTTAATAATTTTTGCAGCTTTCCTGTTGCGATTCAGCAGCTAATTTTTTTTACCAGTAAATTAAGTGCAACATAAACTATATTCTGTAATTTTTTGAAGGAAATTGGTGATTAGTTCTTGAAAGAGTTCCTTTGTGAGTACTATTAGTCTGAATCTGGGATTTTTGCGGTGTCATTTTTCGATAGTTGGACATTTATCGATATTTAAAATTTATTGAAAATATAATTGAATAATTTGAAAGCGATGTTAGAATTTGAAAAAAAAAAAAAAAAAAAAAAAAAACTAGTAGTCCTCCGTTCTAAACTAATTTCTTCTTTTGCCAGAATTTCATTAAAATGATTTTATTTATTTTATTTATTTATTTATTTATTTTTATTTTTATTTTTTTTTTTTTTTGAAAGAAAAAGAAAAGAAAATTAATAATAATCATTATCGAAAGAAACACAATCAAAAAAGTTTTTATTTATTTATTTATTTTTATTTTATTTATTTTATTTATTTTATTTTTTTTATAATTTTGAATTAGGAAATAAAAAGTACGCGTGTAAAATGAAACAAAAATAAGTAAAAAAAAAAAAAATGAATTTAATGATTTAATTTTTATATAAAGCATAATCGCGTGATATCTTAAAAAATAGATGTAATTTGTTTTATAGTTTGAATTTTTGAATTTCATAGAAGTAATATGTACCGTAGGAATAATTTCTTATGTTAAAACTATAAGAAATTGTTATGCAAGCACAGGCGATGGTGCTTTATTTTATTTTATTTATTTTATTTTATTTTATTTTTTATTTATATTAATTTATATTTTTTTTATGTAATATTGAGAACAAAATTGACTTTATATTTTTTGTAGTATATTTAGTGTTATAATACTTCTCTAATATGGAAATCATCTGCATTATCATGGAAGATAATTTTTTTAAATAACAATTTTTTTTTTCAATATACATTTAAAGATTGTTTTGTAATAAATTTCGTATATTTTTTATTATTGGTTAATTATAAATGAGAGAAAAAACAATTAAACTTTTTTTTTTTTTTTTTTTTTTTTTTTCTAATTCGACATACAAATCAGAAAGACTGTTTGCTAATTTAATCGCTGTAGAAACTCAAATTAACTAGATGCGTTTTATCTTTACAAAAATCATTTACACATTCTTAGTTTCTATAAAGGGACTCAGAATGTAATACACCGGGTAGTTTGCCATACCCAGAGGAAGCAGTCCAGCCGTCAGATTAATAGACAAAAATCAACAAAATTAATGAAATATATGAAAATAGAACTATAAATCATGAGTATCAATCAATATTTTTTGAATAATTATGTGTTACGTATATGGAACGGAGCAATTTCAAATATTGATGATACTGTTTATATGCTAAACTGATTAAAAAAAAAAAAAAGAAAAAAAGAAAAAAAAAAAGAAAAAAAAAAAGGTCTACTCAAATCCACATAGCTACAATTTATATGGGAGTTTTTAATTAGTTAATTGGTTAAAGAATTTATAAAAAGAAAGAGACTGTGTAGGAATACGTTCGATTATTATTTATTTATTTAATTAATTTTATTTTTTGATAGGATGTGATGCATTTGTAAGAAATTTTCTCAATCAGTAATTTTCATGATTGAGAAATTCAAGATATAAAGAAATTTCTTGATTCTTTCACGAAATTTCATTTATATCGTAAAATCATTTCTTAGCCAAGGCTATTGAAGCAATAAATTATAGAAACGAAGAAATGCATATATATATATATATATATATATATATATATATTAAAAACAGTATAACCGTATATGCATAATGTAGTGTCATGATCTATCAAATTTAAACCATCCTGAAATTAGGATATATAAAGGGTGGGGAAATAACTTACGCGCGACAAGATGAATAAAATGGAGCCCGTATAAAATACATGGAGAAATATATTTAGTCAAAAGAAAGGTAACTACTTAAGCATTTTTTAAAAATAATATTAAAGCAAAAAAGAAAACTAGTGTTACGCAATATTTCGCAGGAAGACGAATTGTAATCGAATGTGATATAAATATTTTAGTAAAATAAACAGTAAAAATTTATAATCGGCATCCTGTTTTTTTTTTTTTTTTTTTTTTTTTTAATACGAAACTGTTACGACAGTTTCATATAGATATAGTAACGTTGGAAATATAACTGTGAACCAGTTGTACTCTATAGTTATATGAAATTTATATATATGAAAATAAATCGAAACTAAAATTTTATATATTACTTTCAATTTTACTCTAATTAAATGTAAGTTATAAAGAGTTCTATACTTAAAATAATGAGAAGTTACATAGAAAATAATTATATATATAAATACAAAAACCTTAATTATTTGAATATAGTAACTGTTACAAATATTTAATATGCAGGAAAATAGCAAATGTTTAAGAAATAAAGATTATACATAGGGGAATTGAAATGGTTATTTTAAACTTTACAAACGTTGTATTACAATAGATAAAGTTTATTCTTTTTTAATAGCTAGTATTTGTTTAGAAAAAAATAACGAAGTGAAAGATACTGTGACATTTGATATTTTTTTAATAAATTTTAACATATTGGGTTGTTCGGAAAGTAATTTCGTTTTTTCCTTCGAAAATGAAAGACGATTTTCTTATATTGTATAAATATTTTAATGAATTATATATTCTCCACTTTGATCGGGTTCTTAGCGATCTCATGAGTTGTTATTTGGCAGTTTTTCATAAATAAATACTTTATTTTGTCTTCATTAGCACAAACTGGTTTTCTAGAACGTTATGCATCTTCAACTCAAAATTGCCAGAACAAAATTTGGTAAACCAGTTTTGACAATAGCGTTCTTTAAATCAATTTTCTGTGCACACATCGTATACTTTTTATCCTTGTTTGAATAGTATTTTCGCATTTTTGATAGCAAAAACAAAATATGCCGAAAATGTCGCTTCTGATTTTCTTTATTTGATAGGGCACCAATCAAAAACTATTGAGCAGAATAAAACGACCTTTTTCACAAGCAAGCCTTGCTATATCAGCTGCCACAATATGTAATGGCAATGCAACTTAAATGTGAAGAAGGTGTGAAAAAAATACAATTAAGTCCTCTGCTGAAAAAAACGAAATGACTTTCCGAACAACCCAATATATTATATTCCTTGTTACTTTGGTAAGTGTGTGAGTAACCATTAATCGCAATTGGAAATTATAGAAAAACTGATTTGTGATTAGTAATTGTATTCACAGAATTTGTAGAAATACTATAATTGGCAAGTCTTATTCTCAACCCTTAAATAATTTGATTTTATATAATCCTTAACTTTATTGTAAAATAATTCTAGCTACTGTATAACGCGTTAAAGTTAAAATAACTAATGAGATGCGTGGAGAACGACGAATTTTAATATTTATGTTTAAGTGTTTCGTGTTCTAGGTTGTTTCCCCTTTTCCTAAATATTTCGACGAAGCACAGTCTCCGAAATTTAAATGTTTAACTGATTTATAAACGAAAGTCAAATATGAAAACTGTTTAACAATTTTCTATATAATCTGCATGATTACAATTTACTTGGAAATATTTTGAGAACACGATCGTAGCTTAATACAAATATTTATACTGTTCTATATAAACAAATTAAGGGAAAGAAGAAGTAATGTATAATATTTATCTCCTGTAAATTAAAATACAATTTAGTTCTCGTTAAACAGGGAAATTTAATTAGCATCTGATTTGACTAAGTTCAACATTTAAATGCTTAAAATTTAAAATAATTTTTAATGATACTTTTATATATAATAAGAAATTGTTTTTAAGGTTAAGGGTAAGTAAAAAAAAAAAAAATAATAGCATAAACAGGTAAATAGCACTTATTTTTAAATAAACGTTTTCTTTATATTAATATCACTTTTGCCTTCATTTTTTTCCCTAATACTAAATACTTTATACGTATATTTAAAGTTTATATTTGTTTAAATAGAATATTATATATATATATATATATATATATATATATATACTAGCAGACCCGGTCACGAGTTCCTGTGGCTAAGTTATACGTTGAATTATATTGTAGTAAACTATTCAATACAGTCAAATCATTATTTACAAATAAAGACGAACACGTTGTAACGGATGTAAAAACCCAGTGGATTGAGATTTGAACCATAGGTCAAAATTTGGAAGCAATTCATAAAAAGTTTCATGGAGTTGATATTAAGCAAAAATAACCAAAAAATTTTGAATTTTATGTTTTATTCATCTCATATATTTTAATTTTCTTTAATGTTCACGTTTAATTAAATTTATTTATTTTTATGTCGAAAGAAAATGAACTCGTATCTATCTATCTATCTATCTATCTATCTCTCTCTCTCTATATATATTGGCAACAATTAAATTATAGCTAATATTAAAATGGCTTATTTAAAGCTATCTTTCTCATATAATAAACAAATAATTTGCAATAAAAAATATTGTGACAATAAATTGAGGTAAAAACTATCCCATCTCTCAAGTTGGACCAAACTGCACACAGTGTACAAAATTTCATTAAAATCGGTTCATTTGTTTAGGAGTTTATCGCGAACAAACATCGTGACATGAAATATATATATATATATATATATATATATATATATATATATATATATATATATATATTTATATATATATAAAGATATATATCTATATCTATATCTATCTATCTATCTATCTATCTACCTATTTATCTATCTATATATATATATATAATTTAAATTAGAAAAATATTAATAAATTGTTTGCTCGTATTATATATATATATATTTAATAAAATCAAATTAAACATAGTTTTGGTATTTTAAGGAAATTTTCATGTAATCTTTAAGCATTTCTATGTGCATGGTTGTTATATATATGAAAAAAATAATGCTTAATATAAAATGTCTCAATAGATACAATCTTAAAAAGAAGAATCATTTTCAGGCGGTGAATTTATAAATTCCATTTTTAATCGTAAAATTACAAATTACTTATACATTAAAGAGTGCATAATTTGCAATTAAAACGAATTCATGTTACAAAATAATAATTACTTAAAATACTAACGTATATTCATATTATTTATATAAAAAGAATTATATACATAATCTGTAGCTTCAAATAATTATTAGTATATCACTCAATAGCACATAAACGTTAACGTATGTGTAGATATTTACATAAATATTTTTCCTAAAATTTTATTTATTTACTTATTTATTTTTTAAATATATACATACATATATAATAATAACTAGCAGACCCGGCCACGCGTTGCTGTGACTAAGTTATACGTTGAATTATACGGCTGTAAACTATTTAGTACAGTCAAATTATTATTTACGAACAAAGACGAAAACGTTGTAGCCGATGTAAAAACCCACAGGGTTGAGATTTGAAACTTAGGTCAAAATTTGGAAGCGATTGATAAAAAATTTCGTAGTGTTGATATTAAGCACAAATTAATTTTATTGTAGGGTCCTATAAATTTTAATGGAGAAATGATATATATTATTTCTAATGCTACTTTGGATAAAATTGCTAAAATGACTTATATATAAATTAAATTCTATTAAAATAAAAGTATAAAAGAAACAGACGATTTTAAAATCAATTTTTATGGAGGAGTGAAATATAATATATGCTATAATGGATAATTTTACTATAAAATGACTTCATCATTTGAAATATTTTAAATAGGGCAACAGCTGTAGTTATAAAAAGTAAAACAATAAGGCTAAACCAGAAAAATAAGTAAATTTGATAAATATTTTAAAACTTTAAAATTGGAAATCTTATGAAATATTGGACATTTAAAGTAAATACATGTATCATTTTAAATAGAAAAAGATTTTGGAAAAGTTTAGTGTATTTTAATGAAGTGATGAGAAGTTTTTGAGTATGTTAAAATTTTAATAGTAAATTCAAGTTAATAAAGATGGGAAACATTGAGGATTAAGATAAGAATAATTATAAGATAAAAAAAAAAAAAAAAAAAAAACTTTTTATATACCATGCTTTTAAATTTTAATATACTAATAATATACTAATTAAAAGGAAAATGATAAATATTCTATCATAGTTTGAAGTCAAATTTGTTTTCAAATGTCTAAATAAAATATCTGATGTAAGATACTAATATTTTGCAGCGGAATAGATTTCATTTCTGTTATCCTTGGCGAAAAAAAAAGAATATCGCCAAATTATCTGGCGAAAATATTTAATTCCTTTCAAAAATCATGGTTATTTTAACAACTTATATTAAAAGAGTAATGAATAACATGAAACAATATTTCGTACAATACATATTACATGTCACACATACGTACAATGAATAATACATATTACATTTCGTACAATGCATACATCTGGCATGTATATTTTCGTGTTACGCTTTTTATCGCCAAATAATAATAATAATAATAATAAAAGCCAAGGGCGACAGAGATTTGAAATTTAAAATTAAAATTTTGTCAATTTGACAGCAAAATAATTCAATCTAACACCCGCGATAACTAATACATATCTATACCCAAATATAAGGATTAAAATCGGGAAATAAATTTCCTCGATTTTTAATAATTTCTTACAAAAAATCCAGTGGGCAATTAACATAGGAAATCTTTTTCTTGGCTGCACAGACGGTCAGTGAGTCACACTTCGCTTGCGTATACAACTCATAGATATAGTATAGCATATATAGAATAGAGTGATCATTGGGGAGAAAAAAGTTATTTCTTTTCATTTGGGAAAAGACGACGTTTTTACCAAAATATGGCCGTCTTTCCCCGAGTGAATACACACGGGAATACATACTAATATTTTAGCAAATAAAATTTATAAATAATTTATTTGCTAAAGGGGAATGGAAGACTCCAGATACAGTTTCAAATTCATATTTCTTTCATAATTCATAATTCATAAATTCATAATTCTATTCTTTCTTTTTTTTTCAATACAACTTAATGGCTGTTTCCAAAGCTTTTATTTTTTTTTTTTTTTTTCGGCATCAAAAATCTTTGTACGATAACATGGGGATGAGAGATCTATATATATTACTATATCTATTCTATGATAGAACTACATTAGCACTTTATCAATGTGTATAAAATCTTTAAATTGATTATGACGTCAATTTTCGGGAGATGCATAATTTAACTTTTTATAATTTTTTAACGTTCACGATTGATTAAATGTATTTATTTTTATGTCGAAAAAAAATGAACTCGTATTTTTTTTTTTTTTTTTTTTTTTTTTTTTTTTTTTTTTGGCAACAATTAAATTAATGGAACTCACAGATATTTTAGAGCAACTTTAATAAAGGTCTATAATTAACAAATAATTGCAATAAAACAATATTGTGACAATAAATTGAGATAAAAACTATCCTATCTCTCAAGTTGGACCAAACTGCACACAGTGTGCAAAATTTCATTAAAATCGGTTCCTTAGTTTAGGAGTTTACCCCGGACAAACATCGTGACACGTAATTTATATATATATACAGATAATAATAATAATAATAATTATTATTATTATTTTAATAATAAGAAAATGAAAAATAAATTTTCACAAAAACCTGTTTGTAGGAGGCATTTTTTAAGAATTTTTATTTTATTTATTTATGTATTTATTTACTTTGAAAATTTAATTAACCCTTTCACTACTGATGTCCATGATCAAGTACATGATTTAAAAAAAAAAAAAAAAATTAAGACGTTTTAAAACTAATTTCAAAAATTTATCTGCATTTTTAGATATTTTCTTACAAAAAGCACCGATATTTTAAAGTAACACTAATAAATGGCAACACCAGACCATCATATAGATGAAATATTTAATCATGGATGACACCACATGCTCAGTTCCAGGTAAACCATTTTTCAATCATATTATTTTGATGTTATTTAATATCAGCTGTAGCTAAAAATGTTTCTTTTTAACCGACTTCAGAAAAGAAGGAAGGTTCTCAATTCAAATCGTATGTTTTTTTTTTTTTTTTTTTTTTTTTTTTTTTTTTTTATGTTTGTTAGCTCATAATTTCTCAAAGTATGCTCCGATTTTGATACTTTTTGTTTTGTTGAAAAGTTCTTGGTCTGAAATAGGTCCCATTGTAATATCTTTACGTTCTAAAGAAAATAAAGGGCGCCCAAAAAAAAATCAGTCCCAACACTTTTAACTGCTAAACGGCTGCAGCTATAGCGATAAAAATGGTATGTAAGTATAGCAAAGTGGCCATGCAGTACAAGGTTAAACCGCGTGCAGCGCCACCTGGTGGAAAATAGCTAAGTTAGTGTTCCTATCTCGAAAACGGTTCTAAAGAAAAAGTAAATTACAAAGCTGAAGAGTATCACCGATTTAGTACAAAGAGATAGTTTAGACATTCATGCTAACGTTCCTATCTCGGAAACGGTTCAAGACAGGGGCAAAAAGTGAATTATAAAATTGCAGAGCATCATCGATTTAGTACGAAAAGATAGTTTTGACATTGATGCTAAAAATACAAGGCTAAAAACGTGCATTTTTTTGTTCGCAATTTCTTACGCTATACACACTTGAGCTACACTGCTCACGTTGTAGCGTAGCTGGTGAGACAAACGCTATATAGTTCAAAATACGGTTACTGGATACTTTTTGTTTTGTTGTAGAGATCTTGGTCTAAAGTAAGTTCCATTATAACATCTTTACAATCTAAAGAAAATAAAGCGCCATCTCTTGAAAAACAGCGGAATTACAGCTCCTATCTCAAGAACGGTACAAGATGGGAGAAAAGTTATTACGAAGTTGTAGAGTATCATCGATTTACTACGAAAAGACAGTAGACATTTTTGCTAAAATCAGAATGCTTAAAATGTGCAGTTGTTGGTTCGCAATTTCCTACACTGTGCACACTTGAACTACGTTGCACACTTTGCAGCGTAGCGGATGACACATATGCTCTGTGGTTCAAAATACTGTTACTGTAAGCGGTCACATTGATTAGCTCAAAGTCGTGTTCAACCAACTTCAGAAACGAGGGTGTTCTTAATTCGAGCTATGTGTTGTTGTTGGTATTTGTAAGCTTATAACTTCGTAAGAGATACTCTAATTATCCGAATTCAAAAAGGGGGAGGTTCTCAATTCAAAGCATATGCTTTTCTGTTTTTGTTTGTTAGCTCATAACTTCTGAACGTATGATACGATTTTGATACTTTTTGTTTTATTGTAAGGGTCTTGGTCTGAAATAGGTCCCATTGTAATATCTTTACGATCAAAAGAAAATACAGGGTGCCCAAAAAAGTCAGTCCCGATTCTTTTAACTGCTGAACAGCTGCAGCTATAGTCTTAAAAGTAGTGTGTAGGTATAGTAAAGTGGACATGTGCTACGCGATTCAACCACCTAAAGCGCCACCTGATGGAAAAGAGTGGAGTTAGCGATCCTATCTCGGAAACTTTTCAAGACAGGGGAAAAAAGTGAATTATGGATTTGCAGAGCATCATCGATGGAGTACGCAAAGAGAGTTTAGACATTAATGCTAAAAACAAAACGCTTAAAACGTGCATTTGTTTGTTCACAATTTCCTATTTTGTGCACACTTGAACGACATTGCATATTTTGTATCGTAGCGGGTGACATTTATGCTATGTAAAATTCTGTAAGTATGGTTATTGTTAACGGTCACATCGATTAACGCATAGACGTTTTAAACCGACTTCATAAAGGAAGAGGTTCTCAATACAAACCATGTTTCTCGTTGTTGTTGCTGAAATTTGTTAGCTTATAACTTCGTAAGAGATGATTTAATTTTAATACTTTTTTTGTTTTCGTAATGATCTTTGCCTGAAATAAGTTACATTATGATTTCATTAAGACATAAACAAATTACAGGATACTCACAAAAGTCTGTTTTACTCTAACCGTTGAACGGAAGCAGCTACACTTGTAAAAGCAGCATGTAAGTTTCGATGTTGAAACTTACATACTGCAATGCATATTTTGCTCTTTGTCGTCTGCATACGTCGGCTGCAATGCATATTTTGCTCTTTGTTTGAACTTAATGCTGCGCAATTTCCAGCGCAGCGGGTGACACGTATTCACTGTAAAGTTTAATATATATGCCTAACAGAATTTTCGGTTACGAATGCAGCGTATTCATTCTTTACATTTCTAAAGATTTTTTAATTTAACATACGTTCATTCAATAGATAGTTTTTTGCTCATATCCGATGCAGGCAAGAAAAGTGACACAACTTAAAAATGCAGCATTTGAGAAAAAAATAACATAAAAATAACTTGACTAGAATAAAACTGGCACAACTGTCTCTCGAGTGGATGGGGATGTAACTATTTTGTTCACATTGGGTGCATTTCATGTATTTTTCAGTGACATAAACCATTTTTTGAGTTATGTCACTTTTCTTATAAGTTGTGATTTGTGAAACTGCCGTCGAACGTCTTCTGATGTTCTGCTATATGAATAAGTTTTCACTGAAAAGAGAAAAATAATATATTTTTGTAAAAAAAATAGAACCGACTCCAAAAAACAACTACTGTTCAAACAACTAAAAAAAAAAAAATTGGTATGAAATGAAATTGTAAATTGCGCCTAAAAGTATAAAATAATTTCCTTCGTCAAACAACCTATAACACTACAATTGATCATAAATTTTGAATTCGGCGCAAAATTAAATAAAAATTGATACTTTTATTCAATACAAAAATCAAATCCTATTCAAAATACACATCTCACATTGTTACCTGCAAAACGCAGCCAAAAACTACTTTGATTTAAGAAAACAAATAATTTTTCGTAAGCAGCAAAAGTTGGACGAAGATGCTGGTATCTGACGTTTTTGGTGAAAGAAAAATCGCAAAATTATCTGACAAACATATTTAATTTCTTTGGGATATCATGTTTATTTTGATAAGGTATATCAAGAGAGAAATCAAGAATATGAAACAACACATCGTACAATATATATTATGAAAATATACATCTTGCGTGTATATTTTTTGCCTCATGTTTTGATCGCCAAATCCAAAAGCCATCAAGGATGATATTTATCATAGTTGTACCAAATTTGCAAAGGAAACTCTAACTTCGTAGAAACATAAATACCGCATTATGAAGAATGTTCACTGTTCTATGTAGATGCTACTAATGGACCAATTGTATACAGTGATAAAATAATAAAGCTAACATGAAAATGGATCATTCGAGACAACAGCATTTGTTGCTACCGATCTAAAGACAAACCTTTAAAAACTAATTAAATTTTATTCAATTTTGCGCCGACTTCAAAAGTTATGATTAATTGTAGTGTTATAGGTTGTTTGGCGAAGGAAATTATTTTATACTTTTAGGCGCAATTTACTGTTCCATTTTCTGCCAATTTTCTTTCATTTTTAGTTGTTTGAATAGTAGTTCCTTTTTGGAGTCGGTTCTATTTTTTTACAGAAAGATTTTATTGTGTTAAGAAATCGAGAAATCTTCGTTTAAACTTATGATAATTCTATGAAGCTATAATTTTTCTACAGTATTTTTAAAAACACTTGTCGATGATCATGGACAAAATTTTTCAAAGTGTTAGAATATAAAAGAGATGCTGACGAGTGCAATATTTCAAAGGCGCAAATAATGGATTTCTTAAATTTCATTAAGAACATAGGGCACTATCTAGTGAAAGCTGAAAAGGCGACACCATGAAGAACAAACACGAGGGCGACAAATGAATGAAGAAAACATGTCAAAAACTTCTCAACGTGATATTTCGCGTAAAAAAAAAAAAAAAAAAGAAAAAGAAAAAGAAGTAGGACTTTATAAAGCAATACAACTCTATACAGTTGATCATTTAACCATTCATAAAGGCTGCAAGGTAGCAGGACGCTGCAAAAATAACCAGTGCAAAGGAAAATTACATTTCCGGTGTGAAAAATGCCAAGTATACACTTATGCTTCAGTTAAGAAAGAAACTGTTTTAAAGATTCACATATAAACGCATGAAATGCAGTTTTTTTTTCCAATCTTTAAAAACTTTGTATCCATATATTAAATTTGTTTTTTCACTTTTAGTGCATTTTCATTGTAGTCTACCGCACACTCATTGAGTACAAATGTCCTTGATCAAGGACACTCACTAACAAAGACAAAATATCGTTAAAAAATATTTCCAGGTGTTTTTTTTTAGCTTATTTGGAATATTTTTAGCAACGTGGGAAATTTTCATAATTCCCATTTTATTTTTAAAACGTTGGTAGCAAAAGGGTTAAAAAAATAATAATGAAATTATTATAGTTCAATACAAATTATCGTGTATGATGAAACTTTAGGTACGTTAGACCAGGCTTATCTAATTTTATACTCTTTAAACTTTGTACAACATACTCCAACCGTCAGATGGATCTGGTAGTCTTACTAATTATAGTATAATGAAAACACATTTTGTAGTGGCAGTATACCATTTTCTTTTTAGGAAATCAGAATTCAGACAATTTCAGTAATTATTTGAAGTTTTTTTTTTTTTTTTTACAGCTTTTATAAGATTAAAGGAATGAATTTATATTTATGTCAGAAAAAAAAAATCGTTTCCTTTAATTACTATTTGTTGTGAATTTACTAAAAAAAAAAAAAAAAAGAAAAAGTTACATTTTTGAAAGTCTGAATATGGATACCTTGATCCATTTTTGTTGGGTTAGTTTACACCCAAAAAAAAGGACCCCATAAAAATAATGAAAACAATAAATAAATAATATCATTTAACATGCCACCTATAAAAAAAAAAAAAAAAAAAAAAAAAAAAAAAAACATTATTTTAGTTATTTTATTTATGTATATTTGTCCACTATTATTCATTTGAAATTAAAAATGGATAAAATATCATTAAAAAAAAGCTTGTGAAACCTATATATCAACCTAACTCCCCAGAGGTTAAGCCCTCAAATCTGGTAGACGGGAAGTGACAGGTTCGGTGATGTGTCACGATCGTCGTCATAGACCTTCGGAGTTTTACGTGGTTTTCTTCGAAATTCACGTAAATACAGGTTAGAATACCTTAGAAAGGCCACCCATTAAAGGCATACCACCATAGGTTCCAGTACCAGTAAACTATTTGTTAAACAGAAGCTAAATTACTTTAAATAAAAAGTTTCACTAGATAAAAATTTTGGCTTCGTAAACTTTTTCGATATATATATATATATTCCCTCATTGAGATTTGAGGTATTTCATAATCATAAATGCAATGCCGTGTCTATCTGGATGAACTTGGAACTATTACATTGTTTGTATGTTTGTTACTGTGATTACCTCAAGAATTAATTACAGTAAAAAATTTCTTAAAATATCATTGATTATTCTTGCAAGAACTCTTATAAATACAGTGAAACTTGAATAATTCGAACTTGTTTAATTCAAAATTCTGGATAATTCGAATTTTTTAGTCGGTCCCTTGAATTTTGTATTAAAATAATGTTAAAAAATCATGGATAATTCGAATTTTATTTTGGATAATTCGAATTTTTCATACGATTACCTTTAAAATATTACAGTAAAATTTGTTCCCGAGATTTTTCTCAGCTAAAGTGCATTATGTTTTTTTAAGAGTCTTTCAAAAGAAGGATGAGGAAATACAAGAGTATTTCCTACCTACACTGTAAAAAATATGTCCTGTTTACTGCCAGAAATTTTCTGTAATTTGAGAAAATACGCGTAATTTACGAAAAGTTACGTTGTTAGAACATATTTTCTCAAATTGCAGAGAATTTCTGGCAGAAAATAGGACATATTTTTTACAGTGTAGTGCATCAGAAGATATGGTCCATATACACGAACTTCGAGGGTTTTTTTAATTGAAAGTCATGTCTAATGTAGAAGATTCTGTTTTTGTATCAATTGATGTGTTGAAGTCATATGCTATGACACAAAGATTGTACTTAAAGAAGCAATAAAAAATATCTGACTATTTTAAAAAAGTGTTGCACAATTAAGATCGTAAAAAAATATTGATTTAATGGGAGAGGGTTAATGATGCAGTATTCTTAAATATAAAGTTTATGTGTTAAATCTTTGATCATAGAGTTTTATATTTTTTATTTATCTCTTCTTTTTGACAAAATAGTATATGTAATTCGAATTTTTGGATATTTCGAATTTTTCTTTCGTCCCTTCAGCTTTGAATTATCCAAGTTCTACTGTACCAACATTCTAGTATAAAAACTTCTTGTCTTTTTCAGTATTCAGAATTTTAATAACATGCAACAGCATATTAATGGTAATAACATGACAGAACAGGTTCGGATAAATTTCAATGCTAGAATTTAATTGCGTGTAACTAAAGTACGAAAGTGACAACAACATTATTACATAGTAAATAAATAAATAAATAAAAAGTATCGACCATAGATAAGAGTTGCCTAGTAGGTTGATGTTTCCAATCTCTGACTTTGTCAGACGATCAGCAAAGTTTATTGCTCTCAATATGGATATAGTATGATCTGTTGAAAAAAATTATGAGAATATGTTTTTAGTAGGTAGTTGGGCAGTGTCCACGTGTTCCAAATAGTTTTGATTGCGATTATTTTAACAGACACTGCTTGTCCTAAATTATTATGCATTTTAATTTTAAAGACGAACAAAATAAATTTATTTACAATATTGGATAGTATTTTTCCTCAATATTATAAACTTAATGTTTGGGAAGACTTAGCCCAACGCATCCCAAAAGATGTACTAATGAACACCGAACATGGGGCTAGAGTACTGCATCGGGTCAGGTAACCTGAGTTTACCCGATCCCGACCCGACACGAAGTTCGGGTTCGGGTTTGGTTAATTAAATATTTTTTTCTCTTGTGTTTCGAATTCGTGTTCTGGTCGGGTCGGGTCGACCTCAGAACATCATTCAAAAAATGTGTTCAATACCAAATGTGTCATTTATCTATTTTAACGACTTACATGTCACATCCCTTTTAAATGGACTCTGAACTTAAACTGATAACTAGTCTATTTTCTCTTGCAGTTGTTTATATGAAGTTATTGAAATGTAGGTATATTTAGATGAGATGTCCGCGTCTGCAAATCTGTGTTATTTAAAAATTTGCGAGTATGTGTGGTAAGCATTAAACAATGAACTACAAACACTTAACTTTAAACTCATTCGTGTACACTTGAAACGCATATCACACATAAATAATTAAAAAAATATTATTAATTTATTTTCAGATTCTTTAACTTAGCATATTAGTAATTAGTATATTAGTAATTTTTAACTTAGTATATTGGTAATCATATTTTTATTTCTTTCTTAAATGATTTACCAACAGTGTGACAATGAAAATTTACATAATTTTATGACTTAAAAATGTTTTGCATGATTTTTAGATGAATGATTAATTTTCATTTAGATTCGGGTTTCGGTTCGGGTTCGGATAAAAAAGTCGGGTTTCGTGTCGAATTCGGGTATAAAGAAATCGGGTTTTGGTCGTCAAAATTTTCCATTGCGGGTTCGGGTAGATTTATTTATTCAATTTGTCGTGTTCGGATCGGGTTTCGGGTTGCTTTAAAATTATTCTGTCAGGTTCGGGTAGGGTAATTCTATTTAGGGCGACTTGATCAATATTGCATAGATCTATGAATTAAAAGAAGTTAAAAAAAAATGTATAAAACAGAATATTTTGAAAAAAAAAAAATACACTGAGAAAAAATTCAGTAACTGACATCTAGAATCTAAATTGTGCCTCTAGAAGAAATAGTTTCATGTCAGCCTTATAAATTATAGTCGCCTTGGAAAGCGAGTTCTAGAAACCCCTATTAGAATTCTAGAGCGTTTGTCTTTATTATTGAGGGCAAAGTTATTTAAAAATCACTGCAAATAAATGGTACAACAAGAGGCGGTTTTCAGCAACTATAACCTTGGTTTATGACCCAATTCTAGAAAAAATGCGAGAACTTCTCGCAATACAAAAGATTCAGAATATTTGGAATATTCAGAATATTTGGAATATTCAGAATATTGTTTGACCATCTAGAAATGTGCAAACTACACTGTTAAAAATTTCTGTAAAAATACAGAAAAAGTATTGAGAATCTCCGTAAATGTAAAGACGAACAAAATAAATTTATTTACAATATTGTATAGTATTTTTCCTCAATATTATAAACGTAATGTTTGGGAAGACTTAGCCCAACGCATCCCAACAGATGTGCTAATGAGCACCGAACTTGGGGCTCACACAGAAAAATAAATTGGTCACAGTGACCTGCCAAAATGCTCAGCTGACAATACAGAATTGACTAACCAAAATAACTGACTAGCCAAAAAGTGTACTTGCTGAACTAGTCTCCAAAACTGAAAAGTGTACTTGCTGAACTAGTCACCGAAACTGAAAAGTGTACTTGCTGAACTAGTCTTCAAAACTAAAAAGTGTACTTGCTGAACTAGTCACCAAAACTGAAAAGTGTACTTGCTGAACTAGTCTCCAAAACTTAAAAGTGTACTTGCTAAACTAGTCACCAAAACACTACTCCAGACTAGGAAAGTTAATATTATTAGACAAAGAAGGCTAGTCGATAATCATAATTATCTGACCAGGAAGGTTAGTCAACAACCGCAGTTGCCAGACAAGGCAAGTTAGTCAGAATCTGCACTTGATTAAGACGGTTAGTCAGCAGCCAACAGGTATTTTACGAAGCAAACGAGTCAATTTTCAATGAATATCTAAAGAGGCAGGATAGTCAAGACTATTTACCTGACTAATCTGTCTGGTAATATTTGAAAAGGAAAACTAGTCTCTATTTGACTAAGCTGCCTCATAATATTTGTGGAGGAATTTTAGCCCGAAAAAAAATATTTGACTAGCCTGTCTCATAATATTTGAGAGAGATTAATCAAAAAAAGTTAATAGATTAAAATCCCTCATATTTTATGAGGAAGTGGCCTCATAATTGTTTGCAGGGGCTTTTGAAAAAGCATTGATGTTAGTTTTAACCTCTTTACTTTTGTAATTGTTTAATCCCCCCTCCCCTTTTAAATGTTCAACCTTGAAAAGATATTTAAAAACTTTTCCGAAAAATATTACTTGCCCATCAACTGGAATAAAATACTCATAGCTGCCAACTTTTCAATTTATTCCGGAATGTTGTTAACATTCTCCCTTTTCTTCATACCATATTCTTAATGGAATAATTTTCTTTAGCATGGAATTACAATTAAATATGAAGATAATTACTCCTCAAAGAATATGGTTTGAAGATAGGGCGATATACTAACAACATTCCGGAATCAATTAAAAAAGTTAGCAGCTATGAATACTGGAAATTTAACAAACTACTGAAACAAAGAATTTGCTAGTTTAATCATTCTTCCCTACCTTTATTCATCATTAACGCACGCATTTATCCAACACTTTTTTATCAAGGCATTCCAAGAGGATTGTGGCGCCACATGATTTAGTCCACTTTTTATGCACATCCTCATATATGGATTTAGGAATATATATATATATATTTTTTTTCATCGGTGCTTTCATTTTATACGCTGTGGTTACAAAAATAAATGTAAACTTTTTTTTTTAAAGTTCCTTTTTTTAATATTTTAAGCCACCTGAATATATGTATATATTTTTTTTAAATAATGGATTTTTTCCACCTGATTAAAATTACAGATAAGTACGACGATACAATGTGCTTTAACAATTGATACAGGCAATATAAACAATATGCACGGTATAGACGATACAATGCACTAACTATAAATAACATCGAACTCAAATTTCAGGTTATTTAATGTTTTAAAATCATAAATATTAATGATATACTTTTTTTTTTCAAGGTGAGGGTGGACATAAAATTTGCATTAAAAACACTTTAACATATATAATAAGAATTTTTATTTCTAATCATCTCTGTAAATTTTATGCCCAGAGAAATTTTAATATATAACAATAATTTATAAGTATTTGATTATCCAAAATAACTCTCACTTACCTGATAATATTACTTTCAACATTCTTTAAATGAAGAATTTCAGTGGCTTATTTAAATGAGATTTCTCCTTCATTAAAACTATGTAATTGAAATAATACATAAAAGACAAAAATCAAGATAAAAATAATTTTATTGAAAATTATAAATGTTTCATATACATGAAGAAGATTGCTCCATAATTCACATAAAAATTAATCATAATAATAATATAAAAGCACAAATATAATTAGGTAATAAAACGTAATTTGTGTGTGCCTAAAGATGGCAAGCCGCTGAAAATTGTAGGAATAGCACCATCTTTAACAATTGGTTTATTTCTTGGGACTTGATATAAATTTCCTTCTTTTTCATCATAATAAGTTATTGTTTGTATAATTCCATCAGGTTTAAAATAGAGCTCACAAACCTTAAAAAAAAAAGAAAAAAAAAGACATCTGGACATTACTAAGAAATACGTTATATGAGGTGTAAATTTCACCTCATTGCATAGGTTGCATTCAATTAAGAAGTTGCATCTATCATAGATGGCTTCATTGGAAATGAAATAAATCAATGAGGAGACGAAATATTCTATCAAAACCTTTCTTAATCTATGCATAAATTATTATATATATATATATATATATATATATATATATATATATATATATATATATATATATATATACATATATATGTGTGTGTGTGCGAAAACAGGGCAGTTTGGAATCGCTTAGCAGAGGCCTTCATCCTGCAGTGGGTTGATAGAGGCTGAAATTGGTAATGATGATATATATATATTGTCATATAACACCATACCTTATAATTCGTATGATTACTTTAGAAAAGCAAGCACGAGATTTTTTTAAAAATCGATCTGGTTTTATTGATTTTTTTTTATTGAATTATTATTATTTTTAATGAATATATCCCTGTTAGAACACTATTGTTAAGCATATTTGAAAGTTGACAACCATATTATAAATGCTATCGCTACATAGCAGCGCCACCTTTCGAGCGATTGACACCAAAAGTTGATAGGCACTAATTTAGGTCAAGGTGCATCTACATATAAATTTATATTTAATTCTGAACAGTAGTTCCGTAGATACAGTTACTACAAAATTTTTGTCACACATACATACACACACAGACGGACAGACAAGACGTTTTCTAAAAATGGTCAAATCGTGGTCTAACCTCTCAAAACTTGTAAATCCGTCGAAAATTTTTACAAATCCAATACTTTCTTCCATTGAACATACAAGAAAAGAAAAAAAAAAAAAAAAAAAGATGTAATGACTAATTGTATTGCGTTAAAAATTTGAAGGAAAAAAAAAAAAAAAGACTAATAATAATGATTAAACACTTATGTGAGTTGTGAACTTCAAGATTGCAAAAATGTGCTTCAAGGTCAGTGATAGTAGTTCATTGTTTAATGTTTATATTCTGAAAAAAAAAAAAAAAAAAAAAAAAAAGTATCTTTATTTATTGCATTTGTTCGACGGGAATGTTTATTTACTATAATAATTTGCGTTGCACGAATATATATGATTCGCAATTAAACATCTGCTTTGCTTTTATTTGTTCTAGAGAAGACGATAAAGAATATTATTATTATCTGCCTTGATGGAATCAGTTTCCTAAATGTGTTTATTTTATATTGTTTTTTACTTTCTTTTGTGTTCAATAGAATAAAGTATTTCAATCGTAAAAATTTTCAACTTCCGATTTTCAATGGATTTACACGTTTTGAGGGCTCCAGAACACGATTTGACCATTCTTAGAAAAATATGTGTCTGTGTGTGTGAGAGACAAAAATTTTGTGGCAACGTATCTCAGGAACTACTGCAGATAACTGCATATAAATTTATATGCAGATGTACCTTGGCCTAAGTTAGTGCCTATCAACTTTTGGTGTTATTTGCTCAACAAGTGGCGCTGCTAGACCGCGATTTTCGCAATTTCAGGAAAGGCTTTATCTCAGAAACTACTAAACGAATTTGCATAAATTTATATGCAGATAAACTTTGACGTAAGTTAGTGCCCACCAATATTTTTTATCAACTTCTCAACAGTTGGCGCAGCTATACATCGACTTTCGCGTTTTCAGGGAGGGCTGTATCTAAGGTTATGTTGTGTATAATCAAACAAAACTTGACACGTATCAACGTAGCCATTATATGACATTACGCAGATTCAATTTGGATGCATATCAGTCAATAAGTGGCGCTGGTATACTGCAATTTTCTCTGAGAACAGGATATGGCTATATCTCAACTTCTGTGTCATATAACTGTACAAAACCTGATATATGAGGTAACCATTATGAAGAAGCATTTTTTAAGACTTTATTTATAAACTGTCTTTCTTTTCTTATTATTAGTGTTTGTTTTTTCTGCATTCATTATGGTAGATAATTTTAATAAATAATAGTTTTAGAAAATATTTTTACTGGGCGAATGAATTTTCCTATAGGAAAATATAGAAGAAAGTTTTGCGGTGGTCACAACATAATAGCTTTAAATGAAATCACGACAAGTATTTCCTCTATATTTGCTTTGAAAATTTCGTTCACATAAAAGCGAGTATTGAATTTTATTAAAAATAAAGGTATTTTAAAAAAAAACAAAAAAAAAGTATGTTGTGGCCACCTCAAGACTTTCTTTTTATATTTTCTAATACAAATTCGCTCAGTACAAATAATTTATTAAAGCTCTTATTTATTTAAATTACCTACCATACTGAATGCAGACAATTTTCATCTTAGAGAAAAATTGCATTGAAAGTACAAAGAAAGACAGCTTTATTCTCTATAAATAATACATTAAAAAATGCGTTTTCACAATGGTTATCTCACATATCAAATTTTGTACTATACACCATAGAAGTTGAAGTATAGCTTTGCCGTTCTCGGGGAAAATTGCAGTACAGCAGCGCCACCTATTGGCCGATATGCATCCAAATTGAATTAGCATAATGTATGATAATGGTCTTTTCACATATCATTTATTATTATTATTGTACGCAATAGAACTTGAGATATCTCTTTTCCTTAAATTATGGAAATCGCTATATAGCACCGTCACCTATTGAATTATTGATACCGAAAGTGGATGGACAATAATTTATCTCGAGGTAGATCCACCTATAAATTTATGTGTAGTAGTTCCTGAGATATAGCCTTCCCTTGAATTGTGAAAGTTACTGTATAGCAGCGCCATCTTTTGAGAAATTGATATAAAAAGCTGATAAGGACTAGGTTATGTCAAGGTGCATCTACATATAAATTTATATGCAATTCTCTGCAGTAGTTCATGAGACATAGCATTCCCTTAATTTGTTGAAATCGCTAGAGACCCTGTATAATATAGTTTCCTAATATATGGTCTGTAAAAATCGCTATATAGCAGTACCATTTCTTGATGGATGGGCACCGAAAGTTGATAGGCACTAATTTATGTCAAGGTGCATTTACATATAAATTTATATGCAATTACGTGCAGTAGTTCCAGAGTTACAGTCGCCACAAAATTTTTGTCTCTCTCTCACACACAGAGGCATATCTAATATTTTCTAAAAATAGTCAAATCGTGTTCTGGAACTTTCAATACGTGCAAATTCATCGAAAAACGGAAGTCGAAAATTTTTATGAATCTAGTACTTTCTTCTATTGAATATAGAATAAAGTTAAAAAAAAAAAAAAAAAAATGTAAATTGCGAAATCTTTTCAATTTCCAGGATGTAAATACGAGGTTATACTGTATTTATTTAATTTATATATTAATAACAGTCAAAAAAGATTTATAATACTTTTCTAATTTTCATACAATTTCTACAAAAGATACATATTAGTTTCGTTGAAGAAAAGAAAACAGATCCATACAAATACGGATCTATTTTTCTGGATACGAATAGGGAGCTCCGATACATGTCTAGCATGTGTATAATGTTTAAATTAGTTACAGAGTTATAAATATGCCTATAAATTTAGATTTATAATTGTAAAAAATATTTTGAAAGGTGAGCAGTACGATAGCTGTGAATTGCAGTCGTAGATCGAATGTGCGCAATCGAAGATAAACAAACACAGAGAGAAAAAACACAGAGAGAGAGAGAAAAAAAGGCTGGTCGTCTGTCTGTTGTTTCAGAAAGAAAATGAAAAAAGGTTTATCAATTATTCGCACCACAGAACTGGCGTTGCAAAATAATCCTTACAAAACTTTGAATAAACACCATAAAAAAAAAAAAAAAAAAAAAAAATGCAACAATGGTTTCGGGTCGAAAGAGCACACGACGCTTCGTCAGGCGACCAAAGTAGGCACGAGTACAGCAGTCAAAGCCGTGCATTACCACTTTGACTGCTGCACTCGTGCCTACTTCGGGTGCCTGTCGAAGGGTCGTGTTCTCTTTCGACCCGAAACAATTGTTGCGAGATATTTTATTTTTATGGTGTCAATTTAAAGTTTTGTAAGTATTATAATATTCATGCCCACTTAAATAAAGTATTTTAAATTACTTGTTGTAAATTATTAAAAAAAGTTTTATTGTTAAATTGGAAATGTTTGCCATTTATACCATTAATGATAAAGTTTATGTACCTTTACCGTGTCTTGATACTATTGTGGGGAAAAAATGTTACGTATTAAGGAACTATATTTGACAATTTATAAGTAAATCATTCATAATTACCAGTTGCAAATTACTAACATATATTTAACCCACTATATCTAAAATTAGTATATGCTGTAGCCATTACAAAATTTTCTTCTATTATTATTTAATATAATAGCACCATATATCAGTTACAATGCACAAATTAATTAACACAGCTTCTCACAAATAAAGATTTTACAAACTAATTTAACAAATAAATGCTGAGATACTATAACTATCTGCAGGGCCCGACTTAGACTACCTGGAGCCCGTGGGCAAGCCTATTATGGGGAGGGGGGGGCTTGCAGTGGCATAAGAGGTCTTTAGGCTGCAGAATTTCTGCATTCACCTGTAGGGGGGCCCAGGGCATTTGCCCCGTATGCCCTGCCGTAAGTCAGGGCCTGACTATCTGGAAATTTACAAAGAGTAATACTAGCGCGGTGCGTCATCAGATCTACACCCAAATTGATTCGGCATAGTTTTTAAAAAGCTAGTTTGGCATAGTATTTGGATGTACTTGGTTACCAACTGCTCCGATTTTTGCGGAGTTTCTCCGGAAAAATTGAAAAACTCCGCAATTCCGCGAAGTAATGTTTATGCTCCGCAAATTCAGTCTTGACCACCTAATTAAATATTTTTTTATTAAATACATAAAATTGAATAGTGGCAGACACTGAAAAAAAAAAAAAAATATTTTTTCTTTCTTTCTTTCTTTCTTTTTTTTTTCCTTGCACACATCTAGGCAGAAATCGTTATCCAATCTTTATTAACTTTTGATTTTGCATTTCCAACAGTTGCCGCATAAAACATTATTCTTTGAATTTTATTTTTTATCTATGAAAGCGCTTCAACGTATCTTGAAAAAAAAAAATAATAAATAAAACTAACTTTTACAATTTAGCTGAAGAACCACACGCTTCATCCTACGATACTCATAAATAATAGTAAACAAAAAAAAAAAAAAAGAAAGAAAGAAAGAAAGAAAACATTCTAGTGATCGAAATATTGCTGACTCAGAACAGGAACAAGTATTTGTTTACATTAGCTAAGAGTGTGTTTAATTAAAACTACAAGCTGAAAGGGGGAAAGAAAGAAAAAAAAATTGTTTATTTTAATTATTTATCGATAAAAAATAATGGATTCAAAGCTACTAAGGCCGATTAACAACGCTTTATTTAAGATTTATTTGAATTAATTATGTTTTTATTTTATCATTCACTTAAAGCATTAATGATTTATTATTATATCTTCATTTGTATCTGGGGGGAAAAAAAAGGAAACAAATTATGACCAATAATCTGCAAAATTCTAAAGTTTACAAAGCATATGGTCCCAAGCTATGCAGATTAGAGGGAGTTAACTTAGAGATGATATCATTTACACATTTATATGATTTCGTTTTTAGATTTTTATGTGATAGTATAATTATTTTGACATTCATGAAAATTGTTGGAAATTATTTTTTTTTTCCCTTTGTGCTTCTCTTTCTTTCTTTCTTTTTTTTTTTTTTTTTTTTTTTTTTTAGTGTAAGTGAATAATCTACTTTCATATATTGCCTTTATTTATGTATGGAAAATATGCCATTATGCAAAAAACAAATTACTTTTGGGTTTTAAGCTTATATTCAGACTTAATCATTTCCCATTCTTATCTCTCTTCACTGTTTTGCTAAATATATTTGATTATCAATAAATATTTCTAAATTTCATATGATTATTGTTAATTTATTTTTGTGAGTAGTTTATTTATTTTTATTTATTTATTTATTTATTTATTTATTTTTTTTTTTTTATGTATTTTTAAAATTGCTCCTCAAAGTAGCAAAAATGCTCCTAAAAATTGCTCTGAATACTCCTCAAACTGTTTTTGAAAAGTTGGCAACCCTGGCATGTATGACATACACCTTACATATCAAATTCGGTGCACATACATATCATAGAAGCTGAGATATGGCTGTCCTATAAATAGAGAAAATTGCACCATACCAACGTCACCTGTCGGCCGGTATGCGTCCAAATTAAATCAGCATAATAGTTCATAATGGCTGTTGCACATATCAAGTTTAGTGCATTTATATATCACAGAAGCTCAGTTACAGCATTTTCTTAAATGTGAAAAATTGCAACATACTGGCATTACCTGATGACCGATATGCACCTAAGTTGAATAAACATAGTCTTTCACAATCGACTATTTGAACATTAAGTTATGTGAAGTTCTACACAATAGAAGCTAAGATATAGTCTTTCCTTAATTGTGGGAAATTGCAGCATAGTAGCGTAGCGCCACTTCTTAGATTCAGGGTTGCCAACTTTTCAAAAACAGTTTGAGGAGTATTCAGAGAAATTTTGAGGAGCATTTTTGCTACTTTGAGGAGCAATTTTAAAAATACATAAAAAAAAAAAAAAAAAAGAAATAAATAAACTACTCACAAAAATAAATTAACAATAATCATATGAAATTCAGAAATATTTATTGATAATCAAATATATTTAGCAAAACAGTGAAGAGAGATAAGAATGGGAAATGATTAAGTCTGAATATAAGCTTAAAACCCAAAAGTAATTTGTTTTTTGCATAATGGCATATTTTCCATACATAAATAAAGGCAATATATGAAAGTAGATTATTCACTTACACTAAAAAAAAAAAAAAAAAAAAAAAAAAAGAAAGAAAGAAAGAAAGAGAAGCACAAAGGGAAAAAAAAATAATTTCCAACAATTTTCATGAATGTCAAAATAATTATACTATCACATAAAAATCTAAAAACGAAATCATATAAATGTGTAAATGATATCATCTCTAAGTTAACTCCCTCTAATCTGCATAGCTTGGGACCATATGCTTTGTAAACTTTAGAATTTTGCAGATTATTGGTCATAATTTGTTTACTTTTTTTTTCCCCCCAGATACAAATGAAGATATAATAATAAATCATTAAGGCTTTAAGTGAATGATAAAATAAAAACATAATTATTTCAAATAAATCTTAAATAAAGCGTTGTCAATCGGCCTTAGTAGCTTTGAATCCATTATTTTTTATCGATAAATAATTAAAATAAACAATTTTTTTTTCTTTCTTTCCCCCTTTCAGCTTGTAGTTTTAATTAAACACACTCTTAGCTAATGTAAACAAATACTTGTTCCTGTTCTGAGTCAGCAATATTTCGATCACTAGAATGTTTTCTTTCTTTCTTTCTTTCTTTTTTTTTTTTCGTTTACTATTATTTATGAGTATTGTAGGATGAAGCGTGTGGTTCTTCAGCTAAATTGTAAACGTTAGTTTTATTTATTTTTTTTTTCAAGATACGTTGAAGCGCTTTCATAGATAAAAAATAAAATTCAAAGAATAATGTTTTATGCGGCAACTGTTGGAAATGCAAAATCAAAAGTTAATAAAGATTGGATAACGATTTCTGCCTAGATGTGTGCAAGGAAAAAAAAAGAAAGAAAGAAAGAAAGAAAAAATATTTTTTTTTTTTTCAGTGTCTGCCACTATTCAATTTTATGTATTTAATAAAAAAATATTTAATTAGGTGGTCAAGACTGAATTTGCGGAGCATAAACATTACTTCGCGGAATTGCGGAGTTTTTCAATTTTTCCGGAGAAACTCCGAAAAAATCGGAGCAGTTGGTAACCAAGCTATTCAGCACGAATTTATGTGAAAGTGCATCCAAATATAAACTTTTGTACAATTCTGTTCATTATTTTGTGAGATACAGCACCCAAAACATAAAATTTTGATTATACACAGACAGACATCTCCTAAAAATGGTTTAATCGAGTTTAAGGAAATCTCAAATTTGTAAATGCACCAAAAGCCAGAAAAAGAAAATTTTGAGAAATCCAGTACTTCATTCTTATATACGTAGAAGAAAATCAAAATTAATTTTAAGTTATTGTGGAAATAGAGTATACAACTAAATGTTTGCAAGAATTACTTAATTTATAGAGCATAGTTAAAAGAAAAAAATGTTGTTTAAATTGACATACCAAATAGTTTTTAAATTTAAATGTATTAAGAATGAAACAAATAACATGAAATTAAGTACATATTTTTAATAAGATATCTTTTGTTTATCACGAATACTTAATATGCTGCGCATGAACAATTTGATTTTGAATAATTTTCACTCATATTATTTTTGATTAAATTTGTTTTGAAAAAAAAAAAAAAAAAAAAAAAAACAAAAAAAAAAAAAAAATATATATATATGATATCAAATTTTTAATAACTAAAAATATCAACCTTTTACTACAATCATCAATCATTTTAAATGAAACAAATAACATGAAGTTGAATATATATATATATATATATATATATATATATTTATTTACCAATATATTTATTATTTATCGCTAATAATTAATATTGTATATAAGAACAATTTGACTTTAAATTGAGAACAGAATATAGTATGCAATATTAAATTCATATTATTTTTGCTCAAAGTTGTTTTGAAAAAATTGGTGTCAAACATTTAATAATAAAAAAGTCATTTTTTTTATTACATACAATTATCAACCATTTGCCAAAATTATTTAAATTAAAAAAATTATTTATTTAGAACAGGAATTTAAACAAAATAATAATAAAAATAAATAAATTATAACAGATAAACGAGAAACCTTTAATTTTTTTTAATTTATCTCATTAAAAAGTTTAAATATAAAAAAAAAAAGTATTAATATTATTTTTTATTGTTCTAAGATAGATATAATGTTGCAAACGATAATTTAAAAAGCATACATTAAAATTCGGATTTCTTTCAAAATCCCCATGGATAGCATTTTTCTATATCTTTCTTAAATTGACGTCCTTTGGAAATCCAAATACCTTCTGAACTATCTTTAGGGAAAAATAAATCATTACTATTCTGTGTATAAAAATATTAATATGAGCTTAATGTTAAAAGTGTATGTGAACAACTATAGCTTAGACAAATTAAATATACTTTTATAATACAACGATACGTAAAACTAGATTTATAATAACGTATTTTAAATTTTATACATTTTAAACAACTTTATAAATTAGAACAAATTCTAATTACGATTCATATTGTTAGAAGATTGCCAAAGCTTTAGAATTCTACAAATTTACAATTTACTATTCTTACAAAGCTTACAATAAAATAAAGTATTTAGCACTTACTTTTGGCTGTAAACTCGATTCGCTGATTCTGATTACTAAAAAATCTCTCGTTCTCTTTCTAAAATGAAAATAACTCTAACGGCAATTGCAGTATCCCGCTAAATGCGATGAGTTTATTGTTTAATTTTCGGTTTCGGTTGACTAACACAAGTTGTCAATAGGAGACAAAAAATAAATAACAAATAAAAAAAAAATAAGAAGAAGAACAATGTTTAGCTTTTGGACTAGCCAAACAAATTTTCTTAGTCAATTGACAAAACGGGAACAATTTTTTTTTATTCTCTCATCTGACAAACCGGTCAAATTTGAGGAAAATGAAAACTGTACCTGGGAAATTAGTCATCTGACAAGTTTTAGAGGCAAAACGGATCATCAGACGAAACACATTAAAGATACATGGTAAAATAAAACGAGTTTTGTGTCTCATGACTAAATGGGATTGTCAGGTAGTGTTTTGATTGTTTAAAATTTTGCGTAATTTTGTGCAAATTTGTCAACGTACTTGACAAACGTTTAGTGTCACAAAGATGGCATGTCTCTTGACAAGTTTCGATTTTTCATTTTTCTGTGTGTAGAGTACTGCATCGGGTCAGGTAACCTGAGTTAACCCGATCCCGACACGACACGAAGTTCGGGTTCGGGTTTGGTTAATTAAATATTTTTTCTCTTGTGGGTCGAATTCGTGTTCCGGTCGGGTCGGATCGACCTCAGAACATCATTCAAAAAATGTGTTCAATACCAAATGTGTGATTTATCTATTTTAACGACTTACATGTCACATTCCTTTTAAATGGACTCTGAACTTAAACTGATAACTAGTATTTTTTCTCTTGCAGTTGTTTATATGAAGTTATTGAAATGTAGGTATATTTAGATGAGATGTCGGCGTCTTGAAAATTTGCGAGTATGTGTGGTAAGCATTAAACAATGAACTACAAACACATAACTTTAAACTCATTCGTGTACACTTGAAACGTATATCACACATAAATAATTAAAAAATATTATTAATTTATTTTCAGATTCGTTAACTTAGCATATTAGTAATTAGTATATTAGTAATTTTTAACTTAGTATATTGGTAATAATATTTTTATTTCTTTCTTAAATGATTTACCAACAGTGTGACAATGAAAATTTACTTAATTTTATGACTTAAAAATGTTTTGCATGATTTTTAGATGAATGATTAATTTTCATTTAGATTCGGGTTTCGGTTCGGGTTCGGATAAAAAAGTCGGGTTTCGTGTAGAATTCGGGTATAAAGAAATCGGGTTTTGTTCATCAAAATTTTCCATTGCGTGTTCTGGCCGATTTATTTATTTATTTTGTCGTGTTCGGATCGGGTTTCGGGTTGCTTTAAAATTATTCTGTCGGTTCGGGTCGGGTAAATCTATTTCGGGACACTTGA
The DNA here is from genome assembly GCA_963930645.1 of Salticus scenicus. Lineage (NCBI taxonomy): Eukaryota > Metazoa > Arthropoda > Arachnida > Araneae > Salticidae > Salticus > Salticus scenicus. The sequence goes on from OZ005656.1 coordinate 128,031,807, forward strand.
TCAATATTGCATAGATCTATGAATTAAAAGAAGTTAAAAAAAATGAAAATGTATATAACAGAATATTTTGGGAAAAAAAATACACTGAGAAAAAATTCTGTAACTGACATCTAGAATCTACATTGTGCCTCTAGAAAAAATAGTTTCATGTTATCCTTATAAATTCTAGTCCCCTTGGAAAGCGAGTTCTAGAAACCCCTATTAGAATTCTTGAGCGTTTGTCTTTATTATTGAGGTCAAAGTTATTTAAAAAACACTGCTAATAAATGGTACAACAAGAGGCGGTTTTCAGCAACTATAACCTTGGTTTATGACCTAATTCTAGAAAAAGTGCGAGAACTTCTCGCAATACAAAAGATTCAGAATATTTGGAATATTCAGAATATTGTGTGACCATCTAGAAATGTGTAAACTAGAAATTCTCGATCATTTCGTCTATTCAATTTATTATCGTGACTTATGTGCATACCTCAGAAATCTATAATTATAGTTAAGGGATTTAGAAAATGACCACTTATTCATTCTAGAGGAAGGCAATATATATATATATATATTGGATGGTAAGAGAGATATAATTGATATTATAGAAAACGATCATATTATATCGTTATTTATTTATTATTTAATGATTTATTTATTTATTTATTTATTTATTTTAAAGAAATGAAAACTACAAACTAGAAACCAGATTCATGTGCCCCAACCCTCTTTATGTTTTTTTTTTTTTTTTTTTTTTTTTCTTTAGAATTCAATGATACCTAATGATGACTATGATTTTTTACTATAAAATACAGACCCTCATTGCTCATGTTGTATTATTTCTTTCAGAATTTATTATTACGTAATAAAGGAGCTTTTATTATCTAATACAAATTAATGAATATGGGGTTAACAAAATTTAATTTAAAATTTTATCTAACTTCTTTTAGATTTCATTACTGCTTAATAATAAGACTATGACTGTATTCTACAATTTACTTTAAAACATATGTTTTTTTTTTCTTCCTCGAAAGACGAAATATTAATTTTTTTATATCCTTATATAATTCAAAAGGGAGGAGTTTCTCAATTCAAATCATATGATTTTCTGTTTTTGTTTGTAAGCTCATAACTTCTGAACGTATGAGACGATTTTGATACTTTTGTTTTATTGTAAGGGTCTTGGTCTGAAGTATGTCCCATTGTAAGATCTTTACGATCAAAAGAAAATACAGGGTGCCCAAAAAAGGCAGTCCCGATTCTTTTAACTGCTGAACAGCTGCAGCTATAGTCTTAAAAGTAGTATGTAGGTATAGTAAAGTGGACATAAAGTAGTATATTTAAAATAAAAAAATAAGACATAAAGTAGTATATTTAAAATAAATAAATAAATAAATAAAAAGATATAATTACATTTCAATTAATACCTCATGGAATATAAAATAAATGGAGCATATAAATAAGGAAAATTTTGTTTAAATGTGTTACAGTACATGAATATATTGCGTTTCGTAATATGCATAGTTGTAAAATGTTTGTACATGAATTATTACTTCCTTATTTTCTGCTTTCGCCGTTCGATAAAACTAAGAAAATTACATGATTTTTTATCACGAAAGGCATGATACTACAAAATTATAAAAGTACATTTTATTACGATATATATATATATATATATATATATATATATATATATATATATATATATATATATATTCTTCACCGATACAAGATATCTCCATTAGACCAACATTGCTGAAAAATTGAATTTGTCATTTTTTTTTTCTCTCTAACCATATATATAATAGAGAATGTAATGCTTTTAGTACAAATATTCTAAAGTAAGCTTTTGTTATATTTACAAGTTTTGAGGTCCCCTGAGTCCGAAAATCATGTTTTTAGAATTTGGTCCGTGAGTATGTCTGTGTGTCTGTCTGCTTGAATGTATGTTTATTAGCAGCATATCTCAAGAGCAAATAGCAGCAGGAAGTCCAAACTCGGTATTCTAAATGTGTATCATATAGGGATGCAGCACTAAACATTTCGTTGATATTAAGCAAATGGATCGTGTACAGGCCCACACAGGATATTTCAAATACATTACGTATGGGGGAAATTGCAGATAAGTAGAGTTTAACATCTGTAGTCTGCCTTAAACAACATGGAATAAACAATTATTTTTATACGCATACAAGCGTGTTTTATGCAGATTTTGATATGGAAACCATTCAGCATTCGTTCACGGGACTATTCGTTGACATATATTGCGGCTATACATGAAAATCACTTCAATTGTAATTTCTTTATGTTAGATGTTTTTAGACCAAGAAAAAATTTAAGTACACAATATTATTTATAGTGTATATTGATTATACACAATATACAGGACTACCGGAAATTAAGCGAAGCGTTCTTCTTTACTGAATGTAACTGATGGAAGTGCTTTGCTACATTTTATCATGTCGACAAAAACTGATCAGGAAGCAAAATTATTTTTTTTATATGCATAGTGTAAGCAAAGCATTTGTTTTTTTTTTTTTTAATTATTTGATTTTTTTCCTTACAATCACATTATCCTGATTACGAAAGTCTAACTCTTAGCGGTCGATCTGTACGCCTATCTTTTATCAGCATAACTTAAAAACAAATGGCTGCAGGAAGTTCAATTTTCGTGTTCTGGAGTCCGTATTAGATTGTCACTTAAGTTTGATGGAGAATTAAAAATAACTTTTATTAATATATATATTTTTTTATTTAATACTTTTATGCACTATGATTTAACAGGGAGTTGAGCAGGGCAGTAGCCCCTCTCACCCAAAATTACATGCAAAATAAAACTGTTCCAAAACCAATTCTAGATTATTTTAAAAGTTCTTTGAGCTTTATTATTTTATGCTGTTTTTCTTAAGATTTAATATATTATCTATCATTATAGTATTAAAAGGCAAGGTAAGATAAAGTTGTGGGAGTGACACACCAGATTATTTATCTTAAATGTGAGAAAATAATTGTATTCTTTATACATATATCATTAAATATATCGGAATATGTTTTCATGTCTTCTAAATTTTTTTATGAAATTTGATACCTTTACCTTTAGAAAAACCTTTAGAGTTATAAAATAAAAAACGGATTTTTTTTAAAAATAATATATATATATATATATATATATATATTTACCATATTTTTATTTCTATATTAAAAAAAAAAAAAAAAAAAGTAGTATTGAAAAACTGATAATAATTCGTTTGAGGAAAATATTAAAAATTAATATATATATATATATATATATATATATATATATATATGCATACATATATATAGACAGAGAGAGAGAATATTTTAGTCTTTATCAGCACTACGTGACAATTCGTATTAATGAATAATGCAATAAAACTTTTTTTATTTATATAACAAGAATGAACTTAAATAATATTTAACGTTCCACGAAAGACGTATTATTCATCATAATAAATCATGATTCTTCATAAATGTCATTGACAGAGTTGTTAAGTCGGAAACTAATCACCAGACAGTTTCTGCATAATCACCTGAAAATTATCCTTTAATTCATTTTTAACAGATATCTGGAATAACATTATCATTAATTATGCGATCAAAAACTATTTTTCCTCACCTAAATGATATAAAAAAAAGTTATTCTCGGTACAAAATATGGCTAAAAATATTATTTTTTTCTCTTGAAAGATATTTTCACATTTTTTTCCTTATGAGACACATTTTTTCCCTTTATTTTATTCCTTATCTAAAATAGTCAAAGAATATTTTAACAAAAATCAATATACAATATTTCTCAGATGAAAATAAGAACATTGTATTTATAAAGAAATCTCCACACCATTTTGGTATATCGATGGAATTAAATATAAAAAATGTTTATTAAATCGAAAAGTAACAAACAAACAAACAAACAAAAAAAGTGATCCATAATTAGTTTTTTACTTAATTTATTGTATAATTCAAATTTCAAAAAGTTTAAATATGAAAAATAATTACTCAATTTATACAGAAGCAATAAACAATAATAATTGAATTGCTTATTCATAAGCGGTTACACTTAATATTAATTAATAAAATAATTAGTAAATAGTATTGGGTTGTTCGATAAATAATGTCGTTTTTAAAAACTTTCGCTTCTAAAAACCAAGGCTTTTTCGAACGTGGAATTTTTCAATTTACCGAAAAATGGCAAAAAGTCATCTAACAAAATGGCCAATATATCACTCATTAATGTTTGTTGTTAATATAAATAAATTTACTTTGAAAAACATGAAAAAAAAAACGACATTATTTGTCGAACAACATAATAGAAGAATATTTTTACTTCCATTACCCTACTACCGTAGGTAATGGAAGTATTGTATTCGGTCTGAAAATTCGATATCGTGTTTTCACCTGATTTACACGTTTTAAGGTCCCATGAGTCCAAAAAAGTGGTTTTTGGCAATTGGTCAGTGTGTATGTATGTGTGTGTGTGTGTGTATGTATGTATGTATGTATGTGGAGAATATTCTGGCTATTATAGCTCAGAAACTAATAAAGATAGATCTACGAAACTTTAGAATTGAAATACGTCTGGTGTACAGATGAAATTTCCAAATTTTGGTGAAAATTGAAAAACCGGAAGTGGGACATCGGAAACCGGAAGTGGGACCGTAAGTCCGTATCTCAAAAACAGCACTAACGATTTTCTTCAAACTTGCTATATAAACACTCTATTCGATGTCCTTTCGAATTATATAGTTGGTTAGTTCAGGAAAATTGATAGGCGTCCTGTATAAATAGCTCAATTTCAGGCCTCGCAAAGGCGTTCCTTTAAAAACGGTTGTACGGATTTTTTTCAAATTCGCCATTTTAACTCACTTTTAAATATACTTTTGTATGTAATTATTTTTTTCCGGTCAATAATTGATTTTTTGTAAAAGTTGGTAGCTCAAAAACAGATCTAACGATTTTCTTTTTAGGTCACTTTTATGTTTTCTGATCACATTATCTCTCAAAAATGCATATAATACATGTAATAGCGGGTAATGGAAGTCGTGTGGTTGTTTCACACCAGATTTTTTTGAAAACAAACCGTTTGAAAGTACAGCTTTTTTTTTTTTTTTTTTTTAATTAAATAAATAAATCCGTATATTATGAAGTCACACTTGGTATTAATTAAAAAATATTAATATTTTACAATGCTTTTTTAAAGATATTTGAACTCAAACCTTTTAAAAAACTGAAATTCCGTTTATTTCATTATTATTAGGAAGGAGGACTGTTAGTCTCAATCTACGGATTTTTACGATACAAGTTTTACGATAGATGGAAGTTATCGGATTTTTTTCGAAAATATAATTCAACAATTTGAAAGCGATGTTATGATTTGAAAAAAATAAATAAATAAATAAATAAATAAAACTAATAGTCCTCCGTACTGAACTAAATTCTGCTCCTGCCATAATTTCATTTTTTTCCCTTTCTTTCTTTTCTTAGAAAGAAAAAAGAAAAGAAAAGTAAATTAATAATAATCAGCATAGAAAAAAAAATTTTCCCTCCGAAAAACTTTAATGTGGCATTAAAAGACAAAATTTCGTATAAATGCACGTAATGAGAATTATTATTATTATTATTAGGACAGATGACTATTAGTCTCAATCTACGGATTTTTACGATACCAGTTTTACCTTAGTTGGATATTTTTTGAAATTGCAAATTTATCGAAAAGCTAATTGGATAATTTGAAAGCGATGTTATAATTTGAAAAAAAAAAAAAAAAAAATAAATAAATAAAACTAATAGTCCTCCGTACTGAACTAAATTCTGCTCCTGCCATAATTTCATTTTTTTCCCTTTCTTTCTTTTCTTAGAAAGAAAAAAGAAAAGAAAAGTAAATTAATAATAATCAGCATAGAAAAAAAAATTTTCCCTCCGAAAAACTTTAATGTGGCATTAAAAGACAAAATTTCGTATAAATGCACGTAATGAGAATTATTATTATTATTATTAGGACAGATGACTATTAGTCTCAATCTACGGATTTTTACGATACCAGTTTTACCTTAGTTGGATATTTTTTGAAATTGCAAATTTATCGAAAAGCTAATTGGATAATTTGAAAGCGATGTTATAATTTGAAAAAAAAAAAAAAATAAATAAATAAAACTAATAGTCCTCCGTACTGAACTAAATTCTGCTCCTGCCATAATTTCATTTTTTTCCCTTTCTTTCTTTTCTTAGAAAGAAAAAAGAAAAGAAAAGTAAATTAATAATAATCAGCATAGAAAAAAAAATTTTCCCTCCGAAAAACTTTAATGTGGCATTAAAAGACAAAATTTCGTATAAATGCACGTAATGAGAATTATTATTATTATTATTAGGACAGATGACTATTAGTCTCAATCTACGGATTTTTACGATACCAGTTTTACCTTAGTTGGATATTTTTTGAAATTGCAAATTTATCGAAAAGCTAATTGGATAATTTGAAAGCGATGTTATAATTTGAAAAAAAAAAAAAAATAAATAAATAAAACTAATAGTCCTCCGTACTGAACTAAATTCTGCTCCTGCCATAATTTCATTTTTTTCCCTTTCTTTCTTTTCTTAGAAAGAAAAAAGAAAAGAAAAGTAAATTAATAATAATCAGCATAGAAAAAAAATTTTTCCCTCCGAAAAACTTTAATGTGGCATTAAAGGACAAAATTTCGTATAAATGCACGTAATGAGAATTATTATTATTATTATTAGGACAGATGACTATCTCAATCTACGGATTTTTACGATACCAGTTTTACCTTAGTTGGATATTTTTTGAAATTGCAAATTTATCGAAAAGCTAATTGGATAATTTGAAAGCGATGTTATAATTTGAAAAAAAAAAAAAAAAAAAAAAAAAAAACCTAACAGTCCTCCGTACTAAATCTGCTTTTGCCAGAATTTCATCAAAATCGTTTTTTCTTTTCTTTTCTTTTTTTTAGAAAGGAAAAGAAAAGTTTAGGAAAGATAATTAATAATAATCACTTTTGAAATAGACATTGTCAAAAAGCTTTTTCTCCAAAACCTTTTTTTATATTGTTATCCACGTGAAAATGTATTTTATTATATGTCGAAAAATAAATTATATAGTAAATTTTTTGGCATCAATTAGAAATTAAAATAAATAATTTAAAAATTTAGAAGGAAAATCTCTAATTTTATTTTTTCATTTTATTTTATTTTTTCAATTTTTAACCGAATTAAGAGATTTTTAGAAATAAAATTTTTAAATGATACAACAAATTTAACTTCAAAAAGCACATTTTGATGAATTAAAAAAAAAAAAAAAAATCTATAAATAAATTTTCATCAATCAGAGCTGAGGAACATCTTAAATAAACTACATTAAAGAGAGAGAGAGAGAGAGAGAGAGAGAGGAAAGAAAGACCCATTCATATATGTTTATTCGTTTGAAGCTATACTGCGACACTGAAAGGCGAAGTTTCAAACCTACCTTCCCTTTTTTCATTGGAGATTAAAAAGGTACACTTCAGTAGAATTAAGGACATTTTCAAAAATAAAAATTTCAGTGGAAACTGAGATCATCTTAGTGACTGATGGACATTTATTACCTTTTTTTTTTTTTTTTTTTTTTTTTTTTTTGTACAGATAAACACTATCAGTAGTCTAGAAAGTTCTTTTTTTAAAGTTGATAGACGAGATGTGCCAGGTTCGAACTCAGGTCGCTCTCGTTGGCGTGGGCATTCGGAATTAGTATTATTATTATTTTTTTTTTTTCGTCCAAACTTGCATTAATATAGGTTAGGAATCTTTAGAAAGCTCCTCAATCGCAGCTCAATCAGATCAAGGTCCGTTATCAGATCAATTGACCTTACCCCCCTCCAAAATAATAATAATAATAATAATAATAATAATAATAATAATAATACACCTACGCCATTAATTTGTACTGATAAATCTACGAAGTTGGTGTATTGATTTATTTTATTTATTTATTTATTTATTTATTATTTGTTTATCTTTTTTTTCTGCAATATATAGTTTTGGAAGAGAATAAAAAGCAGCTGGACTGTAGGTCTATTCTCATTGCCAAGCTGTTGTTAAAATACACATTGAAAACAATCCCATTTGTCGATTGAAAATAGGCTATCCGTTCTAATACTTAAAGAAGAACAGTTCTTTGAATTTTCAAGTTACTAATGAAATGGCCTTTTCAATATTGACATGTTTGTAATACTATTAATAATAATAAATGTAATATTCAAGGTTTGTATAACAAATTCAAGCTTCGAGCTTATGCTAGTGAGTGTGAATAATGTATGTATTAGGCATTTAAACTGGCCCGGGCTTGAGGCCGCGGCCGCGAAAATTACTGTTTTGACTTGCAATTTGGTACACATGTTCATTAACCACAGACAAATAGCTGTATAGTTTTTGGCGCGTATTATTTTTGTAGTTAGTGTACATTGGCACACCAAAGGTATTCTCATCATTACGCTCTATAAAAAAAATTATGTCTGTTGCAACAGTAAGCACACAAACCTTTGGATTAACATGAAAATTGGTCCACATGTTTAGGTGCTATGCAGGATTAGCTGTATAGATTTTGGTGCCTATAATTATTTATGGATCAGGTACAGGGACGCACGAAAGTTTTTCTTGACAATATGGCCTATGAGAATGATTTTATTTCAACTCATTTTAGCATACTTACACTGCATTCAATAGAATGAAATTAACATGCATTATTGAAGTGCTTAAAAAGATATTTCCTGTAGAAAATGTTGCTTAGACTTAAAATTAATGTACAGGACCTCACAAACTATGTCAGGTTTCGGATAATCATTCATGAGTTATATAGAATAAGTTGGATATTTTTATTTATTTTTTGATTTATATAATGTTTATGGTTTGTTCGCAAGAACGCAGAAAAGAATTTCGTGACATTAGAGCTTATGGCTAGATTTTCATCAAGACTATTTTAACGCGTTTATGTTGCGTTCAAGAAAATAGAATTAACATACATTATTAACATGCTTTCAAGCATGTTTTCTCTAGAAAAAAAAAAAAAAAAAAAAAAAAAAAAAAAAACGTATCAATAGGCTAAATAATTTATTTGGAGGACCGCACAAAATAGTTCCGATAACATTCTGTTATCATCCAGTGAGGTCAAATTTGGTTCAATATTAGTGAGTTCCAATGAATAATTTATACTTTTTATTAGTGTGTATTACTACACCCCTGTTCAAAAGTTTAGCAAGATTTGCAAACAATCACTTTTTTTCAAATTAAAAACTTTAATCTCAATGAAATGCTTTCAAGCATTGGGTATTTAAAGAACTGGGTCTTCCTCATGATTTTCAGGGAAGATTGGTTTAAGAGAACAATTAGGGGGCCGTTAACAAATTGTGCATAATTAATATTGTTTGTGATCACCCTGAATCGTTAAGTGAACGAAATGAACTGTTACATTAGGATATGTTAATATATAAACCCAGTTAAATTTGTGGATGAATTTGTGTGACACCAGCATCGTTAAATAAGGGTGATATAAGCATATCTTTTAAAACTCAAAAAAATATCAACATGTATTTTATTTATAATATACAGAGTTTTTAACGAAAATCACTCCTACTTTCAGATAAGTTGGAAAAACACATTTAAAATAATATCCTGCAATCGGAATACACATATCTTAAATATCTCATGAAAAATGAACATTTTTATGAAAAACGTGTTTATTTCGCATGTACTAAAGATTAAACATTTTTTTATAGCAACTAGGTAGCATATAGGTGGAAAGCTAGATCTATTGGGCAACTTGTTTCAAAAGTGCATTGGGATACAATAAAAATTAAGAGAATTGTAAAAAAAGAACGAGCTAGATTTTAGATATTTTTCAAGAGTTGAAATTTCTTAAGGAATTTTTATCATGCCTCGTAAGTAATTTTATGAGTTTCAATTATTTCAACAACACTCTAAATGCACTTTTTTGTAAAAATCCCTTATAACCTTGTAAATCTAACTTTTTTTTTTTTTTTTTTTTTTTTTTTTTTTTTGTTTATTTACTATGATTTGTGAGATCATACGGGTTTTATCCCGAAAAACAAAACCCAATTTAACATTACTTTTATGGGGAAAAAATTGGTTCTATAACTTTATATTCTTATATGCGGGATATTCGATTATCCGTTACTCGATTAAATGGGGACGACTGTATATACAGATATACGGATAAGCAGACGGGTACAATAAGGGGGTGGGTTCAGGGAGATGCATCCCCCTCATAATTAGTATTATTACGTTTTAAATATTAGTATTGTTACGGTTTAAGGCCCGATAAATCGATTGCGGATATTTTCGAAAGTGTATAATTATTATAAGGGTCGGGGAAAAAGGCGGGCGCAGGGACAAGAAAAAAAAATAAAAATAACAGTTAGAACGTTGGAAATTAGTATTATTAGGTTTAAAAGACTGATAAAACGATTGCGGATATTTTTGAAAGTGTAAAATAATTAGGAGGGCCAGGAAAGGTGGGCGAAAGAACACGTCCGCTGTATGCGTGTGTATACGCTTGCGCGGGCAGTGGGCGCCCGGACCGATTATTCCACCGATGAGAAAAGATTTATCTATACATATATATATATGTGTGTGTGTGTTTGTGTGTGTTTTTCCCTTACGATAGTATCGAACATAAATTTTCGCGCGCAACGCACAATGGCCTACTACACAGCCGAAGGCCGTGGGGAAGTGTGCAACATTTTTCCCGATCAGCAATTTATTTTTCTCTTTATTTTATTTATTTTATTTATTTATTTATCTATTTATTTATTTCATATGATAAAAAATTAATGCAATTTTGAGAATTTATAAATTATAGGGATTCATTTAAAAATAGTGATCAGCGAAGCGGGCGTAGCCTGCTAGTACT